>JAVJAQ010000089.1:198431-404236 GCA_032362365.1 Zygogramma bicolorata
CAAGAACAATGAAATAAGGGTTGCTCCCAATTCTAAATAATCGAAGTGATATGCCCTCATAAAAATATGATAACTGTTCTTTGAGATAATTCTTACCGGGGTAGCTATTGGAAAGCAAAATAAGGGTGGTTGGATTTGTGAACCTTAAATAATGATCCTTGTACGTTGTCCAATTGGGTGTTCTAATTATTAAGGTAGCAAATTCATCATTTTTCAGAACTCTGTTTCACCCGGAGATAAATATCGATCGAGATCTCCACCCGAAAACGATTCAATCAAAAGGCGGAAAGAAGATAAGCTGGGACACGTAAGTTTGTCGTTCAATACTTGATAAATTTGTTTGTGTTCCGTTGTACTGGTTGCCTTTGTAAAACATGAAGTTATTATGAGTCCTCTACTTTGGATTGACCAAATTCAGAAACAGAATAAGGACTAGATAAATAATTGAAACGTTCTCCTCATTTTCGCATTTCTTCTCAAATACCTGATATATATATATATATATATATATATATATATATATATATATATATATATATATATATATATATATATATATATATATATATATATATACAAAACTGTAGTTTTTTTGGGTGAACAGCAGAACGGAAGTGTACTCTTATAACACCAGTTTTTCCAATATTTCGATAATGTTTATTACCATCTTCAAACAAATTATTATTTTAAGTTATCACATCAAATAAACAGTAACAAGAACCTTACTGTATTTGAGGTTAGTCGTCCCTGAAGATGGTAAAAAACATTATCGAAATATTGAAAAAACTGGTGTTATCACAGTACACACAAAAAAACTACAGTTTTGTTCTTAATTAACTGGTCAGCAAAGACTTCCCTCTAAGATATATATATATATATATATGCTGGCTGGAACTTCCGGTTGATCCGCGTCTGGAATGGTTTCCTTGTCTACGTTTCGGCTCCCATTTCGGACCCATTTTCAAGACTGAGTAATGAAGGTTGGTGGAATTTAAGGGTTCATTAGTAATTATGGCAGGATCAGGGATCGGACGGTCGATGGGAGTTTCGAACGGATAAGTAATCAAGTCGGAGTAAATGGAAGTATGTCGGACTAAAAGTGGTTTCCACGTATTGGGGAGTCTTTGAGAATCGTCGCGTTTATTGAGACAGTTGGGACGTTTTTCGATTTCAATGGCTTCACGGGTAACTCTGGTTTAGAGAGTTTTGGCTGTGGCAACGGTTTTGGTGTTTTTAAAATCTATTTTGTGGCCTGTTTCTAAATGATGTTGAAATAATGCTGAGTTTGTGTCAGAATTACGGAATTAGTTCGTGTTCATATGCTCTACAGGACACTCGTCGGTTGGTCTGGCCGATGTATGTTCTGGGACAGTTAGAGCATGGTATTTCATATATTCCTTGGGTGTCATTATGGATTGTGTCTTTGGGTGTTCGAGATAGGTGGATATTTGGTTGTTAGCTGTGAAAATGGTTTTGATGTCATGTCGTTTCAGAATTCGACTTACTTTATCAGTAACACCATGAATATATGGAAGGAAAGCTTTTTGGCGTTCAGGTTCGTTCTTCGGGGGTCTAGGGTGAAGATCTCGGGTTTGCTGAAGTTTAATAGACTTGTGGATTTGGGAATCGGAAAAATCGTTTTGGGTAAGTGCGGATTTGAGCTTTTCCATTTCATTGGATCTATTGTGGTTATCGATGAGTTTGAAGGACCTATGTATGAGAGAATTCAGAACCGAATTCAATTGTGCTGGGTGATGATGAGACTTGGCATTGAGGTACCGGTTTGTATGGGTAGATTTGCGGTAGACGGTGTGAGTGAAAGAATTGTTGGACTTCCTGATGAGAACATCCAAGAATGGAAGGGAGTCGTCCTTTTTTATTTCCATAGTGAATTGTATGTTGGGGGTGAATGGTGTCAAGGTGGGTCAGGAATGTTGGCAGAGTTTCAAACCCATGAGGCCAAATGGCAAAGATGTATCTACATATCTGAGCCAGCAAGTAGGCTTGAGTTCAGATGTGTCAATGGCTCTGGTTTCGAAGTCCACCATGTAGAGGTTTGCAATTCATTCTTCAGTAAATTTTCAATTTGAGCTTTCAACAATTCACTACAACAGTTTTCATGAAGATTCATCGACTTGCCCTTGATCAAGAGATTTCACAATTTTCACGCCTTACGGCGTGAACGGTTTATGATTCCTAAGAGGATAAACTACATTAATTTTGTATATAGACGAGAATGGTATGTATGACCATCAGCTTTTTTCAATTTTGATTCAAACAAGCATAAGTTCCATAGAGCTATATATGACAGAGATGAAGCAATCGATGCAGTATTAACTGTTAGTTATGGTCTTTACATATCAAACGCCATCAACATCGATCGAAGTCTTTCAGCAAGTAGGCCTGTTACCAACTTCCTTAACTTGTTATTGACCCGTCAACTATGAAACGTGTCGAGTCTTCCTCCATTACGACAGAGGAAATTCTCAATAGAAAAATATCCGCCCTGTTGGGGGTTCGAACCCACGACCACTTGATCATGAGTCGGGCACAGAACTCTCGCATCATTTTGATGTATATTCACGAAGATGAATAGATACTTGATCTGAGTGTAAGAGCGTTTATAATCTGTCGTTGACTGCTCAAAAATGTCATCTTGGGTGATCGGTGGCAGTGTGATTCTTCTCGTTTCATGTCTCGTTTCATGTAGAATATGGTTTTCTGATATGTGATACAGACTACATATACCGCAGCGAATTCGTTGGATTTTTTTTTCTTTGAAACGATCGAGAACGTACAAAATTATAATTCATTGGCTTTGTTTCGAATTCGAATCTGCGTTTACTTTTGTTTGTTTATTCCGTTATATAAGTTCATTCTTTCAATTTTTCATCTCTCAGTTTTTTTTACCACCGAATATATGGAGAATACCAGTTGGGTTATACCCCCGTTTTCATATTTCAGTTTTGATGTCGGTCGTTGTTTAGAATAATGCTTACCTACACAACTTTTTGCGTTCCTTTATGACTGTAAGTATTCGATTTGAGTTTTCGAGGCTTTGGTATTCACATTGATTGTTTTTTTCATGTGATCTGGTGATTGCCGATCCCTTTTTATTTAGAGCCAACCATCTGTAGATGATAAATTTGCATACGAGCGTATCTTCAGAACATGGTCATTGAAATTCTAAGTATTTCTTATCAATTTATAAATAATTGAATATTTTTGAATGTAGAAAAATATTCCTCTAGTTTTTTCGTCTTTGGAACTAATTGTTGGTCGCTTATGATTTTTCGAAGAAATGATTTTGTATTCTTTGAAGTACAAGGATATAACTGAAATCCTTCAGTCCTTCTTGTATATCATTGAAGTTTCGATTCTAATGATAAATATCAAATAGATTTCACCTAGTTGAATGATGTCTACTTTTTCTTAGTGGTAGTACGACATCTTAGTAGAAAAATTGTATCACACGTAGGGAACAGAGAGATGTAACACTTACAAGACATGAGACCCACTCCCCAGGTATAATGAAAAATCAATTCCGAACCCTCATCTCCTCAATTCTGTCTTTCAAATCCCTTTCTTGTATTGATCGTATAATAAAGTTCTTAGAAAAAGGTGCCATGTGAACTAACAAGAAACGCCCCACTGTTGTGGAATGTTATTAAATTCCCTTTTAGGTAATACGATCCGAACAAAGCGATCGCTGGAAATGGTCGCTCAGGGCCGGATTCATTTTGATCATGAATCCGTGGTTCCCTGGGCCTTTACCAAAATTGAATCGTTCCAGAAAATTACTCTCGAACGAAGCAAATCAATAAATTCATTAAAATGTCTTTGGTAGTTCAATTATTTAGGGTTATTGATAATTAACTTCGAATATTTTAAGGGCAGAGTTATTTTTTGGGTGAATGTTGGTATGAATGTAAATCCCCTTCTTTTCTTCCTAGATATTTGAGTGTTTTTATATTCAAAGAAGTGATAAATTTTGTTTACTTTTGACTATTGGGGAAAATCATGTTTATAAACTCATTGTTGGGTTTTGATTTTCATCAATATTTTTCTCATTCTGTTTACCAGTTTTTTGATAGTAATCGCGCGATAAAAAGTAACTCACCCTCACACAACTTTCGATTCCTGATGGGGTTGTTTTTATGAACACTAGGCAATCATTGTATCGAATAATTGGTTTCCTGCTTTTTATATTTACTTTTGCAATCACTGCGCTCCTAAAAATCCGAACCAGGTGAATGTTAGCAACGAATAATGTTGTTATATTCCGTGGCGCTCTTGGGTTTCTCTTCGATTTTTGGTTGCGTAAGTAATCTCAATCTCTGCACCCTAGGTTATCATTTGGATAACCTTCACCAGGCACCAGGTAGGCACATGACTTACGGAATATATCTCTTCCCTTCCAGAATAACGGGTTCCTCCCTCTTCTGGGTTGCGAACCAATATACAGTAGGTTAAACAGTTGAAGAGCCTGGCACTGTAACATGAGTGCTGCACACCCGTCATAACTCACCCACGAATCTTTTTGTACGTTGTAAAATCATCAGCTTTTTATCTGCAAGGGATGAAAATCGCGGTGCATCATTTGTAAAGATAGCCCGGTACTGAGTTAGATGTGGGGGTACTTCAAGTACTTCATATGCACGGTACTACATCTCGCTAGAAAAATTCAAGGAAGAAAATTAACCAATTTTTTATATTCACATTTATCTAAAATCTCCAAGATGTTTAATTGAACGCCTCAGGGGTTTTCATTTTGTGAAAAATGTTGTTTCTTATCCAAACAATTGTTTCAGTCAGTGTAATAACAGTGCTTTAAATAGGGCATTTCTGCCTCGTAGCTGAATAACTAAATATGAGCTCCAAAGAGGGGAGGGGTGATGCAAAAAAAAAACATTTTGAAACCCATTTTCTGTTTGGGAAGATTTTGAAATAGAGATTTCGAGGTGAAATGTCCCTGACGTCGAACACTCTTTCACTAAGTCTCATAGGAAAGAAAAAAATCAACTATCTGCTGATGTGTTTCTATATGATATGCTAAAATTCAGTATGTAGCAGTCCGATCCTGTTCGAATTTCATGCAGGATCTGACGGAGGGATAACGCTTGGAGGACGCGAGGAGCAAACGAGCGAGTGAGCGAGATGAACGACGGCACGGGAACAGGATTGCCAGTATTGCCACCGGGCGAGAATCGTCATTTATTTATAACCCCTCGGGCGGCTGCTTTATCCGTATCTGTTAGTGATCCCCGACGTGAAACATGGCCGACCACACTTCGTCATCATTGCTGCAGACTTGACAAACAATCCGAACTTTCGTGTGGTGTACTCCACCTTCTCTCTTCGTTCTCCTCTTCGTTGTCGTCGTAACGGTGCTCGGTTTTAGTTCCCCTCTCGTTTCTTTGACGGATGGATCCGTCTTGTGAATTGGGAGGAATTATAATGTGGTGAAATTGAAGAAATTAGTTGTTCGTCGTGTGATAGCTCTGCATGAACAAACAGGAAATGAAAGAATGTAAAAAAATTAAGCCTTTTTATCTGTGCTGTTATGGCGTTATAAGTTATTCTTTGCATACGTTAGTTCCTATTAGGCAGTTCCAAAATTTAGTTATTATTACAGGAGAGTTTAAACAGCAAATAAAATAAGAAACTAATTGAATTAAAGTAAGAATATGGGTAAAAAACATGTGTTTATACAGATGAGTAAAATGAATTGAGAAAAAATGAGAATGAACCAATCAAGTCTCAGATCTTTTGATGACTTAAGGAAAGTTTAAACAGCAAATAAAATGAAATAAGGGGGAAAATGAAACAAAACGAGAAAGTTGAATATATAGATCTTTCTGAAAGAGTTAATTGGAGAAATTATATACAATGAGAATAACAACAAAAGATGTCATCTTTCACCGAGGGTTTGACCACATGGGAATTCCGGTGCACAATTGATAGGAATTCCGGGGAATTCCTGGGGAATTCCGAAAAATTTATAAAGAAACTATAGGGATTATTAGTAGGTAACTTCAATTTATTCGCGCGATAGTAAAAAAGCATACAGTAAAATTTCAATATTTATATAAAATCATAATTCAAAAACAAAACACCGTTGTGAAGTAATCCAATTCCACTGGACGAAGAAAGTTAGGAGCTTTGTTTTGAAAGAGTTCGTGGCGAATTTCCAATTTGAAATACATTTTGTTAGCGAAAAATAAGCCTGATGACAACAATCTTCACGATCTGATAGACATAATCTGATGTGTCCCTGGAGGGGTGTGTTGGGGAAGTTTTTGCAAATGAGTCAATAACTTCTTTCAGTGAAATAGTACCCCATTCTGATTCGAATATATAAATAAGGCATGTGAAACAACCCAAAAAACTTTGTTTTATAGTTTGTGCGGCCTCGAGAGGGGTGTGGTTGGGGGTAGTTTTTTCAAATAATCCGATAACTTCTTTCAATGGAATAGAACCTCATTCTGATTCGAATATATATGAATTGGGCAAGTGAAACAGCCCAAAAAAACTTTGTGTTGTGTCGTGGTTTGTGTGTTTGTTTTTGGGGTCAACCTCTGCGACTGCCATTATTTTCCTCAATATTTCAAAAATGACGTGTCTTGAAATTACACTCTACAAGAAGAAGGGACACCCTCGATTGTGGAAGAGAGACTAGATCATAATTGGCAGACAAAACACAGGTTGTCATATCGTTGGCAGCGGTTACCGAAATTGAAATAAGACGGTTATAGCTCGCGTTATCCGATCTGAGTTATATAGTCAATGACTGCAGTCTTTGTATGATTTCTGAAGTTTCTTTGCAGCTCCATCATGTTATGTGGACGGTTTTATATAATTTATCGGTTTGTAATAAAAAGATGATCGGATATATTGTGGTTCAGTGTCAACTGTTCTCATTTGAGTTTATACAGGGTGAACACACCGGTGAATAATATTTTTTTATTTTCCTAGTAGGTAATGTTGAAGGATTATCAATAATTTTTGATATTATGGAATATACGTTTTTAGGAAACGGTTCATTTTCGCTATATAAGCGATGACAAAAACGTATAAAAAGGATTTTCTCCACAGATTGAGTATCCCGTAATCATTTAGCGGTTGAAAATAATAGAACTTACTCAATAGACCATAAAATACCGTATTTTTTTTCAATGACAAATTGTATTTTTTCGATACTTATTTATTCTAACGGATTCAGAACTTGATTCTATAAGGAAAAATCTCAGGAAAAATGATGCTAATAAAACAAACCTGAGTGAAATCAGACGATCTGTTCCCTTTAATTTTCGATTGTGACTTGCATTATATAAATGATTTATTTTGTTTCCGATATAATAAATACCAGCCTCAATGAAAATGTGAAAAGTTTTGATATGTAAAATCCGATATTATTCAGATTGTGTCATAATCATGACATAGTCTACTTAAAAGTCTAAAGTTTATAATCCACACAGAAATCTCAAAAAAAACTTTTGTGCGAAATTTCCGAAATATATTTTTCATATTTCGTCGGGTTTCCTCGGAATTCCCCCGGAATTCCCCGGAATTCCCAGTATTTCCGTCATTCAGTTTTAAAATTTTATCGATATTTCTTCAAATTGACATTTTTTTTTGTAGGAATTCCGGGGTATTCCGGTTTACGGGAATTCCAGTGTACACATTTTTCCTCAGTGGTCAACCCCTCGTCTTTCACTATTTTGTTTTATTTGGTTCAGAAACTGATAATTCGCATGACCGAAATATTTTCTGTTCTTAACGTTCCTAGTTTCAAATAATTCTCACTTCTTACCTTAGAATAACAACCTAAAATTATCAATTACTGATTATATTCATTACATGTAATGGAATCAAAATTAAAAATATCAAAAACTCAACAATAAAGAGGTTAGTTACTGTAGCCAATGTCAAAGTGAAAATGTGATATTCACAGAAGATAAAAGTCATTGTCAAAAAGCTGCAACTTGATTGGTTCATTCTTATTTTATATCAGTCATCTGTATAAACAGTTGTTTTTTGCTCTTATTCTTAATGTATTTCAATTAGGGAGAGATCAAACAGCAAATAAAATAAAAAGAATGAATGAAATAAAACAAAACAATTGTTGAACATATAGATCTTTATATGAAAGCGTTCATACAAGAAATACTATGAAATAAGACTAACAACAAAAGATGTCATCTCTCTTTATTTTGTTCAGAAACTGATAATACGCACGATCGAAATATTTTCTGTTTTTATAACGTCCCGAGTTTCAAATTATTCTCACTTCTAACCTTAGGCCGGGGACACACGGTCCGGGTAAACGCCCGTCCGAGTTTTGTCCGGGCTCCGGATGATCCAGAAGTACATTGTGAAAGTAAGGCCGGGGACACACGGTCCGGGTAAACGCCCGTCCGAGTTTTGTCCGGGCTCCGGATGATCCAGAAGTACATTGTGAAAGTTAGTGAAGAACACACGGAACCCGGACGGGCTTTTGCCCGTCCGATAGCAAAGACGCCCGGATGTATTCTCAACTGATCATCCGAGACCCGGCCGGGCGTTCACCCGTCCGACAGGTGGCGGGGCATTGTGTTAAATAGGCGGGAACACACGGTCCGGGCGAACACGTGCGGTCAGTGTTGTGACCGTCGTGATGTGCGCATTCTCCAGTTGGTGGTTTGGTGCTTGGTTGTGATATACTCATATATTGGAGAGTTGATAATGACGACGATGATGTTCTGCACATAAAATTTTGAATCCTAGGCGATTGCCAAAATAGGAACAGTTAAAAATATTATTTATATTATATAATGAAATAGAATATATTTTATAAATAGTTGAAGAATTTTTCTTCATCTTCTCTTAATTCGAAAAATAGAGTATTGAAGTGTCCTAGTATGTTTCTCTTCTGCACAACAGAATGTATCCATACACTTCTATTACGTTTCTTTTTACATCTGTGACGCAGTAAACAAATCACTGCTAATAGTTTAACTTCTATCTTCGTCCATGATTAAGCCGAAAATGACGAGAAGTGGAATAAAATCTCCCGGACGGGAGGTTGCTCGGATGTAGTGTGTTCTGTTCATCAAAATATCGTCCGTCCGGCCAATCGCCCGTCCGGGCAGCTACCCGGACCGTGTGTCCCCGGCCTTAGTGAAGAACACACGGAACCCGGACGGGCTTTTGCCCGTCCGATAGCAAAGACACCCGGATGTATTCTCAAGTGATCATCCGAGACCCGGCCGGGCGTTCACCCGTCCGACAGGTGGCGGGGCATTGTGTCATATAGGCGGGAACACACGGTTCGGGCGAACCCGTGCAGTCAGTGTTGTGACCGTCGTGGTGTGCGCATTCTCGAGTTGGTGGTTTGGTGCTTGGTTGTGATATACTCATATATTGGAGAGTTGATAATGACGACGATGATGTTTTGCACATGAACTTTTGAATCCTAGGCGATTGCCAAAATAGGAACAGTAAAAAATATTATTTATATTATATTATATAATAAAATATAATATTTTTTATAAATAGTGGAAGAATTTTTCTTCATCTTCTCTTGATTCGAAAAATAGAGTATTGAAGTGTCCTAGTATGTTTCTCTTCTGCACAACAGGATATATCCATACACTTCTATCACGTTTCTTTTTACGACTGTGACGCAGTAAACAAATCACTGCTAATAGTTTACTTCTATCTTCGTCCATGATTAAGCCGAAAATGACGAGAAGTGGAATGAAATCTCCCGGACGGGAGTTTGCTCGGATGTAGTGTGTTCTGTTCATCAAAGTATCATCCGTCCGGCCAATCGCCCGTCCGGGCAGCCACCCGGACCGTGTGTCCCCGGCCTTACAAGAACAACCTGAAAATATCATTCACTGATAATCTTTGTTAGGTGTGATGGAATCAAAATTCAAAGTATCAAAAACTCAACATTCAGGAGGTTAGTTACTGTAGCCACTATCAAAACAATAATGTGATATTAATAGAACACAAAACTCATTGTCAAAAACGCTGCAACTTCCTTGTTTCATTCTTATTATTTATTTTATTGTAGTGATCTGTATAAATTATAAACACATGTTTTTTGCTCTTATTATCAATGTATTTTAATGAGTTTCTTATTTTATTCCTATTTCATTCAATTTGCTGAAACTCTCTCATGTGTTTTGTGCAAGTTCTGTGGCTATCCCCTATGCGTTTTGACTTGTGGCCAACCTCCGAATTGTTGAGTTTTTGATATTTCGTTTCCATCACAATACCAAAGAACAAAATAATATAAAAGAAAATGGTGAAAGATGGCATCATTTGGTGCTAGTCCTAATTCTTATTTTATATAATTTCTTGTATGAACGTTTTTATAAAGATGTACATGTTAAACTTTCTTATTTTGTTTTATTTTACTCTCCTCAAATCATCCAACTTCCTATGCGTACTGCGATAGAGTGGAAAGACTAGTGAAATTGTGTTTACGATATACGATATACGTAGTGGATTAGTAAATAACTGTCATAAAAACCAGACATTCCACAGTGTGTCGACAAAATACCATGACATTCTGGAAATTATTTTTTTACAGAAGGGGGTTCCTTCAAAGAAATATCCTCGGAAATATCTTTAGGCCGTGGTTCTACAATGAAGTTTGCGAGTAACGTTGACTGATTTTTCATTATTGAAATCGAATTCACTCAGTAATTACCATAGTGAATTTTTTTTAGGAATACGTTTGGACAATGAGTGTACTAGTAGCGACGTCACATGTTCCTATCGCCATTTAACTTTTTCATCGAATCATTTTGCGAAAAAAAGTACAGATAATAGTAAGATCCATTAAATCCTTGTTTTTCAAACGGATTCAATTTCGATTCAATTTTTCGCTATATTATTAACACTTTTCCATGATTTGTTTCGCAATTTCAACACATTCAGTAAATAAAAGCTAACATCCCCATTTCTTCTTAGTGTGTCAGAGTAATGTTCGTATGCTGGAAATACAGCCGTTATGAATTCTGGTCACGTGAGTTTTTGTTCGGAAAGGTGCTTTTCCAGTTATGTTTATAGCAAAGGCGGCAAGTGAAGAATACAATAGTATATCACGTAACGAGGAGGATAAATAGCCTATTGCCCATGAGCGAAAAATGAGCATGAGGCGGCAATTTGCGAGTGCACGAACTAGCCTTATCCTTGAGTTGCGTACCCTACTTTTTCTACTCCAACCATGCTTGTGTGGTGTTTTCTGCTGGTGGGGCAAAAATATATACGTTATCTCTCATTTTCAATCATCAACGAGACACTGGATGATAGCAAGTACGGAAAACAATTGCTTGCTCCATGGATATAACTAGATACAGTACAGGACTTAGTCATTTTTGATTCATGAAGTATTTCTTCAATTGGGAGAAAAAAATTGACGTTACAACAATAATTACGATAATGGAGGTGATAAGAAATATAAAGATAATCAGTGATGTGAAGCAAAACGATGAAATATTTGACAACTCTGTACTTTGTGAACTGATTCGCCCAGTGCGTGCGTTTGAAGGAGAGTTTAAACAGCAAATAAGATAAGAGAAGAATAAAATAAGGAAGTAATTAAAATACTTCAAGAATAAGGACAGAAAACGTGTGTTTATACAGATGACTCAAATAAAATCAGAAATAAGAATGAATCAACCAGCATTTTTGACAATGACTTTTGTGTTCTGTGAATATCACAATTTCGTTTTGACAGTGACAGTAACTAACCTCCTAATTGTTGATATTTTGAATCTATTACATATAGAAAAGGTTATAAGTGAATAATATTTTTAGGTTGTTAATGTAAGGTTAGAAGTTAAAATGAATTCAAATGTGGAACGTTAAGTACAGAACATATTTCGGTCATGCGAATTATCAGTTTCCAAACAAAATAATGAAAGATGGCATCTTTTGTTATTCTCATTTCTTATTTTATATTATTTCTTGTATGAACGCTTTCATAAAGATCTATATGTTTAAAGGTGAGTTTAAACAGCAAATAAAATAAGATAAGAATATAATAAGAAACCAATTAAAATAATTTAAGAATAAGAGCAGAAAACATGTGTTTATACAGATTATTGGAATAAAATAAGAAATAAGAATGGACCAATCAAGTTTCAGCTTTTTTGACAATGACTTTTGTGTTCTGTGAATTTCACATTTTCGTTTTGACAGTTGCCACAGTAACTATCCTCCTAATTGTCGATATTTTGAATTTTGATTCCTTTACAAATAGCAAAGATTATCAGGAAATGATATTTTTAGATTGTTATTGTGAGATAAGGAGATAGAACAATTTGAAATATGAAACGTTAAAAACAGAAAATATTTCGGTCATGCGCATTATCAGTTTCCAAACAAAATAAAACAAAATAGTGAAAGATGGCATCTTTTGTTGTTATTCTTATTTTATATTATTTCTTGTATGAACGCTTTCATGAAGATCTATATGTTTAATTTTTTTAATTTGTTTTTTTTTCGTTCCTTATTTCATTTTATTTGCTGTTTAAACTCACCTTGAGTATATACTTTCCATTCTACTCATATTGATATGTAGTATGATAAATACATGAACGAATATCATTTCAAAGGTTTATTTTTACTTACGTTGACATGGCAAATGTTAGTTATCTCTGAAGTCTATTTTCATCAAAAATCATTGTTTTCTCTACTTTCCTATGTTATTTATGAAAAAAATCAAGATTAAACAAATCTGACGTTTTTGTTCCACAATTTCCTAATGATTTAAGTCATTGTGAAAGGTAAGTTTGAAAAAGCCCAAAATGCATTTATGTTTTGATAAAATGGCGAAAACGCATAATTTTCTTAGTGAAACCCCCCCCCCCCCCCTATAAACTTGAGCTGTATACGCGCCTGCTTTAAACTGTACCTGATGGGTAGCAATAAAGCACGAAATAACCATGTACTAATTCAAAATCAAAGTTATTGAGTTAGAGAGTATTCTATTCTATACCTACGTCCATTAACCATTTACTCGATGGAAATAAAATATGACCCACGCCGAAAATAAATTATATTTTCCATCTGCCACTGCCCGTATAATAATTATTTATTCTGAACAGAAATATATGGGTTTCGAATTTTTATTCGGTCGTCGGACCGGTGTTTGTTTTAATTTTATTTTCATAGATGTTCGAAGCGATCAAAACGTTTATTTTCCGCCGCTTTTTTGTTTTATGGGATGAATGCAATCTGCGTCTAGCACCATTCCATCCAACAAAGCCGAATGTTTAATTCGAATTCCCAATTTAAAATCCCCAAAACGGATGAAAATCTATCGGTTGGTAAATACAAATGTCTGATCGATGCGATTATTCGTGATTCGGAAATTATTTTGTGAATACCTACATGATGAAAAGGGAAAAATAAAAACGAAAGCCAAACATTGAAACGAATTAAAAGCAAATGTTGTTCAATCTCTTCTGGACTATCAAAGCCTGCTTTATTATTCGCATTGCGCTCAAAAAATGATCGGGGGTTATATCCCGAGTTCACCAAGTTTAATCCTTCAAAATGTGTGCTGCACTTTCTTGATTTTCGAAATTTTGCTTAGCAAATGACAGTAATTCGATAAAATCTTGATTATTCTCGAAAGCGTTTGCTTGAATGCAAAATTTTGTCGATTCAGCCTGGAGGATATATGTTGTGGTCAAAATCGAAGACAGCAACAATATAAAACCTGAAAAGTGAGCCAAAATCCAGGTTTATTTTTATCAGTTTCATCGGTGAACAGTTCAAGTGTAAATAATCGCTGTAAAACTGTGTAAAAGCCGTCTAGCCTTTCTCAACTTTCTCCGAGGGGTTGACCACATGGGAATTCCGGTGTACAATTGATAGGAATTCCAGGGAATTCCGAGAGAATTCCGGGAAATTTCGAGAAATTTCTAAAGAAACTATAGGGATTATTATTAGGTGACTTAAATTTATTCGCGTAATAATAAAAAAGCATACAGTAAAATTTCAATATTTATATAAAATCATAATTCAAAAACAAAACCCCGGTATGAAGTAATCCAATTCCACTGGACGAAGAAAGTTAGGATCTTTGTTTTGAAAGAGTTTGTGGCAAATTTCCAATTTGAAATACATTTTGACAAATAAGCCTGATGACAACAATCTTCATGATCTGATAGACATCTGATATGTCACTGGAGGGGTGTGTTGGGGAAGTTTTTGCAAATGAGTCAATAGCTTCTTTCAGTGAAATAGTACCTCATTCTGATTCATTCTGATTCAAATACATGAATAAGGCATGTGAAACAACCCAAAAAACTTTGTTTTATAGTTTGTGCGGCCTCGAGAGGGGTGTGGTTGGAGGTAGTTTTATCAAATAATCCGATAACTTCTTTCAATGGTATAGAACCTCATTCTGATTCGAATATATATATATATATATATATATAAATATATATATATATATATATATATATATATATATATATATATATATATATATGAATTGGGCCAAAAACTTTGTGTCGTAGTTTATATGTTTGTTTTTGGGGTGAACCTCTGCGACTGCCATTATTTTCCTCAATATTTCAAAAATGACTTGTCTTGAAATTTCACTCACAAGACGAAGGGACGCCCTTGATTGTGGAAGTGAGACTAGATCATAATTGGCAGACAAAACACAGGTTGTCTACATTGTTGCCAGCGGTTACCGAAATTGAAATAAGACGGTTATAGCTCGCGTTATACTATCTGAGTTATATTGTCAATGACTTCAGTCTTTGTATGATTTCTGGAGTTTCTTTGCAGCTCCATCATGTTATATTGGGACGGTTTTATATAATTTATCAGTTTGTAATAAAAAGATGATCGGATATATTGTGGTTCAGTGTCAACTGTCTCATTTGAGTTTATACAGGATGAACACACCTGTGAACATTATTTTTTATTTTCCTAGTAGGTAATGTTGAAGGATTATCAATAGTTTTTGATATTATGCAATATACGTTTTTTGAAAACAGTTTATTTTCGCTTAAAAGCGATGACAAAACGTATAAAAAGGATTTTCCCCACAGATTGAGTATCCAGTAATCTTTTAGCGGTTGAAAATAATAGGACTTACTCAATAGTCCATAAAATACCCTATTTTTTTCAATGACAAATTGTATTTATATACTTGTTTATTCAAACGAATTCAGAACTTGATTCTATAAGGAAAAATCTCAGGAAAAATGATGCTGATAAAACAAACCAGAGTGGAATCAGACGATCCGTTCCCTTTATTTTACGGTTGTGACGTAAATACCAGCCTCAATGAAAATGTAAAAAGTTTCGATATGTAAAATTCTATATTATTCAGATTGGGTCATAATCATGACATGGTCTACTTGAAAGGCTAAAGTTTATGTTCCACTCAGGAATCTCAAAAAGAACTTTTGTGCGGAAGTTCCGAAATATATCTTTCATATTTCGTCGGGTTTCCTCGGAATTCCCCCGGAATTCCCAGTATTTCTGTCATTTAGTTTTGAAATTTTATCGATATTCCTTCGAATTGACTTTTTTTTGGTAGGAATTCCGAGGAATTCCGGTTTACGGGAATTCCAGTTTACGGGAATTCCAGTGTACACATTTTTCCTCAGTGGTCAACCCCTCGACTTTCTCATGGGTCATCCGCATTGAGGGGAAATAATCGTATATTATTTCGTGTATAATGATTTAAGAAAAAATCCCTCGACCTGCGGCCTTGGGATTTCATCAAATTATTGTACCTTCATGTCATTTGCTAAGCAAAATTTCGAAAATCATGGAAAAGCATAATTAATGTTTCTATATTATTGTAGGATTGCGAAAGAAAAAAGTCATGTCAGTCAGATAGTTTCCGAATGATACTATTTGAAACCAGAAATTCGCTGTATGCTCTTTCAATAAGACGGTCGTTCGAAATTCCTCTTTTGCTTCTTTGAGATGGCATTCAAATGTCAAAGCTAAAATCAATTCTCATGAAAAATTCGGAAAATCATCAACACTACTGCTATTTAGCTGCTGGAAAAACTGCTCATTCAACGCCCTTATTAATTGGTATGTATTTTCTCTCCCTGCTACTTGCCACGTTTTCGATAAATAAGTCAAAGATACATGTAACAGCAATATCAAAGAAATGTTTCACATTGTTAGCTAGAAACGTTCCAGCTGCTAATTAAGCCACTCGCTAAAATTACTAATTGATATTTTCTAAAAATAGTTTCTCGATTATTCAGCATGTGTGACAGAAAAATGCCTCATGAATTATTACGGTAGAAAACGATTTATCATATCGAAGAGCACTATCCTGTCATTACATGAATGTAAATGGAACTACTAATGGATGAAGTGAATTATTGAACCAGTATCTATGTTAGTATTGTAAACGAAACTTTGTGAATATGGAACACTGTTGAGGAGAAACGACAGCAATCAATAACATTAGTTGTCGCAAGGCATTGCTGTTATAACCGTAGTGCACTGGAATAATCGTTTCGATTACTCATCAGGAATTCAGAAGATTCTGTCATTTACACCCTAAGAACTGTTTTTATCCATTCCGCGCTTCTATCACATAATCAATGTTAGCCTTTCATGAAATGTTTATGTAGTATACAAAGTGGTCCAACGAAAAGTATGCACCTTGCTTTTCTCCTTTTTTGTAACTTAACGCAAAAATGCTCGGACAGGTCAATTTTGCTTTTGAGAGGGACAAATTTTAGATGTATTTTTCTACCTGTGCCTCCAACCCCCTAGCGAGGGTGAGTAACAACCCTAAAATTTCAAATGGAAAGTGGGGTCGAGTGATATATCATTTGGAAGGGCACAAAATTCTCTTTTCAATGATACCTAATTTGTTGTATTTCACTCAAACATGTAGGTATTATGAAGAAAAACATGATGATTGTTATTAAAGAAGCGAGCAGTAAGTCTAGCACAACTATTATGTTGACAATAAAGTTTAACAATTTCAACTCGTTCAGCAATGGAATAAACCATTTTTACAGTAAAGTTGAAATAATTTCAAACGCAACCGAACTGAATCACTGAACGTTTGCCTAAATTCTTTGTGTACACTTATCTGCTGTTGTTCTTTGAACCAAAAAACGCACGAGAGCAATTGAGGAATGTATAGTGATGAAAATGCCGTTTTTTCCGCATTTTCATCAACACCAAAAATATCGAGTAAATGTTCTTGCTTTTTTTATAACTATTCAAGTAAATACAACAAATTAGGTATCATTGGAAAGAGAATTTTGTGCCCTTTCAAATGATATATCACTCGACCCCACTTTCCATTTAAAATTTCAGGGTTGTTACTTACCCTCGCTAGGGGTTTGAAGGCACAGGTAGAAAAATACATCTTAAATGTGTCCCCCTCAAAAGCAAAATTGACCTGTCCGAGCAGTTTTGCGTTATGTTACAAAAAAATAAAAAAGCAATGTGCATACTTTTCGTTGGACCACTCTGTATAGTGCCTCGAATAGTGACAAAACATTGTATTTTCGTGCGAACCTAATACAGACGATACCCATTAATTGAACAATCACTCATTGGTATTCAACCATCAAATTTTTCGGAATATTGGAGCCTCCAGAAAGTAGTACCGTCCTCCCATAACTGCAATTTCTATTGTTTCTGATCCCAACAACGTTGATTCATAACCTATACGATAGCCTCACTATATTTTTCCGTATTGATTAATTTTTGTCTTATTTTCCCCAAGTAAGGTAATATGGGTTTGTCAGAATTATTCATCAATGAATCAAGTAAGTACATAATAATATCATGTTGATAGTTGCTTTTCGTGTTTTACCCTCATATATCAGTTGTTGAAAATGCGGTTACGAACAACTAAAGTTGGGGACATAATAATTTGATTTGGTCAATGGAAAATATTCGCTTTTCAATGACGTTCTAATTCATTTGGTCGAAATATCAGAGGCAGAGTTGAACTTTTGTTTTTAATTTTGATTTCACGTGTCTCTAAATCATTTGTACAATTTGTGTTCTCAAAACTTTGAAGCTATAGTCTATACGAAGTCAATCCGAACAGCTAGATAAAAGAAACACCCGACCTGAAAAAATAGGAATTAATATTATAATCTGCCCTTCTACACTTGTATAGACACCAATATTAATCCTTATTTTTTCAGATTGTGGTAGGTTAGAAACCCAGATAACTACTGAACAAATATCTAACCACCACGAAGTAATGACGTTCAAACAGTACTTGACAAAACACCCCACATTCTAAAAATTGAATTTGCTGAATAATTTAACAAATTATAAATGAAGAGTCGACACGATACAATAATTTATATCGAAATGAAAATCAATTGAAAAACCTAGGGGTTTGCAGGAACATGTGACGTTACACGTTGACTTCGAATTTTCAATGTTCTATGTCTCATTTTATAAATTATTCCAAAACCGATTTATTTCACTGTCGTACTGATGAATGTTTCAGAAATTATTCTTTTATTGAGGAAGAGTTGATAATTAAGCTGTTTAAGTATAAAAGTCATATTACTGCAGAAATTAATATTTTATCAGAAACATTCATTCGTCATTTTTATTTTTCACTAACACAAATGGCTGCTTGTCCCGCGCAATAAGTACGTCATCATTTCCGTGCCAAAATGGAATGGATAAGCTATACCAGGGGTCGCCAAATGGCGGACCGCTGACCCATTTTGTGCGGACCACGAGAACACAGCAACTTTTGCACTACAGAGTACGACGGAGTACGTAATTTATAAAACTATATCCCCTTGAACTTTGAAACTTCTTACTTTGTTTGAGTCAACATATATTTACTTGTGAAGCAGCATTTTCGAAGATGAACTTCATTAAGAATAAATTTTGATCTGGACTCCAGGATTTAATGTCAATAGCTTGCACCAATTTTACTCCAAACTTCAGACAGATAGTCCGCAACAAAAAATGACATTTTTCTCATTGATATGTAAAAAAACCCTTGTTATTTCTGTAATTGATTACATTTGTTTAATAAATATTTTTTCTATAAAATGTTGTGAGGACCGCGATGGTCATTTCATTTCTTGAAACAGACCCTGAGCCAATCTAATTGGTGATCCCTGAGCTATACCAAGGACGAAAAACCGTCTACTATCTACTGTGTTCGAGTCGGCTTCAAAGCAGAGGCGCAGCCGAAGCTAGCAAGCAGGCGAGACAATAGACACTTTTTCGCCGAGGTTCTTATAACTCTTTTTGTCGACCTCTACAGTCCAGACACCTTTATGAAAGTAAGCACACACCTTGATGGCTTGCGTGGATTAAAATTCTAGAGCATAGAGTATATTGACCATAGCGTTGATGACCAGGCCAGAAGAATATTTTCTGAGAAATTTTCGTCATTATGTTCCTGACGCCAGGTCAGTCGATTTTCCATTTAGTAAATTACCACTATCTTTATTCGGTATCTCACACGATGACTTCATTTATTTTTTCAAACTATCCCAAACTAAAAATGACATCAAATCGTTCCTTGTGCGCCATTATAATAAGTATTTTTTCTACTAGCTTTGACGAGATGTCATTTTGTGATAGAATACCTTCAGTGGGAACGTGATTTCCGTTGCAATTGAGAAAAATTATCATCACGTTAACTTTCGGCTAGCGAAGAATATTTATATTCATATTTTCAACCATCTTCCGTCCTCTTATATAATGTTTTGACGACTTCAAATCATTAATATATAAAGAAAGGAATTGTTTCTACGACGGCGTATTAATGTCACTGCAAATATAAAAAATATCACCATTGACAGATTATAATCTGTCAATGGCTTATTGACAGATTAAAATCGTTCAATGACAGGTTATTATCTCTCAATGGTGTATTGACAGATTAAAATCTGTCAAGGGCCTATTGACAGATTAAAATCAAATTAACACCAAAATTCTAAAATTCATACAATATATATTGCTATCCGATTACAGAGCATCTCCTTATGGAATGACGTCAGTTGATTGTAATACTCCAATAATTTTGAATAATTGCCTGAAATCAACAATTTACCAATATTTAAATCGTATATGAAGTTCAAAAAAAAACTGTAATTTTTAATTCGCTTCGACTCTCATGCTGAAGTTAGTATCAAGAAAAGTATCAAGAAATTACAGACATTTCTCCATCAATGACGCAATCGAACCAATCACCATCCCTACAAATTGGGCAGCCAAATCACAATAATAACTTCGATTGCCTCCTGGTAAATAGTCTTCTCACAATTAGGTCTGGCAACTGATAAAACTCCCTACAGTTCCATTCGTGGTCAGAGGGCATCGCTCGATCAGATCTCTTGTCCTCCTGCCCCTCCAGGTGTGGTGCTAAAAATAGTCCTTCCGGATATTAATCCGTGAACAGAATTATATATATATATATATATATATATATATATATATATATATATATAAATAAAGAAGTTAAAAAAAAACTAATTATCAATTCAGGATGGAAAAATACATCATTCTTTCGTTTTTAGCATAATAATATCATGTAAATGGCGTTGTAGAAAAAGTATATTGTTTCACTCGTCGAAAAAAATTTTCGATGTCATATTACTTTCATAAAACAATAAAGTGAAGAAAGAAATGTTCTAAAATTGTTGTTTTTGTTCGTTTTCGTTAACCAGCTGACGAACGTCAACCCTCAGAAGTCGAAACTTGTGCGAGCAATGGATCAACGAGGCCTTACCTTTCAACGTGCGATTACCCAGCACTTTTTGCAAGGAATACTCTTAGAGAGAGAAAAAATAAGCAATCATTTTTGCTTATCAATTTTCGTCTTCATCCCCGTAAATGCATTAGAGTCGGCGCGCTTCTGTGGTAAACATAATTTTTTCTAGCCGGGTGGTACAAATATTGATTGACATGATTTTTACGCCAACTCGCCAACGTTTAACGCCGGAAGAGATCGAGGGGTCAGAAGGGGAAAGCGAATAGCTAACGCCCTTTGATGGCTGTAACTGGGAATATTTTCGCGGAAAGGGCTATAGGAGCGGTTGAATGATTTTACCGGAATGGCTGAGATAGAGTGGATGAATGGGTAGGGGAGATTGTTTGTTTTGAATGAAGCATTTTTACGAGTAGAAATAACATCCAGGTTTCGTGTGAAATCAAAACTAGATCAGAACGTTTTTTTTTTCAAACGTGGGAGTACGAAAAAAGGAGAATATTCTCGAATTGTATTGAAGTGCATGTGTGTGAAACATCCTAAACGGTGTGATAGATCGTATCACGTATATAACTACATTTACCTATACGTTTATGAATCACTTTCATTGTATCTTTTTGTTGAAAACAGTGTATATTATATATGTTTATCAAATCTTTGCGGGAACTTTCGTGCACATACCGTTGAAACTCTGAACATCCTGTATACAATAGATTTCTATAGATGAAGAGCACATCATGCGTATTATTCAAACAGCTGTTTTTTACAGTTCTGCCTGACGAGTTTCTCCATTCTGTTGTTTTTGTTACCAGCAATCATTCTCATTAAACGCCAGAAGCCTTGCTAACCTATGTTTTTCAGCGAGTTCGTATTTTCCCCAATTATTGAACAATGGATCATTACAGCAGTTATAAACGATGTTTTGAATACAAAAAAATGTGAAAGTTGGAAATTCCAAATGGCCAGAATTTGTTTCATGCCCGTTTTCTGTTATTTCTATATTGTTTCTATTTTTTCAGGAAAGTGACGGCGAAAAAAGTGATCAAGACTTAGTTGTCGACGTTGCTAATGAGGTATGAGAACATTAACTTCATTTGTTTGTTATGAATGACCCAGAGAAAGTTGTTCGATTGTGTGTAGCAGTAATGTCGATTGTATCGTATATTTTTTCATCAGGCCCAGTATCCAAATTACAAAAAGATGTCGTAAAAATTCCTCACCTCTAAATTTTGGATACGATAAGATAAGATCTGACAAAGCTCAGGAAAAATAGTATATTACTCAACGAGCGTATAATGATGGCTATTATTCACGAAGTGAAGTTCACGGCCGCAGGCGAGTGGCCTAAATCACCGAGAGAATAATAGTCATCATAAGCGAGTAGAATACTATACTTTTTCCACGACGATTGTATAAACCATAGATTTTTAAAGCAATGTTGGAAAAAAAATCGTTATACTCATTCAAAATCAAAATTTATAACAGTGTCTGTTCGAATACCTAAGAAAATATCAATGATGAAAAATTCAACAAAAATATAAAAAATATTCATAATGCATGAGTTTCTTCAAGAATCACGAAATCCATTAATCACTGGTGAATAATCGATATGATGGTAGTATATAATGATTTCATTATTTACTTTATTTCTTTATTAATGGATATCGTACGTTTTCAATGATTAATGAACTTGCTCATTCCTTTTGAGAAAGGGTATGATGAATATTTGAAACATTCATCAAATTGAATTAAAGTAAGTTTCGAATCAAAAACTCTTCGTTTATTTCAAGATTATAAAACGAACTCTAACAGTGAAAGACTTTGAAACTGTTTATCCGACTCTCAAAAATATAACGCTGTTGGGCATAGTATTGAAAGGCCTTCCAACTATGGTTCAGTTCAAAATATGAAGATAGAAAGGACTTTTCAGGTGCCCAGTGAATATGTACAAACTCGAGAGAGAACAAATCTTTAATACCTTAATATCTCTTTTTGTTGTTCCAGTTGGGATTTCAAATTGAGATCGCAGCGCCATATTTGAGAAAACTCCAACTGATAAGCACCACTTTGACAACTATTGCTATTTCATGTTAGGAATTTGACGTTGTTTGAGAAGCCCGAACCTTAAAATTTTGTGAGCGAATATAACAGTTTTTAGTGTTTTTTCACTTTTTATGTGAACGTTTACCGTGAATTGTGCTCGATAAACATTAGTAATAATTTTAATCACATTTCAAAATTTGAAAATGAATTGCAGCGCTACTTTGACCAAGACTTCAACTAATAAGCACCAGTTTGAAAATATTCCAACATTCTTTGAAACTTTCGCTTATCTTGATATCCCAATTTTTAAATCGACTGACAACGGAAATATAGAAAATTATAGAAGTATATGTAGTCAATTTGGCATTTCAAAATTATTGGGTCTATCACTCCCAATTAAAATATTTTTCCAATATAAACCATCTTTCGACTTTTATCATGTTTCAATAACCTTTTATCTTACTTTAATCACTTGACATTAGCATTTGCTATGGTCGATATACAGGGTGTTTCAGAATTCAGTATCAAGATTTCAGGGGCGCATTTTTCAAGTCAAAATGAAACTTTTGTTTTCCATAAACATGTGTCCGCAAACGCTTCGTTACCGAACTACACAGCGTTGAAGTTTCAAGATTTTTTTGTTTTTTCTTTTTAGCTCTTTCAGTTTTCGAGATATCAAGATCAAATTTGAAATATAGAATACGTTTCATGGTTTATATCATCTAGTGTGCCAAGTGATTGTAACAAGCTACAGGAAGATATGGTATCAGGGGTCAAGCCCATTTTCGTTTCAAAAACTTTTTTGTAGTTCGCCGCTGGTGGACTCTGAAATATGAAATGAATTCTTTGTTCTCTTTATAAATTTTTTCGTCTCTTGTAATTTTCGCATCTGCGACCGTTATTAAGAAAAAAATTAAAGTCATTTTATGTAATTCGTATATGTAAAAATGGATAAAGAACCATATTCATTTGAACATCTGGCTGACATCCAATCTTATATATTATCTCTATATCTTGAAACGTAACCTATATTTCAAATTTGATCTTGATATCTCAAAAACTGAAGGCGCGATGAAAGGGCATGGTCCAGCTCTTCAGGTTGACTGACAGTCATTCGATATCTGAAGTTAAGCAACGCCGAGCGCGGTTAGTACTTGGATGGATGACCATGCAGGGGAATACCGTGTCGAAAGCCCGTACAGCTGCAGCGAAATAGCATATCATAGCTCGCAGACAATATATCAATGAGCACAAGATATATTGAGGATATGCCGTCCTTCGAAGGGGATGTAAAGCCACAGAATACCCTATCTACACAGAAGCGCAACTTAAAGGCGGTCCCTTTGATCTTTTGGGTCAATTTTTCGTAACCTTGATTTAAAGCTTGGCTTGTATAATGTCATTTCTTGGCGGTAAATTCAAACTGTCGATTGATATACAGTTCAAGTGATACACCTTTGTAAACTTTCTAGACTGAGCATTTCTGCTACTGAACTGAAATGGGGGCAGTTTTAATTCCATTTGAAGATACGACCCTAGGAAGGTCTTAATAATTCAGAACTGACATTTCCCCTATCAAATTCGTCTAAATTCTTCGTTGATCAGCAATCTACATTCCCTTATTCTCAACAAATATAAACTGAGAATTTGGATGATTACCAAAATAATTTCGGTGAATAGGCTTACTGTTTTTTGCACCTTTAAAAAAAAAGTAGATATAAAAGTGGTGTAGGCAGCTATTTGATGTTCAAATAGTTTTAGAGTAATCAACTGTATTTTGCAGGAACGAACGTTTAAAACTACTCTGATCTTGCTTTCATCCGATATTAATAAAATTTATCAGTAGTAATAACCCAAGGACATTGATAATTGTTCGAAAATTTTATAACACCCTAACAACACAAATGTGAGGTTGACAATATACAAGCCAAGCTTTCGATTCGGTCGGAACGCTTCAGTTGCGCTTCTGTGTAGATAGGGTATTCTGTGGTAAAGCCGTCGGTCTCGAGTCCATGGATGATGGGCTCGTTAAAGAGCCCTACCTCTGGTTGGAATACCAGAGAGTTCGGCAAAATTTCCGGTTGGGGGAATTGTGCTCACCGGCGTCGATGATTGGCCTTGGTAGCGGAAATAGGCCGACGTTAAATAAAGTGATAGAAGAAGAAGGAGCGATGAAGAAAAAACTAAAAAAAAAATTGAAACTTTAACGCTCTGTAGTTCGGTAACGAAGTGTTTACGGACAGATGTTAATGGAAAACAAAAGACTTATTTTGACTTGAAAAATGCGCTCCTGAAATCTTGATACTGAATTTTGAAACACCCTGTATATAAGTTTGTAACATTATTTACACTGTAAGAGGATTCATACTGTAAATAACAAACATTTTGAAAAAAATCAAGAGCGGCCTTGCGTCACGATATTTTCACTTGATTCATCTTAATTGTTTTCAGGAAGCGTCATCACCCCATACCAACGGCGACCATGTAGCTTTAGGAAATCCCAACGAAATCAGGGAAAATGGTAGCTCGAACATCGAAAAAATAAAAATTGAAAGGCCGCCTAGCCGGAGCGGTTCATCATCGTCGAGGAGTACGCCATCCCTGAAAAGTAAAGATGTAAGACTATTCACACTCACCATTTATCTGAAAAAAATTTCTTGGAAGAATTGGGGATGCAACCGTAATTCAATTGCTGATATATACTAAGAGATTGAGAAATTGTTTTTATCAATCAATCTTTTCCAAGAATTCAACATGTCAAAAATATTGAGAAAATGGTTGCTTCCATTCAATATTCTTTTCGACTAATGCTCAACTGCTTCCATGAATGATTGGGAAACAGCACACTTTTCAACACTTTCGAAATGAAAAGAAAATATAAGAAAAGGTCCTCTTCTTCTAAGAATCAGTGACTTTTTCAGAATATTGGTCAGACAATTCAATTCATGAAACAATGTGCGGGAAAAACTAGACGTGTTTTATTCCTTACTCAGTTTAATTGTACCAGCGGAACCATTCAAGACGATCATCCATCCTGAATGAATTCGAAACATGGAATTTTTTTCATGCAATTTTGAAATATGAATTGGTTATAGGTGCCGTTAGCATCAATTCTTATCAGACTGAAGGGCAGTTCTCGGGGCAGTTACAGTTTTTTAGACCAATTTTTCAGTCTGCCATGTTCAGCATTTGAAAACTTCATCATGGAAGAACATACAAAAAACTTATTGGGACGATGCGGCACCATCCAATTTCTGAACTTCTGGACATTTTTGCATTGTGCTTCATGGGGATACTAAAACGGCAAATACTCCACAGAAAAACTTAGCTCCCTTGCCTTAAATGTCGGAAACTACCTCCAAATTGGTCTAAATATATGAAGAAATTGAATTATTTGCATTGGACATAGTAACGTTGACTTCGTTGATAACTGCATGATAACCAAGGCTAGGAACGTTGGAATAGAGTATGATTTTTGTTCGTCATTGCTACATCTCATCGACAGTTAATACACTCAATTAACATTGAACATCAATCATGCACGAGCCTACATATTCAGCCCAACGTTGTAGCAATTTTAATCGATTGCTTGTAATGACCTTTTTATAATCTTCGAAAAAAAAATGTATTGTCAATAAGGAAAAACACTTGTGAAACAAATTTCTTCATTTAACTGAACAAATATTCGATACAAATGATAAACAGAAAGGATTCTTTTGGAAAACAACTTTGCCTTGTTTGATTTTTTCACGTAATTCACAATAGCTACATCTAACATCTTTCTGCGCTCGAAGCCGCTGCACAAAATTTGACAGTTTTCCTTGGTGACATGTCAAATTTTGTGAAGCGGCCTTAAGCGCTGTAAACTGTTAGACGCAGCTAAGATGTCTAGAAGGATGGTACTGGGACTGATGCGATATTGTTTAGAATTTTATGGCGACACTTTTCTGTCATTAGTGTCATTTTTACGTATCGTGGTGTGTTTCTCAATTTCATCGCTAGTTGACGCTAATTGGAAGTGCATAGTCAACCGATCGATCGACAAACTATATTCTTCGATTCGAGCAGTCAACAAAATGAGCAAAATCTAATGTCATACTCATAAAAAACAAAATCGAATGAAAGGAACACAATTATAGGGAATTTGGCCAGTATTCTAAACAAATAATATAGGTTGTTGATCAGTCAGCGTCCAAAAGTAAAAGTATAACCAGCCGTCAGGTCGGCCGTTTATACATTTCCTAGGAAATTTGTGACGCTTCGTTGCAAACGTCATCTGAACTGATTTGATGTTGAAAAGCCATGATGCTTATTATCATAGTAGGCATGTGCCCTTCTAGACGTTCTAGACATCTTAGACGCAGCCATTAACTTTCTTGTCCACTGTATTGGATTAATTGGTGGGCATGTTTTTCAGTGACTCTTCCGGCTGCTTGCTCAATATTCTCAGAAGGCGGAAACCTTTCTATTCAACTCCGAAGCAATATTATATGGAACTACTTAATACTATTCTGTTTAAATCGTACTGTACTTCAACGTGAAATTGCGTTGGTTACCTTATAGTAACTATCGATTGCCTGAAGCTGTCAAAGAAATCTCACTTATTTAGAGTTGTAGCATTCACTGAAATGCAACATTATCAGCTATTGGTTTATTGTGTATAAACGGCTCATTCTTCATGACGCTTGTTCATGGGCGCCATTACAAAAAATGTTATAGGGGGCACATTTTTTTGATATCAAGGTAATGCATTGAATTGAAATGAAAATCCTTTTGGGCAATACTCACGAGTGTGGTTAAAAAAAATCGGTAATACTTCGGTCGCTGCGTGGAACTTACATAATTCGATCTCCTCTACAAAAAACCCCGATGAAATTTTTGGCGGGCTCGTATATTTACGGAGATACAGGTCCATTTTGTTGTAAAACACAATTTTTCACATAAAATTTCTGTTTTTTGAACACACAAAATTCGTCCTTCTGATCAAACACCACTCACTCTCTTATTCACTCGTTTTCAACATTTTCAAGCAGAAAAACCATAGTTTTTCAAAAAATGCATTTATTTTCAAACAACCAATTTGTTGTGATGTCCTAGTGCGTTGATAGTCGAAATTGATGTATTTGCAGTTTTGCCGCTCTCATTGTTATTGTTGAGAACTGAATGTATTCATGTTGACTTTTGGAGAAAGAGGAATTTTTTGAGAAAATTAAGCTTTTTATTGCTTAAAAATGTTGAAAACGAGTGAATAAGAGAGTGAGTGCTGTTTGATCAGAAGGACGAATTTTGTGTGTTCAAAAAACAGAAATTTGATGTGAAAAATTGTGTTTTACAATAAAATGGACCTGTGTCTCCGAAAATATACGAGACCGCAAAAAATTTCATCTGGGTTTTCTGTAGAGGAGACCGAATTACGTGAGTTCCACAAAAAAAATCAAAAAAAGGTGCTCATAGCGACCGAAGTATTACCAAAAAATTAAAATTAAGTCGGTATCGTGTCTTACGCGGCGTATGGACGGAAAAATCTGAAACCCACGGAGGGGGCACCCCCCCCCCTTGCCCTTGAGAAACGGCGCCCTTGCGCTTGTTTTAACCAAACACATCGAGCAAACCCAAATAACTGCATCATCTTCCAAATATGTCTTGTCTCTCATCCCATGGCATTAGTCCAATAATTAATTCGGAATTTCTGTTAGGGCCAATTTATGCACCATTGTCACTATCATAGTCGTAATCACAGTCACTGTCTTAATCATAAAATCAAATTGAAACTGAACATTTCAGTATGAGCATTTATGCAACCTCTTTAATTTTAGTCTCAATCATAATCATAATAATTTGACCTTGAAAGTTGGTAATATTCAATTTTTATGCTTATGATTAGGACGACATGTACAACGCGCATGTGCATGAATATTTATTTGACAAATGACAAAATATCCTTCATCCAGGTAACTGAAAAACACTAATGATCAATATTTTTTCCAAAATCGAAGAAGCAAACTTACTGAATTGTTATCAATAGCCGATGTTCTGAGGATATGTGATATTTTTTTACATTTTTCTGTAGGTTAGGGCTTAACAAACGAAGCAAATCCATGAAATGGTTCTTGGTCATTCTTGTGAATTTGAATAATTGTTCTCCATCCAATTCTTCTGTTCTCATAGATTTTATGAGGGTTGAAAAGAAACCTTCAGTTTTTCTTTTTCGGTTTATTGGTCGAACACCACATGTCCTGACTCTCTTTTTTTTTAAAACATAAACCAAAGTGACAAGACTAAGAAATAGATGAGATAGTGCAATGCCTGCAATTATTTTGTTATCAACTTCCATCTTGAAATTTGAATTTGAAAGAATAAACAATATTTTTGAAATTTGAATGTGATAGTAATGACATAAATGAGACAGTGTTGTCATTTGTCATTATTTGATTTTTAAGACAATGACTATGATGCATAAATATAAAAATTTATCAAGGCAATGACAAATGGTCGGTTCATACACCACACTTTTACTTTTACTTTATCTTTTACTTTTACTTTAAGAAAGTTCTCACAATGTAAATCAATCGAGGCGTTCATACACGGCACTTTTACTTTTACTTTTAGTTTAAGGATGAGAACTTCTACTTTAAGAATGAGATAACTGAATGATTTTAGGCACTGCGCATGCGTGCATGTGAAGTCATCACAGCAAGCAGTGCCACCAACATTATAAGGAAATGTATTCTTCTGAATATTTTACAGAAATGATATAAAATGGATACTCTGTGAAATATCTGTCATTATCCGATACAAAAAAGCAAATTGCAAATAAGAAATGACGTAACCCACGATTAGTTCTTCTTCTTCGTTTGTTTTTGATCACTGCGCATGCGTCCTGTTTACTTTAACACTGGTGTATGAACGGTCCAATTCCATTCTTAAGGTAAAAGTAAAAGATAAAATAAAAGTAAAAGTGTGGTGTATGAACCGACCATAAGACTATGATAATGATTGTGACTATGATAATGATTTGTTGCATAAATTGTCCCTTACAAGGAATAACACAGATAGTCAAAACCTCAGGCCTCACCACAGAATACTTGATCACTAGGATAATAGGAAAATATATTGATAAATTTCAATTGACATGAGTCAAATTGATTAGCTGTCCATACCCTGCCATTGGTGGATAGGACCAAATTGAAATGTGACCAAATATTCCAAATAAATGTGCCTAACTACTACAGTCCAATCGAATTGTTCATGTCAAAAATATTCAGAGATACTCAGGGAGGATCGTCTTGAATAGGTCGCCCAGAATAAATTCGTGTGTTTCGACTCAAATTTTTTTTCCATCCAGGAAAAACCCCTGACTCCCGGCTCAAAAACTCGGTCGACGACCCCCAATTTGGGAGCGAGTTCGGCGATGGTATCAAAAGTGAGCCACAGCGGCCAGTATCCTCCGTACTCTTTGGGGGGTGCTCGAGCGCCGGAACATTTGAGCCCTTACAATAACGTAGCCCCATCACCTTACAGTCGACCGCCGATGATGGGCTACGACGGTCACCCGCACACCAGGGCGCCCGGAATCGCTACGAACGGGATGGGATCCATTCCCGGTGGTAAACCGTAAGTATCCAGAACATTTATCCTCTATTTCGATCCAAATGAACCAAGTTACTATGAATAAGAATTAGATCTATAGTCGGGCTGTTCAAAAGATAGAATTCAAGGACGCGTGAACAGTAAATGCCTGCATAGCCACGCCTTCTAAACTGAAATAAATGAAGAACTGTTTACACTGTACTGTACTGTACTCATTTGTGCTTTGTATTTACGTGTGTTACGTTAATTAAATAATATGGATGGAAACACTCTTTCACCTCCAAGAAAAAGATAAAAAAAAGACATTTAACTGTAGAGGAAAAAGGTGTAATAATGAACACTTATAAAAAAGCATCCTAAGAGTTTATGGGAAAACAGGGAAATGCTGTTGAATTCACTGCTGAGGCGACGTTTTTGTTGAGTGGTGTAAATCGGACTTGTAACATCGGGGAGAGGATCATTCAAAGAGTGCGTGCCGTTCACGTGATCATTCTATCTACAATTATACAATCTATAGGTGTTAATTATTTTTCCTGTTTCTCAAAAACACCGACGTACACGGTTCACTCAATCGCTACTGTTTTTCCCTAAGATTATTAGGTTTACAACTCCGTTGAGGCCCAATGACACTTGTCTGCAGAGGTTTCACCCAGCACATACATATATATATCATTATTCCGTGCTAAATTAGGTTGCGAGAACAATATATTTTTATGAATTATTATGGCGATGACATACTACTCAGAGATGTCAATTCTGCGGGCTGATCCAAATTGAGTGCGTTATTGGTATTATTTTTCGAGATAGGAAAGTGTTCAAACATTTCGAGCTCATTTAATGTGCACGAATGAAAAAAAATGAACATTTTTTAAGTAAAATACTCTTGTTTCAATGGAGAGGCTCTCGGTGAGGCTTGTATATTGTATTTTCTATGCTAGAACATTAAATTTCGATTATGAAAGTTTTTGTTAGTTTTTTAATGAGAAAAATAAATGAGTTACCCCAGGTGAATGGAAATTGAACGGCAATTTATTATTTTTGATACCAACTATTTGAACTCCATATTAAACCTTGTCAAGGATTCCAATTCGACGTATGTAGAGAATTCTCAACAAACCAAATCTGACCCTTAGAAATGTCGACTCGTCGAGATGAGAAAACCTTTTGTCAGTACATCCAAGAAGCTATTTGTGTATAAATATCGTATCGTAGACATCACGAAGACATCTCAAAGAAATCTTAAAGATATCTCATCCAAGACATTCATGATGTCTTGAAGATGTACATCCATATATATTTTTTAAAACGTTTTTAAAATATACGTGTTACAAAATTTGACGTTTTGAAGATATCTTACCATGACATCTGAAAAATATTACCTATTTAATCATCTTTTTTGATCGAATCACAAAATATCGAATGAATTTTTCTAATAGAACACATTCTTTAGTTACTCAAAACGATATTATCGATCAATCAATCAATCAATTCTCTATTGGTGCTATCACACTACAGGGTGTTTAAACAGGTCATATTCATATGCATACATATATACATTTCAAACAATAATAAATTCGATTCTGGTAATCTTCAAGTACTGCCCATAAGAGATAGGTCGAAATGTATAAAATTCTTTAAAATTATAAAATGAATTTTCTAGCAGATAAGTTTCAAACATTTTTTAAAGGATTTCTCCTCTAGAGATTTTATTTTAGCAGGAAGTCCATTATAAAAGTTGGGTGCGAAGTAATTAGTGACATTTCCGGTTTTTGACAGTCTAAGGTTTTTTGTTTGGCAGATTTTGACGATGACGTGTCATATAGTTATGTGTTTGTCCAGGACTTAGGAATTGATTTTCGTTCGTTTCAACGTATAGTAGGCATTGAAATATAAATATACAGGGAAGTGTCATTATTTTTAAGTCTTTAAAAGCATTCCTGCAGTCTTCCTTATACTTGATCGAAAATTTGAAAACTATATAATCTTATTATAAATAATAATATTTCGAATAAAAAAAAATTACACGAATTACTAGTGTTATTTTCGAGTGTCTGAACCGTGGAAGAACCTCCAGATTCAAATCACTAATATAGAACCGCTGTCTGATCACTGTGGCTTTTACACGAGTTCAGCTGCGTGGCTCTTGGCCTGCATATAGTATTTCTCCAAACCACTTCTCTTCATTTCCAACTTTATACTTACAGACAAACTACACTCCACAGAATACTATAATGAAATTTCTCAGATGGTAACCAAACATTAAACAGCACCCGCGGCAGAACGATGGATACGATGCTTAGTCTTAGGTTATGAATTTCAGATCAAGAATCAGCGGCCGCGCATTGAGCACGAAAGCTAGGCACGAAATTAGTGCCGCCGGTTCAAATTAATAAATGTGTGTCTTTTTCCATTCAAACATAAGTATGACATCAATATATTTTTTTAATTTTCTTCAATATACATCATATTCCCAAAAACAGTTTCCTATCGAGGGGGGGTAGAGATTTACTCATTCCACTCAAAAACATTTCAGTTATCCTGTGTTGAGGATTTGGTCTGATAAACTATATTTTGTTTTTCTGTTATTCAATGATGAGATCGAAGAGTAATACTCGATTTTGCATCTCCATTAATATGTTTAGATTGGATCAGTCAATAATAACATTGAAAAATAATTTCAATGTTCAAACAATATAACATCATATATATAGTGAAAAAAAAATCACCGGAAATCCGTGTTCTATATAAGATAAGAAATCATATCCCATGAAAATAATCTATTGCAGTTTCATGAATCCAACTCAGGTACAGTATTTGATCACAGTTTCGGAAATAGCATCTAGTATTTTATTGCGACCTTCAAAAACGTTGAAGGATAAAATAACAAATCTATTTACAAGATACATTATCGTGAATCTACTGTAAATTTCTGTAAACCAAATGGTGATGTAGAATCTTTTTTTGGCAATTTGATGTTAGGATTTAACGCTATCCTTCAGTGACAGTGAAAAGTTGGGCACAAGTAATTCTCAGATTACTAGTAAATTTCATTGTTATTCTCTAATCGTATTTCCAGACGAAAACTCTTCTTTCCTATATGAATGATAGAAAGCACTGAGCGTATATTCTTTATAATGGTCTTTTGATTTTATACCTACACCTTGATAATGTCGTACCAATCTACGCATCTTGATTAATTACATCATCAACATTTCAGAGCATACTCTTTCCATATGAATGGCGAGGGTCAACTTCAACCTGTACCTTTCCCAACCGATGCCCTTATAGGACCAGGAATACCTAGACATGCCCGTCAAATCAATACCCTCAGTCACGGAGAAGTGGTCTGTGCAGTCACGATTTCCAATCCTACAAAATATGTATATACAGGAGGAAAAGGCTGTGTTAAAGTGTGGGATATCAGCCAACCTGGAGCCAAAAGTCCCGTCTCCCAGTTGGATTGTTTGGTGAGTGCTAAAAGATATTAACACTTTTTTAAGTTTTAGCATAATCTATTTGTATCTTTCAATTGCTAGATAATTATCTTCTATAATCATGCACTAACTACAGCATTAGTTCTTCAGAAGAAACTTCGAGAATAAGCGTTAAGATTGGAACCTTTGGTGTAAAAGTTGAAACTTTTTGTAGAGATCATTTGAGAGTCTGGAAATAGCAGAATGTAAAAATAGGATGCCTTTGACAGATGACCTATCCCTCTCAGCCTGCCTTTTAGTTTATTGTTGTGGAATTTGTTAGAATAATCAGTAATTAACAGACAAAGGCCATGTCGGCACAAAAAACACTTTACAGGTAGTTTTGACCTACCTTTGGTGGTAGAGTATATGAATAACTAATTCTGGTTTTCAGATTCAACATCATTTCGTTTCTCCTGTCCGCGCGTCGATTGGAAATAATATCAGTTTGGTGTTAGGGTAATTGATCTCTACAAAAGGTTCAGGAATAGTTCATACCACACAAAATTTTTGTTAAATTCAATCCTTGAGTGGTCCAATCTTTTTTTTTCAGCAACGAGACAATTACATCAGATCCGTCAAACTTCTTCCCGATGGACGAACACTGATAGTAGGTGGGGAAGCCAGTAACCTCTCCATTTGGGACTTGGCAAGTCCTACTCCTCGAATAAAGGCTGAATTGACCTCGAGCGCTCCTGCTTGCTATGCCCTAGCCATAAGTCCAGATTCGAAGGTTTGTTTCAGCTGCTGTTCAGACGGTAACATCGCAGTTTGGGATTTACACAACCAAGTGCTGGTGAGGCAGTTCCAAGGGCATACGGATGGCGCCTCATGTATAGACATTTCATCAGATGGAACGAAGTTATGGACTGGTGGACTAGATAACACAGTAAGAGCCATTTACTTTGCAATACATGAATCCTAGGTCCATTCAAATATATATGATGATTATTTTATTTACCCCCGTAAAGCTAGCAGAACCACTTTGGAATTTTAGAAATTTTTTCAGGCCATAATTTTAGGCTCATTCATTACCCCATTCCCGAATTTTTTGCTCTTCAATTGTGGGAGGTATCACGGATTCTGCTAGCTTAACGTTAAGCTGGCAGAACCAAACCGCTAAACGAATGTTTATGAAAAGTTTTATCACACCATAATTTTAGGCTCATTTTAGGCTGACGTTTGCATCCAATGCAGATTTTTTTGATTGCAGTTTTAAAAAAAATCCTGGGTTCTGCTAGCTTTACCGTTAAGCTAGCAGAACCCAACCATCCACTTTGAAGTTTTGAAAGTTTTTTTTAGAACATTATTCTAGGCCAATTTCATGCTAATTAATTACCCCATTCCCAAATTTTTTGCTCTTCAATTGTGGGAGATATCGCGGGTTCTGCTAGCTTAACGTTAAGTTGGCAGAACCAAACCGCTAAACGAATGTCTATGAAAAGCTTGATCAAACCATAATTTTAGGCTCAGGTTTGCATCCATTGCAGATTTTTTTGGATTGAATTTAAAAAAGAATCCTGGGTTCTGCTAGCTTTACCGTTAAGCTAGCAACCCAACCAACCACTTTGAAACATTGAAAGTTTTTTAAGGACATTATTTTAGGCTTATTTTAGGCTAATTGATTACCCTATTCCCAATTTTTTTGCTCTTCAATTGTGGGAGATATCGCGGGTTTTGCCAGCTTCTCGTTAGGCTGACAGAACCAAACCGCTATACGAATGTTTATGAAAAGTTTGATCACACCGTAATTTTAGGTTCATTTTAGGCTCACGTTTGCACCCATTGCAGATTTTTTTGGATTGAATTTAAAAAACAATCCTGGGTTCTGCTAGCTTTACCGTTAAGCTAGCAGAACTTAACCAACCACTTTGGATCTTTGAAAGTTTTTTTTACGAAAACAAACCAGTGAAAACTGATTTAACATCCCCATGTAGGTTTTGGTCAATTTTTTGTTTCCCTTCATTATTTCCACACTCTCATGTGCCAATTTCAATGAACAAACATTATTGGGTTGGAAGTCTATACTCTCGTGTCTATACACTCTAACTTCGAATTCAAGAGAGAGCGTCCCGTTTCGACTTCGGGATCGTGTTCTACGCATAAAAACACGTCCGTAGCTTAACGTTAAGCTAGCAGAACCCGCGATATCTCCCACAATTAAAAAGCAAAAAATTCGGGAATGGGGTAATAAATTAGCCTAAAATTGGCCTAAAATTATGGCCTGAAAAAATTTCTAAAATTCCAAAGTGGATCTGCTAGCTTTACGGAGGTATTTTATTTTCCTGTTGATAACACAATGTTCTTTTCAGGTACGAAGTTGGGACCTGAAAGAAGGCAAACAATTGCAACAGCATGATTTCAGCTCTCAGATATTTTCGTTGGGATATTGTCCAACTGGTGAATGGTTGGCTGTGGGCATGGAAAACTCCAATGTTGAAGTGCTACATGCCAATAAACCAGACAAGTACCAATTACATTTGCATGAGAGTTGTGTATTAAGTCTGAGATTTGCAACGTGCGGCAAATGGTTCGTCTCGACAGGAAAAGATAATTTACTGAACGCGTGGCGAACGCCATATGGAGCCAGCATATTCCAGGTGAGATTGGCTGAAATGCATTTCCCGCAAGACGAATATGTATAAGATTGTATTAGTATTCATTTATTTGACATTTTTTCATACATTTCTGCACAATTATAGCAAGTCAACAAACACGAATGAAACATCGTTAAAATATAGTTATAAAAGAAAATTTAAATAGGCTAGCGTCAATTAACATACACAATAGATAAAATTTAAAAATAAATTATGTTTTCACATAATATTAAAACGGACATGAGGAAACTGGTGTCACGGTCAGCCTGCTTCATTCAACGTATCCGAAGTCTCAGGAAATGCATACTCATAGTACTCCTCGGGGGAGTAAAAACAATGGTTTCGAAAAAATGTTTTTAGTTTAAATTTGAAAGTCTGCAGTGGGATCACTTTCAAATACTCGGGCAGTTTATTATACAGTCTTAGGTCTAACGAAATAATCTTTGATCTATTCAATCTGAAGCGTTGGCTTCTCAATAGGTTACTGTGTCGTGTTGCGTAGTTATGACAATCCGACAATCCGAATTTTTTTTGTTATGGATTTCAAGTAAGGTATGGTAAATGTAAGAACATGGAAGAGACATTATTTCATATGTTGTGAAGAGATGTCGACAGGGGAGAATTTGGATGGCTTTCTTCTGTAAAATGAAGATTTTATTGGCTTGGGATGATGCTTCCCAGAAAATCACAGAGTAAGAGATAAGAGTATGGAAAAGTGAATAATATGCTACTTTGAGTGCTTCAGAGTTAATTAATGGTTTTATTCTACGGAGCATAAAAATAACGGTTGACAACTTTTTGCATAAGTAATCTACGTGATTAGCCCATGACAACTTATCATCTATGTAAACACCCAATAGTTTCACGTCCAAACCGTGTGTGATGTCACAATGCGAAGACACAATGAGAGATTGAGTTTTATTTTCATTCAATTCAAGTTTATTTGAGTCAAACCATTTCTTTGTCTCAACGATGCTTTGATTGCCAAGTATTTCTAATTTATTCAAATCTTTATCAGAATTGATTATAGTAGTATCGTCGGCCAAGAGAATACATTTGGTCGGTTGGAGAAAATTCTGCAGGTCATTTATATATATTATGAAGAGCAGTGGGCCCAAGACTGATCCTTGGGGTACACCACTGCTTATATATTCCAATTCAGACTTAATACCGTTAATATATGAAATATTAGTATTAGTAGCACTGTGTGTTATTCTCGGGTTCCCTACAGTTGAGATGGCAAATGCGCTACCGTAAAAATCAATAAGACGCCCCAGAGCGCTTCGGCACCCAAGACAATTAGCACACCTCGCCCACACAAGGCGTTGCCTTCTGGGCGCACTCGAAAGAGTATTTGATTAAGGGGGATTATAAATAAAAAATTATGAAAGGTAGCCTCGAAACAAATAAAAACATTCCTCGAACTGTGGTACTCCACTCGCCATGATTAATCAAACTACAGACTAAACTCAACCACCTTGCAGCAGCAGTAAGTTTGCTTCAGTATTGATTGACATAAATGAACCATGATACAGGTTGACACGGAAGCCAACTTACCACAACCTACTTTTGACTGACTATACACACTCATAGAAGTCTGTCTCATATTCCTATTCTTAAAATTTTGGTAGGTTAACAATCCAAAAAATTACGAAAAGCATATCCACCACAAAGAATGACAAACAGTACACTCATGAACATTATGAAATACTTGAACTGGGCCTGAGAGAGAGCATCAATCTTCAGACTAAAAAAAGATCCAATGCTCTTGTTAGCAATGTGACTAACTCCCCAGTAAAATCTCATTTCTGGCTTGAAAATGTTGGCTTATTTATCTTCGACTATCGGATTCATTTGAAATCGAATTCATAAACCTTTTTTCAAGTGGTAATTTTTTCGGATCTCTCACTTTCTGTATTCCGGTGTGCATGGAAATAAACATAATATAGCCGCCATTTGCCATCCCGGGATATATCATTCAGTATCTATCACTTCAATGTGTTCGGCACTAGGTTGAATGCATTCTGAATGGAAAATTTACGAGTAATTTATTTATCATAAAACAATGATTAATCCAATTTAATTCATCTCAATACAAATACACAAACACTCGCGTTTGACACTGACACTTTGGAGTTTGGTCATATCGTTTCCGTGGTAATATTCCATTTGAGAAAATTTGTGATATGACTACAAGAGGGAATAAAGACTATTGTTATCAATCCCTCGCCATTATTACCTAAGGGCATAATATATGGCATCATACTGCAGAAACCATAAATATAATACTTATACATATATAAATAAAAAAGTATGTGGCATGGGAAAGACAATTGAAGATCAGGTAAAGATGATATTGAATTTCGAAAAATTAGAATGCTTTTGAAGATTTAATTTGGAATGGGTCAAAATGTATTACGCAAACAATTGGCAATTAGAACAACAACATTGCTTGGTACTCAAGTCTTTTCGGCGCACTCGTGAGAGTTTGAACTAATAAATTGAGAGCAAGCCATCTTGCAGACTCCGAATAAAAAAACAAGGAAGTAACTGTGTTTCATGTGAACTCACAACTCATTAATAACTGCTTTGGAATTTCAAGTGTTCATCTGTATCTCTGAATAGTCAACATAATATTTAAATCCTCGGTAACTACACCTAGACCTATTCATTTCGAACTTGCTACATATGAGGAGGTATTTGCTTCAAGATAAGACTTTCTTGAACGACTTTCAATATGTACAACTTCCATTTAAAAAGACTTTTGAACAATCTTTTTCTTTTGCCAATACAATTTTGTTCCGATGCGCGCGAAACTGAACTTGACGACTCCTCGATATCAAACATGGATAAATATATTATCAATAACCATTGGAAGAGTTGAAACGACACGGGTCAATTCTAACTACCTACTCATTTCTCACGTTTAGATAACTGCAAGCTCATAAGCCTGACGCAGCTCTCTCGAACCATGTACATATTATGAAGTCAAACAACAGCAACTAGTCTCACCTCATTCCAAAAAACATCTAATAATGAAATCGTATTTATTATTGAATTTGCCATATGAATGACCGACGAACTTTTAATATATTGATTATTATTATTCATTATGACGTATTCGTTATCAAAATTTATTTGAAGACATCTGTGTGAATACACAGAATACACACATATACGGTTTCAGATGTAAAGGATACACATTCATAATCATATGGTCTTAGTGCCAAATTGTACCGCCGAAGGTTCTCGATTGAATAGCAACAACCAACGCTAGAATTTGAGATGAATGACTTCCGAAATTTGCGATGGAGAACTCAGGGTCTTCGATAGCTCAGTGGTAGAGCATCCGCCTAGAGAACGGAAGGTCGTGGGTTCGAATTCTTATGATTTGTCTGAATGCCGTTATCATTTCATTCATTTGTTAATTGTACAGACTAATACATCTATCTACGTTAAACCGACACACTTGAAAATCATTATTTTCTGTTTGAAATATACAATGGGTATTTTGACTTGGTGAATCTAATAATGTGTGATGTACATATACTACAAGATATCACAAGTTTTTTGTGATCAGGACAGCTGCTCTGAGAGATGATGAGAAATTTTTTCAGATACAGTATATACACATAGGTTTTGGTATTATTCATTTGTTAGTTTCGTTTCAAACCACTTTATATCATGTTCATGCATTACAAAAACAAATTGCCCATTTCTTTGGATGCATGGTACTCTATTTTAATATGAATGTGTTTTTTCAGTCCAAGGAATCTTCAAGTGTGCTGAGTTGCGACATCTCCACTGATGATAAGTATATTGTGACAGGATCGGGCGACAAAAAAGCGTCCGTGTATGAAGTGATGTATTGAGGATTTCAAGAGGGAGTGCGTGAGTGACTTAAAAACCAGAAAACGGTATGACCCATGTGGCGATCTATTTGTACCTTTCGAAAACACGTAGAATTCAAAGCACAAGGGTTCTATAAATATTTTATAACACATGTATGTTTGTTTTAGTCTCAAGAAGTATTTGACTTGTACATAAAAATGTAGATGGTGTATACAGAAGGTTGCCTAATTGTTTTTCATTTAGCTTATGCCTGGAAGTCACTATTTTGAAATCAAGTACATTCTTGTGACACTCTGTATATTTTGATAATAGAAGTAAGGGATATTTATGTTTTCACTCATAGCGAATGCAATGATTATATTTGTTACATGTTTACAGAACAGAAATATTGTTAAAATGGGTGTAAAATTAGATGTCTTCAGAACGGCACAAGTGATTCAAAACTGAATATTCAACATTCAATCAATTCAACTCCTTGATGTTATTACGAAAACGAAACAAAGATTATGTAGCATATTTTTCGTAATTGAATAAGAATATATTACAAATCAACAATTGTAGTTTTATTTTGAAAAAGTTCTCAAACATTGTGACTAACCATTTTGCCAGACTACTTACTATTCCAAATATATTTGAAATAGATAGAAATTCTAATTTGAGGTTTGCAGAATGCTTTCACAATCGTAGTTATTCTTAACCACCTCTAGTAACCCCAGCAATGATTTTGAATAGATATCCATTATCACTATCCCAAAAAAAATCCCAAAATTTCGGTTCATTCCAAGACTCTTAGGATGAAAAAAAAGTGTTTGTTTTCGATGGACCCAAGTAAATAGAGCGTCCAAAAGAATCGGTATTGGACCATATAGAAATGAACATAAAAAGGACGTTCATTGTGGTTTTTCATGAAAGGGCCATCACTGACCCGTATGAATATCAACTTCAAATTAGATAAATAGAAATGATAAGAAATAGTAAATAGTGGATTAGTTTGAGGCAGTGGCGGTTCCACGGGGAGGGGGTTTCGGGCCCGGACCCTCCCCCCATTGGGAAAATAAGAGATTTTTTTTCAATTTTATCGGCTCCTAATTTCTAAATTTTGTTAGGGAACGAAAAAATGTCACATGAGCAAGACAAAAAAATAAAATAGAATTTTTTTTTGCTTCATCAATTTATTCAATTCAATAATCCTCCAATTCCTAAAAAAATTATTCTCAAGAATTAAAAATAGTACAAACAAAATCTGGATTGAATGTTATACCCAAACAAACAAACAAATAAATTTCGCTTGGAATTTTTGGACTCACCGATTGTCCTTTCTTTTTTTTTCTGGTTCAGTCGGTTCAGACGCTGAATCAAGCCGAGTAAAATATGCAAATAGAGTCCTCTTCATGTTGTAGGTTCAAAATAAAATGCTTTTTTTTACTATCAAATTGCAATATTTCTCGATGACACTTTAAAGAAAATTGACACTTGTCAGGCTTATCCAGGAAAAATTCGAGAAATGTCTGTCTGACAGTGCTGCCATTGGATCCTTTTTGGCGCAGTATTTGAAAAATTAGACTTGTTACATTTGTGATGAGTAGGTATTGTGTATGCCGGTAACAATTTGAATATACTATGTATGAGTAGAATATGCTGTTGATTGGGTTTAATCAACTCGATTCGATTTAAAAAAAAAGTAAAGTTTCGAACCTACTTTACCTCCTGGCTACACCTTCAAATTTTGCTCATGTCAATCTCACCTTTTTTTTCTTTTTTTTTGGATCTTGACTAGTTGCTAAACGGTAGCTCATGATTTTCTGTTATATATAAAAATATATATATATATATAAATTTTGAGTTATATACCCCCCCCCTTGACCTGATCCTCGATCCGCCACTGGTTTGAGGCAAAGTTACCCAATCCAGTGTCTTCACCTGATTGATGCAATGTATTTTTGTTGAAACGTTTGGATTGACAACATTCATTTAATATCATTAATATCAAATAATCAACATTGTTTCGATATTCTTGAGAATATCAGCAATTTATGGTGGTGTTCTACTAGCAATCGTCTCTTCACTCAGGCCTGAATTGTTGATGCTTACTTTTACGAAGATTTTTCTGATATTGATTAGCTTGTAAATGCAAATTTGATTTTGGCCATTTATATGTAGCAGTCACTTATATTTCCTCGGCTATCTGTCTTGATGTGTAGGATGCTTTTTATGAGACCTTGGAAAGTTGGGAAGTGTTACACACCAAGAAATTGATTTTAGTGGGCTTCAACTCTAATTATTTTTGCGAAGTGAACAGAGATGATAGAAGATCGAACACAATTCGTAATTTCTGAACTTTCTTGAATCTGAAGCAGTATGATTGAATGGGCAGGATAAATTACTAGGTTTAGTAATGACCAACGCTGAGTTCACTACCGGGAGCATATTTCATTGGTTGAGGAGGAATCATGTCATCCAGCTCTCATAGTGAATAAATATATTTACACTGAGAGAAATGCTCCAAATAAACTGGTGTATCTAACACAATTCTAATTGTGGCGGCTATCAAATGTTTAATTCCCACCTTCAAATCTCAGTCTTCGCTACAATTAAAAGAAAAATCTTGACACTCGAGTAATTGCAGTTATTGAAGTTCAAATGCCTCAATTAATGTGTACATTTACCCCAAGAAACTGTTTGATTGTCGCAGGTTGACAATATAATTGACACTGAGTTCATTTATCGGAGATGGGTTGAGGGTTTATGACAATACATATACAATTTACTATGAGATAAGGAAGTAATTGTGACAATGAACAATATTTATTAATTGGGGTGGGGGTATGCTATTTCGCACCCCAAATGAATGCGCGTGCGGCGTCTGCGATTCCGTGTCGTTTTTGTGGTCATTGGTGCTCAGTTCTCAGTTCAGTTTTGAGTCTTGGTTAGGTAACTTCATATATAGAAGTTCATGCGTCCTTTTATCTGTTATAATATATTATGTGCGGTTGTGCATGTGTACTGCATTTATTGTATCTCCTATATATTTATATATATATCAGTGGACACCCTGGACTATTATATTATATGCACGCAGAATGGAATACCAGAAAGTGTTGAAGGAATGTGATACTAGAAATGGAAGTAATGTTTATTATTCAGTTAGTTCTTTTATAGTTCATTTTACAGTTGAAAATAAATGAGTACTTGAAACCTAGAAATGGAAGTGATGTTTATTACTCAGTTATAGTTCTTTTATAGTTTCACTACTTTTATAAGTAATTTTAAAACCTCTTTCATCACAGTTTATAATAAGAGTATCTAAGAGATTATTATTTCGTTCTTTTTACAGTTGAAAATAAATGAGTACTTGAAACCAACTTAGTTTATTTTCGCAATTCACCATGATCTTTTGCAGGTTCATATAATACTGTTGATTGAAATCAAAACATGTGCATGAATAAATAATAAGATTGGAAGCTTTGGTGTGAAAGTTTACATTTTTTTCTAGATTTCTAGAGATAAATTAACCTTACACAAAACTGATATTTTTGCACTCGACGCGCGTTTTACTAACAAGGTTAGCATCTTCAGAAGAAAGAAATTCAAATTGAATCTCTTGAAGATGCTAATCTTGTTAGCGAACCGTGCGGCAAAAATATCAGTTTCGTGTTTGGGTAATTGATCTCTAGCAAAAGTTTCAATTATGTGCATGCTCCATATATATATATATATATATATATATATATATATATATATATATATATATATATATATATATATATATATATATATATATATATATATATATATATATATATATATATATATATATACACAGAAAGTGGTATTTGCTATGAAGCAGATGAATCAGGAAAACTGATGAATAGATTATCAAATCCTCTGGTCTATCACAACTTGCATTCAATTCGAAATGCCCACCACAAGACAGCTAGCTGCGTTTCTGACTTTGGCCTTCATCAGCTTGGGTTGGCATCTACAACAATTTGTCTCCGATACGAGGACTTTGCCAACCCACAGCTGATGAAGGCCAAAGCCAGAAACAGCTAACTGTCTGTGATGGGCATTTCGAATTGAATGCAAGTTGTGGTAGACCAGAGGATTTGTTAATCTAGTTACGCACACACACACACACATATATATATATATATATATATATATATATATATATATATATATATATATATTATATTCAAACAATTATAACATTAAATGTGGTTACACGTTCTAAATAATTGTGAAACTAAAAAGAGGAAAATAAGACGTCTATTCGGATCCATTTACAAGGAGAAGACTAATTGAGGTAAATATGTTTTATGTTTGCTGTAAACTGTTCATTCATTCACTATTATTCAACATATTCCTTAGGACAATTTATCTTTTATATCTGGTAATTTTTTGTGGTATTTGTCTCCAGTACCTTTCATTCATTGCTCCGAAAATACAATGTGATTACAATAACTGAAGTCATTGAGACCAGCAATTGTTTTCAGCACTTTTTTAGATCACTGTTTGATTAGTGCAAATGCACAGTTCAGTAGTAGCAAGTACATTTTTATTTGTACTGGAGCCATTCTGTATTCAGAGGCAATTAAAATGTTTGATAGTGTTAATGTCTTAGAGGCATTGATGTAAATAAAGCATTTTAATAGTGATAAAGACCATCTTTGATTAGTGCAAATACCCAATTTAATAGTTTCAAAACCAGACCAATTAAACTATATGTTAGTGGTAAAGTGCTTGATTAATTGCTGTAAATTATCTGTTTTTAATAGTGGTAAACACTTTAGTGTATTTGGAAATTGTTTAATTATCGCAATTAAACTGTGTCAAGGTTCTAGTTTCATTTGAGGCAAGTGACTTGTGTCTTAGTCACGTATTTAGATGAACTTTTTGATTGCTACTATTAAAATTTTGAATGTGGTTATTAAACTTTTTTCTCGGTGTATCATATACAACAAAAGCAAAATGAATATAAATCATAGCCAGAAAGTGAAGAAAAAAGATGGAGATTCACTTTTTGAAAAATCTCATGTCATCTACATCCTTGCAATGATTGTGACAAAAAATATAGCAGCCAAACAAAAAATAATTTGAAAACACGAATAGCTCTACTAAGATGCCTGGAAACCCACATAAAAGTGACTGTAAAGATATGGAAAAAAATTCATTTGCATTAACTGAACATTCTATTGAAAATGATCATTCAATTGATTATAATAACACAAAAATTCACAACAAGACAAGATATTGAGAGCCTCAGTAAAATTTATTTGTTTCTATTAAACCACTGAATACATCCTGTATATAACTGTCCTTGGTGAAAAGAACACTATGAGTTTTAAAATCGACATTAATCAAGAACAACCTCTACTAGCACATGTATGAACCTTATATTCATAATTTTTGATGTCCATTTTATATTGTAGCCCTTGATGAAGCTAATAAAAATTAGCGAAAGCTAAAAAAAGCAATATTTCTCTATATACCGAATCCCTAATATGAAAAACAACTTTGTAAGTATATATATATATATATATATATATATATATATATATATATATTCGGTTATAAAGTTCAGAAGTCAATATTTTCGTTATTGATATATAAATACATTTGAAGTTTTTTTTTTCTGATTTGAGCTGGTGAAAGATACTTTCTCAATGTAGAACCTCTCCTCGGAATGACTAAGAAATTCAATTGTAGTTGAAATGTAGTTTTATTAAAAGTTTCAACTCGGAATGTTCCTATGAATATCTCAATTGCTGTGAAACAATAACATATCTACTTTTATATTCACTTTGTGAAAAAAATTGTATATGCACAAGGTAGGCAAAATTATGAAATATTCAATTAAGATGGTTTCAATTATAAGTATTTAAAAATTGTTGGATGTTGCCACATTTTCACATACAACACCCAGTTTTTACGATCAAGGGAAAAATGAAATCTCAATGCCCTACCCACCAATGAATCAAAAATTATGACAGACCCTTATATTTATCTGAAATCAATCAAGATGTTCTAAAAATCTCATCTCGATACTGCATTCACTCATTCAGATACAGACTAAAAGATCTCAAGCAGTTTCAACAAATCAAAAAATTTATCGGCTGAACATCTCCAGTTATATAATTTACTATTGGAGGTGTATCAGGACCAAACCGTTCAAATCAAAGACGATTTCCAAAGAGCAACCTGAAAATTGACAAAAATCAAATGAGGCTAATTACGAAATCAAAATTTTGAAACAAAAATTTGTTGAACTGACGAGAAAAATAAAACAATAATATTGTTGTTTTTGGTATTGAGAAAGACGAAAATGAAAATCCTATCAATAAATAGTTATTGAAACTCTGAACAAGAATCTAAGGAGTATAGAGTCACAATATTTTTAGACTGGGAAAAGGATCCAGAGCTCCTATACCACCCATCAGAAAAATATTTGAATAGGAACAAGGATAAACTCAAACAACTGAGGGAAAAGGATATATTCTTTTCAGATTATCATCGTCAACTGATAGAGAGACAGACATTGAAGGTTTTGAGATATCATCAAAAACCGATCAATCGCAGCACCTGAATGCAAAAATAAGAAGCTTGAAACTAGTCGCGAATGGGAAACCATACCCTATAAAAAAATTGCATAAAATCAAGAAAAATTCGGAAACGAGAAAGAGGAAGGTTCTTCAAATTAAGAAATTGAGAGTGAAGAAGAAAATCTAAAGAAAATAAAGAAGAGAGAACCCAAATACAGACCAGTAAAAACACCAGAAAAAATGAATTAAGTGAATTGACAATTCATGATTGAATCATATTGTATAAAGCGGTGAAGGATGGATTCATACATTAGAGAATTTGAAAATGCACCCATTTCTGCCAAAATATATGTATTATAATACAAGATCTTGATTTCTTCAGGGACCCGCGGTGAGTTTAAGATTAAAAGCAAAATTTTTTTCGCAAACAATTTTCTCTCCCGAAAAAACAAAAATGTATTTTCATTCTTCAACGATAGATGACTGCAATACATTTTTTATTGCACTGATCCAAAAAAACTTGAAGCGGTTGATTATCTGGACGAATGACGACGCTCGAACATCTTTTGCCATCATCATATGTCACTTTGGCTTGTGGATTCAACCAGAAAATTCATTCATTTGATATTCGTCTACTGTAAAGTTGCCTGAATAATTACTTGGGGTAAATACATGAAGAATCATTCTCTTTTTTTTTCTCTTTTCTTTCTGCCTTGGCGTGAAAATTTATCTCATGTTGAAAATCCATTTTTTCCGATATAAAAGTCAAAGTCAAAAACAATTTATTCGTCACTGTAAGCTCTTATACAAATATAAAAAAAAAAGTATAGAGTTTGTTGGACTTGTCAGAAAATAGAGTTTTAAAACATATCTATACATACACATATATATACATATACACACATACATTACACATATATGCAGCATACACATACACTCTTACAAATATATTGTACATACAAACATATACATTACTTCACATTTAAGAATTCCTCTGTGGAATAAAATGCCATTTTTAACAAATATTCTGATAGTAAATATTTTATTTCTTTAGATTTTCTTATATGACCAAAAATGTCTATAGCTTTATTATAGAATCTTATCTGTTGATAATGATGAGAATTTTGACCCACTGTCAGCCTAGAGAACGATTGATGAAGATGATTGCTATTCCGAGTGTTATACCCATGTATTTCATTATTTGTTAACGATTCTTTGTTTACTATATCCATTATTAACAAATATATATAAAGAGATGGTAGTGTCATAATGCCTAATTCAATAAAATGAGGCCTACACGTTTCTCTGGGATGTATTCCTTTCATGCAGCGTATCACTCTTTTTTGGAGGACAAAAGCATTATTTATATGTGCTGATGAACCCCAGAATATTGACTGAACCAGCCCAAAATATGCAAATTTCAGAACGCTCATCGAAACCGTATTCCTCAATTGTCTAATTAAGAAACATACCGAGCTCAGCCTACTTACTATGCCATTAAATGTGTGTCTCCCATGTCAACTTACTGTCCAGCACTAGTCCTAAGAATTTCACTGATTTCAGTTCGTGTAAAGAATGTCCATTCAATCTTACCAAGTTACTATAATCATGACAAATATTTTTCGGTGAAAAAGTCATGAAAACACTTTTCTGGGGATTTACAGTAAGTCCGTTGCTCACGCAGTAATGGTGAAATTCCGCAACACTTTCATTGGCGCTATCTATGAATCCTCTGTTTTTACCATTAATGCCAAATGTAGTATCATCAACATAAGCCACTATTGCATTTGAGGTTGAACATACATCCCTCACATCATTCACAAATATAATAAACAGTGATGGGCCCAGGATTGATCCTTGGGGTACTCCCACACTGACATAAGTTTCGTCAGATCTGGAATTCGCAACTGTAACAATTTGTTTCCTCTCACTAAGATACGATTCAATCCACTTATTAGCAATACCACGAATTCCTATACGATAAAGTTTTTCAATAAGAAGAGCATGATTGATGGTGTCAAAAGCCCTCGTAAGGTCAAAAAAAATAGTTATCGGTGGTGATTTATTATTCAAGGAATTATAGATGAAAGTAGTCAATTCACCAATTGCTGATAATGTAGATTTTTTATTCCGGAAACCGTGTTGATGAGATGAAATGAGATTAAATGATTCCAAGAAATCAACTGCTCTACTGTTATAACACATTTCAAATATTTTCGCTAGTTGGCTCTGTAGGTTGATGTTTCTATAGTTGATGATTTCATTCCTAGCACCTTTATTTTTAAACACTGGGATGGACTTTGATATTTTCAGGCTGTTTGGATACTCCCCATTCACAAAATATTCATTTATAAGATAAGAAAGTGGAATGCATATGATGTTAGCTACGGCACGAAGAATGTCACCTCTGATTTCATGAAGACCTGCTGCAGGTTTTGAGGATGTTTTTAGAATTACAGATGTAATTTCCTCAGGTGTTGTTGGATACAAAAAAAATGTTTTTGTTGCGTTGGCAGATAATTTAATATTATTATAGTTCGGTGTAGGGCATTGAAAATTTGTGAAATGATCACTGAAAGCATTAGCCACAGACTCACTACCAGCTACTGTGTTTCCATCAGCAAGAATTATATCATTAGGTAAACTTTTATTTTTATTTTTACATCTCATCTCTCCAATGATTTTCCAAGATTCTCTTGAAAGATTACTAGCATTAATGAGCCTATTATCATTATATGTTCTTTTAGTTTGTTTAATTTTTTTATTATATAATTTTTTAAAAGTTTTATACCTGTTTTTTATTATTTCATTTCCCGTATACTTATAATTTTTTTGCAACTCACATAGAGTATTGTGCATTTGTTTTATTTCTTGATTATACCAAAGGATGTCGTTTTTTATTTTTGAGTCTTTTCTTTTTATATGGAAATGCATTGTTGAAGTGATACAAAAATGTATTGTAAAATTTATCAAATTTATTATTGAAGTCATGAGCCTCATACATCTCTGTCCAGGGTTCATTCATCAAGATATTGGCCAAAGTTGAAATATTGCTCTCACAAAAATCTCTTTGAAAAGATGTAGATTCTTCTTCTCTCTTATCAAATTTAAATTGCAAGGAAGAAATCTGATATGTGTGATCTGATAGATGACTGTCATGTATAGTTGTATTGTTTACTGTTAAGTTAGTGAAAATAACATCAATTAGAGAGTATGATTTATCTGTTACACGAGTAGGTTCAGATATAAGATTTCTTAAATTGAACTCAGTGAAGATAGATAGCACTCGCCCAGTCAATTTAGTATCATGCAGTAAGTTGACATTTATATCACCGCAAATGACATAATAACACCCTACCTTGTAAATATCATTCAGGAGTTCATACAGTAACTTCAAAAATACATCCACATCACCCAGAGGAGACCGGTAGATACTAACTACATACAACTTAGATTGAAGGGCATGCACGTCTAGAACAGCAATCGAAGCTTCAAAAACTTTTTCAATGCAATTTGGATAAGATAATGACTTCATATTTAGATGATTTTTTTACAAGTATACATACACCTCCACGTTTGAAATCATTCCTACAATAAAATGACATATGTATTTATCACTCGAATAATCATTCACGCAACGTCTCCGTGAACGAATTGGAAACAATCACAATTTTCTAGTTGAATTTCAATACGAAGTGACATGTGATGATGATATAAAAGACGATCGAGCATCGTCACTTGTCTTATAATAAAACGCTTGACGTTATGGTGGTTTCTTTACAAAAAATCTGCAGTTTAATTGATTTCTTATCGAGTTTTCCATCAAAATGTTCGAAAAAAGTAACTTTTGATTTCGTAATGAAGTGTAGTGAAGACTGACAAATTCAATTTCTTCCAGTCTTGAATCAAACCAAAGGTGTTTCAATTTCAAGGTAAGATTTGTTCGAATGCTGTTTATATACGTTTTTGTGAAAATATTGGATTTTTCAAATCCATGTAATTCAGAAGACTTGTTTCCCTAACAACACAAGTACACCCTATGGACGTCCCTGGGACATATCTCATTTGTTTTGGGGATGTCCCTAGTACAGCTGTTCCCGGAACATGGTACATACGAGGGACGTCCCTGGGACATCTGCTTTCCGACAAAAAGGACATCCCAGGGCCATCCCTCTGGTAGGTCCTAGGGAAATACCATATCCTTATAAGTATGTCCCGAAACCGTCCCTAGGCTGTACTATCATGACTAAAAGTGAATCCACTGGGCATTCTTGGGACATCCAATATAGGGACATGGTACGTATTAGGGATGCAACTGGGACATCAGATATCCAACGAAAAGGACATCCTTCTGGTTCCAGAAACATCCTTCAAATTCACTTTCAAAAGGAAACAAATACTAATGAAACATAAACATAAAATGAAAAATATATTCAAACTATAGGAAATAAATGAATATAATAAAAATTTGTAAACTCTCAAATATATAAAAACTAAAATACTATTACTCTGGTCTATATATTCACATTACTTTGATCTACAAGTGACGTGAAACTAAAATATATTCTTAAAACAAGAATAATAGGATCTGGATAATCACATTACTTTGGTCTAAAAATGGGGTGAAAATAAAATATACATTCTTGAAATAGGAATAATAGGATCTATATATGGAACAAAAATAGGGCATGAAAAATACACAAAATAAAAAACTTGATTCAAACACTAACTATTTCGGAATGGCTCCTCTATTTTGCCCTTCGGAAAAACTTCTGAAGGGCCTCTTCAATTTGTTTCCTGTTACCAGAAGCTTCAGAAGATCCTGTAACAGATATTTTTGGTGTTATATATAATATACTAAGTACTGAAAATGAGTTCGAGTGAGTGCATAAAATATTTTATATTTTTCTAAATGACCTGACTACCAGAACTCTTTGATAATGAAAATCCATCAATGTTAATGAATACTTCTATTTTTGAAATCAGGAAGATTCCTTCATGACGGCTCAATAATTTCATCAGACATTCTCTGAATCCAAAATGATAATATCTTCCTGGTTCAACCTTATGAATTGTTTATTGTCTAGGAGTGTGCAATAGAGTTCTGGCAGATGCAAGTAAACTAGGGAATGTACATTTTGATTTTTAATATTTGTAATAAATCTGATATTGCTGTATGTGTTCAGTTCAGAGCCCATTCAGTTAACTTAGATCTAATATTTACAGAGTCATTATTCGAATTTTTATTGTTATTTAAGGAAGGTTCATTTTGAATAAGGTCCTCTGCAGAAATAGGACTCAATTCTTCAATAGAAGAAACATCAGAAAACAGAAAACTCCTAGGAACTTAAAATACATTCATTATCAACAGATAGGTCAGCATTTGTCGTGGACATTGTACTCGTTGTAGGAAATGTGGAGTGAATGTCATCTTCACTGATGCTTCTTGAAGCAGAAGGTATTGATATGTGACAGATATCACTCTCCACTGAGGTTTCCACCTGTGATGTACAACTTCTATCCACATTACTACTACGAATGATCTAATATATATCATTTTCTCTTCCATCAAGTTTTCGTGCCCTTTTATAATATTTACTAATCATATTGTTTCCTTTAGGGAATACCTACTTATCTCTTTCTATCCATGATTGGATATGTAGTATTTTAGGTAGGTTTAATAATTATTTTTCTACGAGGACTTAATATCTCCAATAACCACTTACCTTTTAATGTCTGAATAACTCTAGCAGATCACTCACAATACTACTAATTCTCACTATTATATAAAATTCAAAATGTTCAACCACGCTACAATATACCACAGCTCAATCAACACAACGCCGAATCGAACAAAACACCCCGCGAAGCTTTGGGAGAATGAGGTTAAGGATATGTTCCGTCATTTCGGTTACCCAGAGCGGTTCTCCCTCTCTGTCTCGCTTGAATAGACCAGGCCAATGTCATAAAGAGAGAGAACGTTCTGGTCAACCGAAACGATATACGGAACAACCCGATTGGTAGCACTATGTTGACATATCACTTCAGTACTATCACACTGTTGCCATAATAAATGGAGGACCGGGCGATTTGATTGGTTGTGGAATATTTTTCTCATTTCTGCTTTTGTTTTAGGAAATACAATAATGTATGATTTTTCAAAGAAGTTGCTCGCACCCAAGGCCGTTGGCTTGTTGACGTGAGCATTGGGTAGAAAACTGAGGACACTTCTAGGCATATCAATATCTTAGTTGATACGAAAGTTCGACATATGCCCTATGTTACGTTGTCAGTTTCCGATAAGCTCATTTTTCGAATAAGAAAAGATACAATGATTCAAAAACAAAATGTTGAGAAGTATCAATTGTCATTATTTTCATCAATTTTGTTGCCATCTATGAGTCGACATGCGAACAAATGCCTCATTGGCGCGGTTGGCTCGTTTTCAAATATTTCGTCTTCCAACTTTGGTCAAATTACTGAAGCGGATCAGTGTAAACACGCATGTAATTATATAAGCAACTCAAATATAAGATGCAAGATTTTGTCATTCAATGATAAAAATATCTAGAGAAAAATTGTACCATAGCAATTTTCGAACTAAACTAATCATTTTAATTGATATTCATGTTTTTTATAAAAGAAATAACTGGGACATGAATGGGACAGCTTAAGGATTTACTTAATGGGACATCCATTGGGCATCCTGTGCGGGAGGGATTATGAATATACCTCATGGGACATCCTGGATGGGATATCCCATGGAAGTCCCGTTCACGTCTTTGTACCGCGGTACATAAAAAGGACGTACCCAGTATATCCATGTGTTGTTAGGGTTCCCCAGGGTCAGGGATTGCTTTCAAAGCAGTTCCAGATTGTGGTGCAATTACTTCTCATTAAATGTACCTATTTACCGGCAGCCAATTTGCCGCCATTACGCTGGTTTTTATCATGTTTGAAAAGTAAAGCTGCGTACGCGTACACAATAATAGCCCGCCATACACACAGAGGTTTGTCTGAGGACTTTATCCAACACAGTTTAACAGGTCTATTCCGTAACTCATAGCGATGTCGTTATCCAACTACTATCGTTAAATTAACGATATTCGTGTCGAATCTTATTCCGTAAAAATATAAAATCGTTGCAAGTCGGTAGTGAAGACATAATATAACGTTTGTTGACGGGAATAGAACTGGTTCAATTGGCTAATGAGTTGAACTAGTTTTTTGGTACTTTTGACATATTGTTCACACGGATCGTTGAGAGCTAGCTACCGACAGTCGTTTGATAACGGATCGTTCATTAACGGCGTTTTACGGAATAGACCTGTAAGTCTGCGGTCTTTCGCGGATTTGGCATGTGACAGACTAATCTTTGTTACTCCACTAACTAGAACAGATATGTCCGCAGAAAACTCTGACGTATTTCATCTGTTGCAGACAAAACTGTTTGTTATGGGCGAAATCTGTCAACTTGACTGCCGACTTTGCCAAAACTGTGGAATTCAGTCTTGACAAAAGTTTTTAGTGATTGTCTTCCCGGTGTCTGGTGACATATGTTTAGTTGTTGGTGACAAAATATTCAGCAGAAATGCAAATTCTCACTTTCAACATTTTGCACGGAAATTTCGTGGTCCGTTGTGAAGAGTAATAGATCAATTTTAGAACAAAGTACCATAATTTGGGCTCATATATGTCGTCTCTACCTGACCCTGTGGACTTGGAGCTTACAACTTTTTTTAGTTCTTTCTTAAAGCACCCTCTCGAATTCTGAATTCTTTTAGAAACAAAACTCCGGTCCGCACCAGGATACACTTTTTTGCAATATTCAATCAACGCTTCATAACCCGTAGTCTTTAAATTCTTGTCGACATATTCATTCGACTTTATCTTCCATGAAGCTGGATGACTTTTATGGATTTCTATAAACTCCGTTAAAAACTCTTTGCCCATAAAACGAGTGTCTATGCTTTCAGTCATATTTTACAATGAAAATAATTTGAGCCCGCTTGCTTATCAGGGAAAAAACTGTAATGTTTATGGTACCAGAAAACAATCTGTCGACTTTAAACTTTAACTGTCAGACAAGTCTCTGCATGATAAGACCGTAGCGGGCCTGGCCCCTGCTTAATACACTAACGCAAGGGTTTGTCGACAGACTCGAACCGTGCTGGATTAAGTCCTCGGACAAACCTCTGTGTGTATGGCAGTATATGGCGGGCTATTGGGCAGGTGATAGTTGGTCGTCGACAGTCAAAGATAAGCCCCATGCGTTTCCATGCAGCAGTGTCCCTGCCGACTGCAATCGGATACTGCTGCATGGAAACACATAGGGTTTATCTTGGCTACAGCTTCACATTGTATTGACGGACGTTGTTTATTTTTTCCAGTTGCGAGATTCTGGTGTGTTGATGGTGAGTAAATTTTGAATTGATGTCATATGATATCTTTGAACCAATATAAAGACGTCTAGCACTTAAGATGTTCTTCGATGAGTATCTTTTGGTTAGATGGAGAAGGCTGTGTTCTTGTACTGGCTAGAAGCTCTACTCCAACTGAATGCTATTTCGGATTCCTGTGTAATTTTCTGAAAAGTTGGTAGCTTCAATCATGCAACGATACTGATCATTACAAATACTTTCAATGGCTAATAAACATATTCGATTATATTCTGTGAGGTTCAGGCCAATGGGCTGTACTGGAGGGATTTCATATGATGGTGTGAATGTGTGGGTGTTTCTTAAAAATATTGTAAAATATGATGAAGAAATTTGAGTACTGCCAGTCTAGAAAGTGGAGTTTTTGGTGAGTGTTTTCAATCTATGTCGGCTGTTTGAATCCAAATATGGAATATTGAATACTCAACCATTCACATTGAAACTCAAATTGAAATTATTAATATTATAAATATATATATATATATATATATATATATATATATATATATATATATATATAAATATTAATTATATATTAATATATATATATATATATTATTATATATATATTTATATATATTTATATATATATATATATATATTAATTATATATTAATATATATATATTTATATATATGGTCATGCGGAAAACCAAACATTATTGAACCATATTTAGTGAAAAAACTGGTTCTTCATGGCATTAGTGCAATTAACTATCTCTGTGCAATAAAATCAATTTTTTTAAATATGTAAAGGAAAAAATTAAATGCAACTCCTGCAAAAACCCTCACTTTCTGCACTTGCGGCATAAGTATTTTATATGAGCTATGTGTTACCGTTTACTAATGTCTTCATGAAAAACTTTTTTGAACACTAGGATTATTGAGATCGCACAAACTGAAAGAAATGAGAATACATATTGAGCTTAGAATGTGTTTATTTTTATGGGGAAGTTTCGAGGAAAGGATTTTTTTGAGACGAAAAAGTCAAAAATCACTTTCTCAAAACATTGACCGAAATCTGATGAAATTATATTATTTTATACTAAAAGATTCGACAAATCCTTTTATAATTGGTTCCATATTAATTGCCACAGGAAACACGTATGAATTGGCCTCGAAAACGATTTCAATGCATGTATCAGTAGATATATTTGATCAATCTCTGACTGTGAAATATCAAAATTAACAATATTTCAGAAGTCTAGGCGGTTTCATTGAAGAAATGGTGCATTATGCAATAATAACATTCAAAAAAATTCTCCTGTCTCTTCGAATACTATTTATTGACTATACTTAAGTAATAATAAAGTATCAGAAGTATCAGTTCCCAGCTGTTAGATATTATTTCGGCTTATTTGAGCAATGCATTTTTGTGTTCACAAAACCCACCCATAATTATTACAGCTACATCCCAAGATCCCTTAGAGCGGCAAATTCCCTCGATATTGACATCTCCTCAACGCCTATTCATAAGTTTAAAAATCAACTGTGTCAGTGACCATCTTGTCATTTTATCTTCCACTTTTACACTGACTGTACTGTATTTTTACTTTCCATTGATCTTTTTAATGTCTTCAACATTATCTATACCATCTATGTTATGTCTGTTGTTGTATTACTCACATAATGTATATCTTGTAAAAAAATTTTTAATTGGGCTTGCCCGTAATAAACTAAACTAAACGAAACTAAATAATTTGATCTCATTTTTATCAAACAACATACAATATTAACGAAACATTTTTACATATTTCCAATAAATAAGAGGCTGAGTTTTTCTTGACTTCATTTAGAATATAATACAATGGGTACAAGATGGGTGGAAAATACCCCAACATTTCATTAATCGAGGTCCTATATATATATATATATATATATATATATATATATATATATATATATATATATATATATATATATATATATATAAATAAATATATATCATTGAAATAAAAAGGTGCATCAACCTTGACGATCGACAGTGTTACTTCAATCATGTGAATCATCCATTTCTATATAATTTGTGTCCACACTGAATTTTTTTTATTAGATAAACAATTTCAGTTCAATCAAGGATACTCCAATTGAAGGGCAGAGAGAGCATGTCCAAAGGTACATTCTTTCAAAAAAAAAAAAATTAAAAAAATTGCGATTTTCAGAATATAAATACCAAGGCCAAGTAATGCATTCCTAGAAATAGTTTCAACAGGTTTTAAAGTTTAATTTTTTCAGCTACTTAAATTATGGACTTATCTTTCAAAGTACACCGAATGCCATATGAAACAGATTCATTTACAGACTCCCTACTAAAACCTTTCATAACAGTAAATTAATAATTGCCATTATGGTCCAGTTTTACAAACCAGGCAATATTTTATGAACATTTATTATCAAGCAATATTCATTTGAATAAAATATCTTTCTTCCAGAACATTCAATGAAAACTAAGAAAACAAAGGTATAATCGAATACTTCTTTATTTACAAATTATGTGTCATATTTGTATATTGATATAAACAATTCTGTCATTATTGTTAACATTTGGTATAGTTATTAATTTAGATATAAATGTTGATTAAATTAACATTTATAATATGAAAAAACTCAGTCACTGAATGCCCCATACCGCATGGGTTTGATCAGTACTTAAAAATTTGCCACAGATTATGTACAATGTCACCATAATGAGAATACAAATGGACAAAAAAACTTTATTATTAACATATTTGAGCATTTGAAAAAAATAGGTATGGCAACATTGCAAACATCCTTAGGACTAGGGAATGCTGTCATTTGAGCTTGAGAAGACAATTTGATAAAAAATTTGGAATGGCAATAAATAATAATCATTGATACTTGACATTATATTACTTGCATTGAGAAAAAATGCAATGAAGAAAAAATTCTTGACTAAAAGAATGTTAGTAAATTAAATATTAATCGAACTTAAAATAAAAGCAGGGCTAGTAGGAAATGCTTTGATCTAGATAGGAAGTGGGAGACAATTTGTTGCATCAGTGAAACGAATGCATGGGGCCACTTGGTTTCAGAGTATAATAAATCCTCAAATGAGGAAACAAAAGTTTAATTATCAACTTGAAAAATCATATATGTAAACCATTAAACAGTTGGAACAAATCAAACAATTTAATTTGGCACTGTAACATATCATATGGAATAAATGACATTTTAATTTTCAACTCATACTTCAACTTCTACAAAAATCTCATATTCGTATAACAATTGATACTTTTTAACGAAAAACAATCAGTATACACAAATGGAGGTTTCAAAATTATCTCCTTCATAACAGTTTTGATGAATATTTAATATTTTTCAACAACACCAAATATTGCTTCGAATTTAAACAAGTTCACCATTCGATTGGTTACAAAATATTCAAGGAAAAAAAATACGAGTATTATTGATATTTTCGATTTAAGACTTACATCAAGTAAATGTTAATTTCTGATCACACCAGGAAAGTATTTTCACTTTTTACAAAGAGACCCGTTCTCAACGACCAATTTCAATCTCAAAAAATAAGCAAGTTTTTCTGATTTCCGAGAATAAATAATGACTATGCTGATAACTCCACATACACCGTATATAAACACAAATTCAATTGTTTTCAGAAAATATTTCTTTCAACTGACATATGTTGATTTACTAACAAAAATTGCACAATATTTTTTTTTTACTAAATTGAAGAATACAAAATTTTCAAATGGTGGAGAGAAAATACACAATTCTAACTTTTAATCACCAACGTGAGAAGAATATCAGAATCATATGTCTTCCTGAAATAAGAGACGCAGGGTTCGTAGTGATAATTATCAAGATATTTATGAAAATCCACATTAACTCAAGTTGTACTTTGTATTATTAGCGTTTTCCACTGGACTGCCCTTTCGCACTCCAGTGCACTTGAGCGTAAGTTCGGAACGCACCCTCGTATCCGACCGAACACAAATAACCTCAAAATTTGTGTCAAAACAAACGTGTGATATATAAAGACTGATTTTAAAATAATAAATAATTTCCTTAACATGATTAGAATGTGATACTATTATTTATTTTGTTTTTTGTTTAAGAAGTTTGGAATATTATTTTGTTTAACATATTATTATTTTAATTTTATAGTACTAAAAAAAATTTGAATTTATTTATTTTTTTATTTCATATCTAGTTTTATTCATTTATTTTTATTTTTGTAGTTTCAAATAATAAAAAAGTTGATATAAATGTCTTTCTTTTTTATACACAACATATTTGAACTGAAAAAATAATTTGTAAGTAAAAATATAAAGAGAATAAGTTGTCTGTCAGTATGATTAATTATCAAAAAAAAAAAAACTTGATAATTACGAACCCTGATGAGACACCTACAAGACAGGTATATGTAGATGCAATGAATGTTGAAAATGAATGCCGATAAAGCAAAAATGAAATACATATACTCCTTGATTGAGAATTCAATGTGTTGATTTCGTGATGGCCACTCTACAACTGTAGATTAAACCGATGTTGATTTTTTTTGTCCTGATTGCTCGTAATTTTTCAAAATCCATTCATATCAGTAAAAAGATAGACTGGAACGAGGGTATTACTTATTCTTTAGACGAAAGTCTTTATAAGCGTTTTTAGTTACAGTGCAACACTTTGTGTAGAACATATCAAAATGAATTATATCAAATCCCAGAAATATCATCATTCCCTCGTATACCCACATTCAAACACTTGTACTTCAAATTTTTGTTTCATTCCACAAAAATAACTGAAATTTATTCTCTAGCATATCGCGTAAAATTGGTTCATTTACCGAATATTAACTACTATTTTCGACTTTCCCACCATATTACAGACAAATATTTCCCTGACAGTTTTTATTCAGAAGTATTATTGGGTACATCGTTAATATGTTTTTTCACATCAAATCTGTAATTTTCGTGAAAATACTTCAATTTCCTTCATTAAAATATATAACCATATTGAAAAACATGTAGAATACAGGGTATCCATCTGAAAGTAAAAAAACATTGAAGAGTATTGATTTTTCAAACAAAAAAAAAATATGTAAAAAGAGACAATATAAAATGTAATGAAATCACAAATATACATATATTTTGAATCTTGCCGATGAAATATTGAAGGGATGATAGATAGATAGATAGATACTTTATTGGTGTTGAATACATGATGTATATTAACACCAATAAAGTATCTATCTATCTATCTATCATCCCTTCAATATTTCACCGGCAAGTTTCAAAATATATGTATATTTGTGATTGCATTACATTTTAATTTGTCTCGTTTTACATTTTTTTTTTGTTTGAAAAATCAATACTCTTCAATGATTTTTTACTTTCAGATGGATACCCTGTATTCTACATGTTTTTCAGTGTGAGTATATATTTTAATGAAGGAGATTGAAGTATTTTCACGAAAATTACAAATTTGATGTGAAAAAATGACTTGTTGATTGTACTTAATGTGAACATGACCTCAACTGAATTTCATATTTCTTCAAATCCAAAACCGGAATTTTTTCACTATAATTATACAAAGATTATTTTATCATTATCGACATAATTATAATTCTTAGGGAGTATAACTCATTTTGAAGTGTTTTACGAAGTGTTCAAACTTGAACCTATAATTATTACATCATTCTCTACAATCGGTAAATGATCATTACCCTGCCTATTATAGTACACATTTTTTGACATCACAACTGTTCTTTACAAGGAATAGGAAACTCCGTGCAAAAGTATCATCACATTCAAAAATAGAGAAGCAGGATACAATGTAAATCGCCTTTTCCAATACTCATATGAATTACCCAGAAGTAGAGTTTTCAGCTGGTAAAGTACAATAAGTATCATCATCCCCAGTTGAGATAAACAATAACACAGAGATACTTAGCTTCCTGTGAGATTTTCCATATAATAAGGTTAATGGTGAAAATCTCACAGGAAACTGTAAAAGCATTGTCATCAAGTATCGACCAGTCCTATTCAATAACACAGTGACAGAATTTGTAAAAACAAGCCCCACTTAGGTTGTTACATGCTGACCAGGTTCTGTCAAATTTGTCATAAGTACTTAACATAAATCTTCCAAAAGTAGTTTTTTTCTTAAAATTCTGAATATTGCATAAAGAAAAATGAATCAATTTTCAATAATTCCCTACAGTAAGTTTTGATTTGTCAGATTTTGAATTTTTCATACACACGAGACCTACATGCAATGATATGGTCAAGAAAATTATTTACATCTATTGCGAAAAAAAAGTAGCGCCCTTTTAGTAATACACCTTTTGTATGTTAATTATTATACTTTTTATAATTTGAAGTGAAACTGACTCGGATTGGTGAATCCAGAAATAACATACAACTTCATTCTTTACAGAGTAGCTAAAATGAATCAGAGCTGGTTTCACAATAAGTTAGAAAAGCTTGAAGTTCACAACAACAAAAAGCAAAAATTTTTGGGAGATGTTTGACTTTGTGGCAAGAGGCCAATAAAACGAGATAAATAATTATGTAAAATCTGAATGAAAGATTTTGTTCCAATCCGTGGAGTGGATAGGAAAAAATTTGAATACTAACTTTCTCCGAAACGTTTTTAAAATTTCTGAAAAAAAAAAACAATTCACTAAAGGCTTATTTGAAAAATAAAGACTCACACACAGAGTAGGTGACGACTATTATTATTATGTTATTATAGTAATTATTAAAAAATTCAAGTGATGCAAACTTTTATGATGTCACTGCATACATCATTGTTAGGTATTATCTTGCTCAACCAGGAAATGGGTTCCCAAATTATAATTTGGAAATAATTTCGAAAAACGTTAGAAAGAGTGATAGATTTGAGCTAATATAATTGAAGTAATTTGAAATAATGTAATTGGAGACATTACAAGAACCAATACCTCTTCAGTGTGCATCTCAGCCTCTTGCATAATTTTTGAAATGTCAAACTCAACCTTCGAATGGAGCCCTATTCCTCGTCCGATTCACCTAAATACGCAGACAGCTACACAGAAATACACACTCCTCATAGACTGTCATGGCTTCTTACACGAACAACAATAATATATCACTTGACTGAAGGATCACGTCAACAAAAGAAATTGGGAAAAATATATTGTACAAGAGAAAACTTAGAAAATTCTTAGGTGTGCTATCACACAATAATTTAATTTAAAAAATATAAATTTCATTTTTAAACCTAGAGTATTTACACCTATTTTACACCATAATAGGATCGTCACAATCGTCCATGCATTTCGCCTCGGTCGACAGCTGCCGCCTCAGCGTCGGCATCGGTCCAGTCGAAATCGATCTCACTATAGGTCTCGGCCTTTTGTCCGCTATGCACGACAGGTCGTCGAGGCTGCCGTCGCCGTCGGTAGACAGCATGTCGTCGTCCGACGTGGCGTGAGTGAGCGTGGGCAGCGTCGACGTCAGATGCTCCTTCTCCTTCTGTATCTCTTGAATGTGGTCCTCGAGAAGGTGCTCTTCCTCGTCGGTTTGTTGCTGCATCGGCTGGTTGGCCGGCAGCAGTTCGTCGGGCGTGAACACTTTGGAACTGCGCAAGCTCGACAACCTGTTGGTGGCGGCTTGGCAGGCGGTGTCCAGGGTATCGATGTCGTCCAGAGTGCTGCGAATCTTCCTCAACTGCACCTTGATTATCGTTTCGATGCACTGCGTCTGACTACCGATGTCTATCAGACTTTCTTGGGCGGGAACGAGTTTGTTAGTCCTCAGGACACAGGGCGCGAACACGATAGCTAGCGAAGCGGCACTCATTCGGTTGGTTTCTTCGTGAAGCGCCACCCTGGCGAGATGGAACATCAGTCGCTCCATCAAGTCGTAATTGGGGGGAGGGAGTTTTTTGAGGATGTCGTAGAGGGTCGTAACGCGATCGGATTCCACGTTCAAATTAGCCGCTGTGATGAAATTTTCGTAGCACTCGAACGTGAGAAGGGGTTCCGGCATTTCTCGGAGAAAACTCTTCAACACAGAGGCTAGAACGTGAACCTGAAATCAATAATACATTTATCGAAACGAGTCCAGAGTTATTGGGTACGAATGTTTATCTGCGATTTTACCACAATGTGAACAGATTGACAACATATAATTTCCAGTCTACTGAAAGCTGCTAGAAAATTCAATAGACTAAAATAATAAATTCGTAGAGATATAATTAGAATGACATTGAATTTTTGAGAAGGAAAGGAATTGAAGTGAAAAAAAATAGAATCATAAAATCAAATACAATGTTGTTAAGGTGAAGACCTCCATAGGAATAAACTGAAAAATTGACAAAATAATTGAGTTAAATTGGAATGTTATTAAAATGAAATGAAAAATGGGATAGAAGTAAAAATATTGAGAATGGAAAGTAAAAAAAAAACAATGAAAGATATTGACAACAAGTTTCAAGTTGAGTATATATTTGAGGAATAATTGCTCGGCTCGCTGGTTACGGGTTATCCGAAGTTAATATTCCTTAATCAGTGCCCTTTGCTGGTGAGGTTGAAAGAAGTATCCATTGAGAATTATTTTATCAATATGACTTTCTGGTGAACTTTTGAAACGAATCAGTGCCTGGAATCTGTGCCAATCGACAGGAATCCGGATTTTGGAAATGAGTATTCAGGTGTTCAAGTGTAGCGTGTAATTTTCATGAATTCTTAAAAAGGAAAAACTGTCACTCTTCACAGAATGAGCGAAACTATGTGGTTCAACATTTCTTAGGGCCATTGAAATAGGGGATAACCATTGACCATTCAATTAAATGAAAACTAAGCAAGAAAAAATTGACAAACGTTTAAGGTGCTACAAAAGATGTAATTCGGCGAAAAATTCAACGGTATACTCAGAAGTATCAACCTTATAAATGTTTACAAACTCTACGTGTTTTATTGTCTTGTGGTTTTCAACGTAAAAAGTTGAACAGTCGGATTTTCATAATTGCAATGCAATGTATTGTTCAACATCGACAAGAATATTTGAGGCGGATGAAAAACTATCGAGAATCCATCAGACATTATACCCTCGATTGTGCTCATTATCATTCCCGTTTATTGACGAAAATACTAAATAATAGCACAAAAAAGGCAGATATTATTGCTTTTATGCGAGATCATGATGTGGAAATATCCGAAAATATTCCAACGAAAAAGGAATTTTTGGCGCACATTATAATAACGTTTATTTTCCAAGAAACTCTTCAAAGTATATAGAAGGAACAAAAATGAACTCTAGTAACACAATTTCAAAAAGAAATATATTATTAAAACAATATGTGAAACAGGTAGTCATATTCTCTTAGGTTTGCCTCCAGACTATTGCGTATTCAATTCAATTGAAATGGTTCGGGCTATAATGAAAGAAAACTGCCGGAAAGGTAATCAGTCACCGCCCTTGACGGCCGTGGTTAATGTTGTTCGTTTCGTTAACCAGCAGATGAACGTCAACCCTTAGAAGTCGAAACTTGAGCGAGCAATGAATTAACGCGGCCTTACCTTTTAACGTGCGATTACCCAGCACAGTGGACTGACGGGGATTTGAATGGCCTGAAAGGGGGATGTGCTAACCTCTACACTACCAAGACCATATAACATTGCTTGACAATATAAAAACTATTATAAAAAACAGATAGAGTTCCTGAAACGATAACCAGCACAAGTAATTTAGTTTTCGTTGCAGTATTTCAGTATTTGTAGGCAAACTTAGAATACTAAAAACAAGTTTAAATAGGTAACAGTATACCTGAAAGTAATGTATTATCGACCAGTTGAATATGATATTAGGTTTTCCACATGTAGATATATCAAACCAATCTATAAAATTCTATTTTGCCACCAAAATTGCAACTCATATTTTGAGCAGGAAAACATTTTTCGAAATCTATGGTGATTAGAACTCTACAATTGATTGATTTATTTATCCCAGGAAACATTTCTGTTATAATTCACCTGCATTCTCGAGAAAAAAAAATACAATTTAATCTAGGTAGTTCCTCTTTCAGTAGGTACACGGCACTATAAGTTTCGAAGGAAAATCTGTTGTGAATTTGGTCTCGAGATAGATTTTTATATTTTGTTGGTTTGAATAAAACAATCATCAGCATCTCCAGTGGTTGACCCTACAGCTTTTACGTTTCCAAATTTATTTTCTGTATTCTGTAACGATTTTGATCCAATTAGGTTTTTCTCATTTTGAAAGAAAATTTTTGATTAGTGCAGCAACTTTTTGGGGTAGACTAGAAGTCAGTTTTTGAACGCTAATTTGTCATTTTTCAGGTTGTGATAAATGAATTATAAGAAAAAACTAAATTGTTCTAAAAAAATTGTTCTGAAATTGTTCGTTTTCGTTAACCAGCTGACGAACGTCAACCCTCAAAAGTCGAAACTTGTGCGAGCAATGGATCAACGAGGCCTTACCTTTTAACGTGCGATTACCCAGCACGGTGGCCCGGCGAGGATTCGAACCCCGGCCTTCCGCTTGATAGGCAGATATGCTAACCACTACACTACCGAAACCACACAAAAAAATACTTCTTATATATTCTCGGTTTGTGACTAGTTCAGTCTTACCTGGTACCTCTCGAACTCTACATCATCTGGATGCTCATCCATCTTGTTCTTCAGCTCCTTGATTTTGGAACTCACTCCAGACTTCCTGTAGATTCCCTCCGTATACAGACCATACAATTCAATGGTACTTAACAGCCTTTCGATAACAAGCGGAATTTTATTGTCCTCAGTCAACAAAGTGACCAGCGATACGCCGAACACTTTTTTAGTCTCTCCTTGCAGTCCCGACTCTTTCTGACACTGACTGGCATTCGAATAGCATTTTTTGTGACAGGTCATCTTACAACTCTGGCAGACGAGTCCTCTTTCGATGGGCCACATGAAAAACGAACTGCATATCTCGCAGGCCGTAGGAATGTTTATTATCGTCAACAAGAACGTATGGCCGTTGTGCTTGTGCATTTCAACCTTTCTTTTCTTCTCCTTTTTCCTCTTCGATTTGCTTGGTTTTTCTTCAGCCCTGCTCGACATAAACTCGTTCATGAAACCTCTGAAGGCGTTTACGCCCATGGTGACGGGAAAGTCTTTTGCTTCATTGCTCTTTTGTTCGCGTTGACAAACTGTTTCCATAGCCTTGACAGAAAGTTCACGTGTCATTTGAGGTAATACTTGAAAGGTAGACAATGGACAAAGTTTTTGGTAAATAGTTTTGGGTTCATAACCCTTAGAAAACTTGCAAATTATTCCAAAATTTTCATTTCTGATATTTACAATCAATATTTATAAAACATTTGACAATTCATGTGAATAGCAAAATAAAAATGCGAGTAGCCTAATGGAATATTCAATTGGAAGATTCATGTTTATAATTAAACAAGGGTGGGGCAAAATCTGATTTTTATTAAAAAAAATCAAAATCATTGATTTTTTAAAAAAATCACGATTTATTTGATTTCTTCGATTTTTTTAAATTTGAATATAAAATTTGAATGTTTTGATTCATTGAAATTATTGTTGATTATTTTAATGTATAAGTCTAAAAATTATAATACAATTTGCAGCTCAAAAAGTTGTGACAACGCATTTGTCGCGCTTCTTGCAAGAAAATTCTTGTCGCGATTTGTTTTCCTTCTGTCCTATACACTCGTTATACAGTGCCGAGTGAGGCACGAACACGTACGCGTTTGTTGTGCTTTTTGCAAGAATATTCCTGTCGAGGCTTGTTTTCCTTCTCTACCTATAAATTGACGTTGCCCAACAATTTCACGCTTTTCGATAGTTGTACACTCGGATATTAGAAACAGATTAGGCATAGAAAAAGCAGGAAAACTCGTGTTTTTGTTTAAATTGTATAACGAAAATGAATAGACTGAAAATATACAGTAATAAAATTTAGGTGTTACGTTTAGTTTAAGAATTTGGAATTGTGTACTTCTTTTTTGTTGCTTTTGCTAAAAGCAGATACTCCTTTTGATCTTTGAGAAAACTTTTCTATTATGTTGTTATCTGGTTCTGAATAAAACAAACAAAAATTGATTAAAATCATGATTTTAATCACTTGATTTTAATCAACCCAACCCCGAAATAAACAGTAATATCATTCATTTGATAATTCATTTTGTTGAATGATTTCAAAACATAGTACAACACTGACAAAATGGTTAAGGCTTTCGCGGCCGAGGTTATTAGTATAACTACTTTTCTTCGGGCTTGAAGGCCGTCGTTCTTTGGAATTTCAGAGGCTTACTCATTTCCGATGACTAAATACGCTTTAAGAAATCGAAACGTTTAGTCATCGGAAATGAGTAAGCCTCTGAAGAAGCTGGCCACTCGTGCTAGCGAAACGTTAGGAAGAAATTCCAAAGAACGACGGCCTTCAAGCCCGAAGAAAAGTAGTTATAATAGTACAACACTTTTCATTACATAATTAACATGTCTAAATTTTGGTGAGTGGCATTATTGTAATCTATAACCTTATTATATCTTTTGAAGTACAGTTTTCGATCTGGAAATCAAAGAAGAAGCCAATTTAATTATCCATCTGAAACTATTGAGAAGCAAACAGTGAATTCACTCTCAGACAGGGAGTCATGTGAAGAATTCATTCAGAAAAATAACGCAGGAGACAGGAAAAACAACTACGGAGAGAGAAAGAAAAAAAGGAAAAAAACTGAAGGGGAAAAAAAACAATTACGTCTCAACGAGGAATGTGAGTTAATGAATTTCAGGAATAAATTGAAAGTTATTTGAAGAACAAATATCTTCCAAACTTAATGAAAAGAAGTTACAGGAACTCACTGAGAAAATAAAAATAAAGTAAAAAAATAGTCGACAAATGTGAATGTTGACGAAAAGACACACTGGCTTGAACAACCCCAACATAGCAAATGTTTGTTCTCTAAATTATAGGAGCTTAAGCACTTAAGGTGAATCACTATGAATATTCAACAACCTGATACACAGAATGTAACTGTTACCTAGCAACAAGCCTATGGTTTCCCACATAGGACAACTAGTTATTGAAAGAGGTGTGATATTCAACTTGGAATGTTGTTCAAGATGAAAAACCTCAGGAAGGAAAATGGTGTTATCAATATGAAACAGTTCCTTCGTTTTTGTTGCATCGCTGACATTATGATTTGATTTTGATATCAAACTCTTCCCTACTACAAATGTCTGTTATTTCGTTACGCTAATATATTTGTTTGCCTTACAGCAATTAGTTTTGGAAAAAAATTGAACAATTGTTCATTGCTCCCAAGAAATAACAATTATTTATGATAGGGAACAGTTTCAATTCAAGCAGTTGAATGCAGTTTGCAAAAAAGGATTTGACCAAAAAATAATGAACACACCTATGCATGAGGCGCATACACATACACACACCAAAGCACACTCATATTAACAAATTAAATGAAATGGCACTAAAAGATGTAACACGAAACAAATATCATGATAGCAAACACTTTTTCAGTTTTTTTTGAATGAAAACAGATTTTTGGTGACCTTCAGTGATTTTGGTGAGCTGTTATAGCAGATGACGCCTTCGTATAATATAGTTTTTTTTAAAAAATTTGTTTTGAATTTTGCCAAAGAAAAATCATTTGCTCTTTTTGTTGAATGATTGTGACCATTCGAGCTCAGTTTTAGGTTTGAATGCTTGATGTTGTTTTTGAGAAGATGAATGAATAATAATGTTCTATATTTGAAAATGGATATAATGTCTAGAAGTCCTCTAGGTTTATAAAGGTTAACAGTTGGTTCTTTATGATCTAGTTTGAATATACATTTCAGAATTTTATTTTGAAGAGTTTGGAGTGGTTTTATACTCGAATTATTGGCTGTTCCCCAAATTGAGATTAAATATTGTATTCTGGAATGAACTAAAAAGAAATAAAAAACTTTTCTATAATTTAATGGAATTTGATTTCTTATTCTATATAGGATACCCAAAATTGGTGAAATTTGCTTTCTCACTATTTCTAAATGTTTTGACCACGTCAAATTTTGATCTATATACAACCCTAAAAATTTAGTGAATGTGGGATATTCAATGGATTCACTCTCGAATTTTATTGAAACTTTGGAAATATTAGGTATTGTCTTCCTGGAAATGAATGTGTAGGAAGACTTCCTGTAATTCAAACTTAATTTGTGAGAAGCCATCCATGATGATAAATATTATGACCCTTCGATTCACAGAAAAATGGTGTATTTCAAAATGTTTTTTGCACAATGTTATGATCATTCATCCAGTGTCTTTAGACCTGTTGACACACTCCTCAGCACTTTTCTCTACATTGATAGAAATTTTTCACAAAAACAAGCTCATTATTGATATTCTTCGACGATTATAGGCTCCTAACTGGAATTGTAACAATGATGCCGCTCACAAAGTTCGAGATAAATGTTAATAATAATAATAATAAAGTTTATTCAAAATTCATGAAAAGAGCAAATACATCAATTTGTAAAAAGGTGAATAAACAGTTCAATTATACCCGCGAAGTTAAAAACTTGTTGCGAGAGATACGAATTACATTTATGTATAATATATTTGATAAATTTGTAGAATTCAACAAAATAATATTGAAAAATTAACTAATTTTTTTAACTGAAGTGAGATTTCATTAAATAAATTTCGACGTGATTCTTGAATCCATTTTTTGATCTGTAGTTTGAAAGATACTAATGACTTGATTATTTTTATATGATTTGGAATCGAATCATAGTAGAATGGCAATGAATATTTAAAAAAAAATCGAGACATTGTTCTTTTAACTCTATTTTTAATAATAATAATAATAACATTTTATTCATCCCAAGAAACATTTACAGTTTATAAATAGGGATATTGAACATATAAAAAGTGAAAAAGAACAAAATATGATTATGTAGCAGAAATATATGGAAAAAAGACTGTTGAATTGATCAATGATCAATATAATTGAATTCTAAAATATATCATTTTGATGATAAAATATATTTTTTGAGGTTGTGTTTGAACTTTTTGATATTTTTAATAGTTTTAATTGAATTCGGTATCTTGTTGTAGAGGTTTGTTCCCTCATGAAAAATTGATTTTTCTCCGAATCTGGTATGTATTGAATGTACTACAAGTTGGTGAGCCTGTCTAGTGCCGTGAGAATGTGTAGTATTGATTTCATTGAAAAGTATGGCAGAGTGTTTCATCTTATGTTTCACACAGTGAATAAAAGTACATGTTTTCAAGAGGTATATAGAATTAATGTCAAGAAGATTATGTGGTTTATAAAGATTTACAGTAGGTTCTCTGTAAGGCAATTTATAAATACATTTAATGATTTTATTTTGTAAATATTTCAGCAGATTCAATATTGAAGCGGTTGCCGTTGCCCATATAGATGTGAGATATTGTAGATTAGAATATACCAAACAGAAATATATTAATCTCAAATATTTGAATGAAATTTCGTTTCTTATTCTGAATAGGACTCCAAGTAAAGGTGAAATTTTCTTGCGTAATTTTTCAATGTGAGTTGCCCATGAAAGATTCTGATCTATGTGAAGTCCCAGAAGTTTAGTAGTTTTAGAAAATGTTATAGAATTATTTTTAAATTTAAGTGGGTCACAGTGGTCAATTTTAAAATATTTACTTGTTAAAAACATATAAGTCGATTCAATGTGATATCATTTTTATTCCTTGTATTATAAATATGATTATTGAAATTTATATTCAATTTGTGTTTATGGATATAAATCATGATGTTATATCCGAATAATTGTCGTATGTCCATTTTATGTGTTTCTATGTAGAGATTTTCACTTGGATACAAATAAGACTTATTATATATTATTTTCAAAAACCGTTTCTGGAGAACTTCAAGATTTCTGATGTGGGGTTTCATGACCCCTCCCCAAGCCAGAATCCCATAATTCAATTGGGACTGTATTAAAGAAAAATAAAGAATGTTAAGGGTTTTTACGCTCATAAATGTTTTGAGATACTTGAATTTTCATAATAAACTTCGTAATTTCTTCAAAAGGAACGCTATGTGTTTGTCCCATTTCAGATGTTTATCAATTATAACTCCTAAGTACTTGATACTATCAGTTTTTTCAATGCTAGTATTATCATGAAGTATTAGTGGTCCTAATAAGAACGTGAAAATTCAAATGAATTATAATTTCTTTTGTCCACTGTCTGCTTACGAGCTCAAAAAAAAACTGAAAAACCTTATTGACAGCTTACCTGGATGAAAACCAATATGAGATCTTTGTATTTGATATTGCAGCTCTCCAAGCTATTATGCATGTTCGCGTTGCTGTAAATCTGTACCAAATTGTCTTTGAATTCCCTCAAGGCCTGCTTGAAAAGTTTATCCACGTCGCTATTCTTTTTACCGTCGGATTCCATCTTCATGATCTTTTCCGTTATGAACTGCTGCATCAGAGTTAACTCTTCGGCTCCCGTTATAATCTGGTCCGTTCTGTCGGTGAACTCGGACGTGCCTGTTAGACTGAATTTGGACTCGTCAGGTTTGCGGAGATCGTAGGCGGTCCTGGAGTGTTTTCTATGCTTCCGCCGTCCGGAGCGCATCTCTGCATCGGTCCTTTGATGTTCACAAGGCATTTCGAAAACCTTGTAAACAAAAACAAAGTATTGAGAAAGTTCAATGGGACTTTTCAAGTTTTTATTAGCATTTTCATTATCAGTAACTAAGACCTGTGTCGAGTGATAATAAGCTGAAAGATATGAAAGTTTTATCATTGTAATGAATAATATTCAGCTTATAGATCAAAACTTCGTCATAATATTTAATTGTAAGGGCAAACTCATTGTTATAGAAAGCTCTTTTTTTTTAATCATACAAGTTAAAACCATAATTCTTCAATTGGATTAAAAAAAATAGATAAGTTTTGTTCTTATCTATAAATATACTGATAAGGAGCACTGATAAAGCAATCACAACCTGGTACTTACTGGGAAAGAACAAAATAATAGCGATGGTATGAATTCAATTTGTTTATTCAACTTGATTTAGTTAATATTTTTTTAAATGATTGTCAATCTACAAAAATTATACTATATTAACATCTACTCATTTAACTTGTAGAAATGGTAGAAATAAACCAAAACTGAAGCATTCTTTTGTGACTTTCATGCACTCGTTACCAAAACATATTTCCTAAAAGTTAAATTTTTAGGCTCGTATTTGGAACCTCGATCGCAAGTGGACGAGTAAAAAATCACCGGGAGAATAACACAATTCTTAAAAATTACCGATACTTCTCCATGCAAGCTTGTAGAAAATATGAAAATAACCGAATATAATTTTTTTACCGACAACATGCTTGAATGGAAAATTATCAGGTTTATTTTGAGCATTTCTGACATTTCAGTTAAAACAACAACGTTTAAAATTCAGTATTTATGCCTGTCAAGATGACAAAAGTACATTTGAACAATCGTTACTATAGATACACGGACCGAGCGGGTATTTCGAACCTACCGGGTATTACAATTAGACCCGGCAAAAAATTATCGGGAGTAATTACACAAGTGCTTCAAAATTACCGATAATTTTCCATTAAAGCATGTTGTCTAAAAACTGCATGAGTTTATTTTCATATTTTGTCAAACGACTCCGAAGGAGGGCTCTTTTAGCAAAATATGAAAATAACCGAATGCAGTTTTTTTACTGACAACATGCTTGAATGGAAAATTATCAGGTTTATTTTGATGCACGAGTGTAATTTTAATATTTCCGGAGTTAAAACAACGACGTTTAAAATTCCGTATTTATGCCTGTCAAAATGACAAATGTATATTTTAACAATCGTTACTATAGATACACGGACCGAGCGCGTATTTCTCGATACCTACCGGGTATTTACCAGCCCGAAAATGTCCCGCCGGGAATTTATCGCTGTAATTGATCGAAAATGTGCCGCTTCATATGGGATTTTTATCATACGATGGAAATATTCAGAGATAAGTTCTATAAATTTTTCACCTAGACTCCTAACATTGCCTTTTGTGACTTTCTCGTGTTTCAGATCATGATAGGTAAAGAACCCAAAAAAACTAGAAGAATCCATCCACCATAAAATAATGGTATTCATTATGGAGTACTTTCAAATGGTTATATAATAAGAGTACCTATATATTTTTTCTGATAATTGTCGTGTTATATACTCATCCAGTTCATCATGCAACGAGTCAAAAATTTCATTCTGAAATAAGTGTTTTTCAATGGATGAATACCATTAGTAACTACTTTTCAATTAAACTTTTGAATTCTAGTACTCACACGTCCAATGAAAAAGATGTATGAAGGCTCGAAGTAGATGGCGCTAGTTAGGTTGGATGTCATATCAATAGTCATTTGGTTCATTTGATTTGATACAAAATTGGTTGCCTATTTATTCAAATTCATTTTAAATGCTTTAACGGTCCAACCGTCATCTTTTTCCATTATTTTTCTTCAAAATCTAAATAAATAGAGTAACAAAATATTGATGCCATTGATTGATCGAAGCAGTTTGGTTCAATTCGACTAGCTCCACCTAGCAGAAGCAAAATTTGGCTCAATGCTATTGATATATATCTTTGTCGGCGAATTATCTTTATGAAACTCTTACCTACCTTATTTTGTATGCATTTAGTGTGGAACTGCTTTTTACAATTTGTACATTTGTATCCTGGCGAATAGAACGCATCCAACAACTTGTTACAAAACAAGCACAAATCGTCCTTGGATATCCTGGGAATTTTCTTGAAGGAATGTCCAGCTATAGAAAGAACGTTCACGTCATATTTGTAGTCGTTAGTTTTGATCGCCGGACTGGCGTCTAATACGCTCGGGTGGTCGGGAAGCAACGCTTTCGTAGCAGGATCGCTGTTCCGTCTCCTCAAATCCAACTGCGGCAAGTTTTGTCGTTGTCTTTTCGGCGTCAAACACGGTTTAGGGTCGACTTCCATCGGTTGGCTTCCATCGAAATCCGAGTGAACTTTCGATTCGTCGATCGTGCCGAGAAACACATTCTTGTCCAAACTGCCGCTATCCGTAACTTCTTCGCCCAGACTCTTGACGTGGCCCCTTTTCGACTTCCTCGTGTTTCTGAGAGGAGCTTCCGGTCGGCCGAGGATCTGCTCGAGCTTGTTGGGGGTCTGATCGTAAGGATATACGTCGGGTCGGTCGTCCGAGGGGAATTTCTCGCGGTTAGGTCGTCGCACCGGTTGGTAGCTTCGAAGACTCTTGACTTCAACATACCTAGAATAAAACAAAGTTTATTCATCACTAGTTGTGATTCATGAAAAAATCAGATACGAAAGCACTTATTAGACTTATCATATCACAAATAAGAGTCAAAGATCTAAAAATTGATGTTGGAAATAATCGAATGAGTAATTATTAGTGCATTATTCAACGGGAGTATAATGATGGCTATTATTCACGAGATGAATAATAGCTGTGGCCGTAAACTTCTCTATTTTTGTATCCGGTTACTACTAGTGAACTACGAAATATAATTGCTTCCGTTGCAGTTAAGACCTCATCTGGTCCTGATGAAATACCATATTCCATCTTTGGCTACGCTCTTGAATACATATTGGAGCCTATGGAAAAATTAATAAATTTATCATTCATTGAGGGTTCATTTCCTCAAGTTCTGAACTCAGCAGTTGTGATCGCTATATTCAAAAAAAGGGGATTTGAAGAACTTGGACAACTACCGTGGAATATCACTGTTATCAGGTTTTTCAAAAATATATGAAGAATCATTTCAAACCAGATTAGTTGAATTTCTTGGAAAACAGCATATTCTCAGCCCGTACCAATTTGGATTTCAGAGAGGCCTTTCAACTCAGGATGCTGTTCTGGCCTTATATAATCAAATTTTGAATACATTTGACGAGGGTAAAAAAGTTGTGAGTTTATGTTTTGATCTTTCAAGAGCTTTTGAAACAGTTAACCATGAGTTACTTTTCAATAAGCTGGAACTATATGGCATAAGAGGCCGAGCGCTGACGTGGATAAAATCATTCATGTTCAACAGAGTTCAGAAAGTTTCTTTCAATCATAACCAGATAGAGTATTTAGATAGAGTATTTATCATCTCACCGAGACATAATATCAAGTGTCCCTCAGGGAAGCGTTGTTGGTCCTATTCTTTTCTTGCTTTTCATTAATGATTTGAGTAAAACCCAAAGTAGTTCTTTCATTACACAATTCGCTGATGATACAACATTCAGTGTAGATGAGAATAATATACCCTCTCTGTGCAATAAAGCCAGAGTCGCCATAGAACAAATGAGGTTCTACTGTTCCCAAAATGGACTGGCCTTAAATTGTAACAAAACTAATATGTTGCTGTTCTCGACAAGGGCAGTCGATTTCAGTGTACTGGTCCGTTCCGAAAACAAATCGATAGTGCAAAAGAGGACTGTGAAATTCTTAGGAATTCATATCGACGAAAATATTTCGTGGATCTATCACATAGATTTTATTACGTCGAGGCTAGCCAGTCACTGTTTTGTCTTGAGGCAGTTGAGAAGTTTTGCTTCATTTGATGTAAAGACTTATTACTTTGCCCATATCCATTCAATCATAAACTACTGCATAATGTGCTGGGGAAATTGCTCTAGGGTGAAGGAGGTACTGGTCCTTCAAAAAAAGCGATCAGAATAATGATAGAAGATCATCATGTTAGGACCTATTCGAAGGACTGAATATCCTGACTGTGACATCTGTGTACATTTTGAACTGTGTCACGCATATAAAATTGAATGAAAATCAATTTATTTGCCGAAATGACGTATCAAACACCAGTGGTCATAATCTCAGAAATACTCACAATATCCAAATTCCCAAAAATAAATTGGAAATAGTGAGTAAAGGGCCGAATATATTGTCCATAAAACTCTTCAATAATAAATTACCATCAGATTTGAAATCTGTTACTGCAATTCATATTTTTAAAAAGTTGGTCGAAAAACTCTTACTCTAATATAGTTTTTATACAATTGAGGAGTATTTTAACTGCAATATGTCATATTTTTCTGTGTTCGACATGTATTTTTATATTTTCAGCATTGTTTTTCTGACGAGTTTCTTTATCTGTAAAGATCCACTGAAATAAATTGATATTATTATTATTAACCCCGTGAATAATAGCCATTATACGCGAGTAGAATACTATACTTTGTCCACGACTATTGTACATTTAAAAAGTGATATTGGAAAGAAAATCAATGCTTCACCAAAATCAAAATTCATAACAGTCTGTTCAAATACCTAAATGAAATCATTATTCACTAGCGATTAATATCGTTATTCCTGAAGAAACACATGCATTATGAATATTCTATACAATAGTTGTGGACAAAATATTGTATTCGCTATGTTGAATGAATTCAATAAATTAAAATGAAATAATATTCAGTGGAATGAAAAAAAAAAAACCCTCACAAACTATCAGTTGAGATATCAACAGTTCAGTACTAATGACTATAAAAGCATAATAATTTTGATAAAAAATAATTTTGAAAATAAATCTGTTCAAATTGACGATATTTTAGTTTTCAAAAATGCAATACCAAATTGAAATACCAACTGAAACAATCATTGCTTCTGAATCCACTATATGATATAAATGAAATTTTTCTTCATTCATGGGTTTGAATACTTATGTTTTTTCTGTCAGGAGTGCTGCTCTGTTTTCCATCTGTATGCTCCTAAATGTAAAACTGTTCATACGTATAAGTGGGACTAGTTCAAGATATGTAAATATTTCTTTTTGAATACAGTAACATATTTTTTTTCGAATATTTTTAGTCTGAGAATACTATACAATTTGTGACGTACCTAAACAAAAAACTGTTGTGTGACTTATGTAACATAGTTTTCTGTAAAAATTTTGAAGGTGAATAAATATCTTATCTCTCATCTTAAAATTCTTGACACGTTGCTTATAGCTTTATGAAGATTCAATATTTATTATACTCTAAAAGAAAAAGAGACTTCTAGGACTGAAAATTCAAAAACGGACTTTTGGGACTCTTAGCGATAGATAAGTACCTGATGAATGTAAATATTCACATATTTTTTTAAAGGCCCCTACCATAGGCCGATAGAAATTAAACCTGAGATGAGTTTTAATGTTTTGAGGAATGAATCATGGTCATCAAGTGAGATTTTACTTCATTTAGAAAAAAATGTGTAAATAATTTTTAAAATTAGGTTTTTTAAAAAGACCAATACCACCACTGAGTGCAGCAATACTGATGGATGGTTCATTTCAAATAAGATATTCGTATGGAAAATGGCTATTTATTTATTTAGAGCAAGAATTTTTTAAATTAGAACTCACCAATGAATCACTTTAGTTTTATCGAAGCTTTGAATTATCTTTAATGCAGATTCACACGAAAGGGAAGCCCTTAATGTTCAAAGAACCGGCGTGAATCAAGGGACAGGAATGAAATAACATTCAGATGAATTTCTGAAGTTGTAAGCCTCAGGAAAAATCTCTTTTGGCAAGGAGGTATTCAATTCAGGTACAGTATAACTCATTTTTATCAATAACTACTTGAACAATAACTCATGGTTATCTGCCAACTTTTTGGTTTTGTTTTTGGAAAATTACGATGAAATGTTATTGATAACTTTAGCCAGTGAGAAAACTTTTTTGAAAGTTTTTTCTTCATTTTCTTCCATTTTTTCACCCCAGAACCATCCCTTGAGCTAAACTTGACTCTTCATAGTTGGTCTTTTGAGAGCCAATTCCAACCTGGAGGCTAGGAATTACGATCAGTACCCAATAATCTCTCATGGGAAAATCATGTGATATCGATCGCTGGAGGTGCTTTCCATAAGCTTGGATTTTCATTAGATCCGAAGAAATACTTCACTTCTCAGATTCTAATGATACAAGGCCCAGATATCTTGGAATATACTTTTCATGTTTGGGACTCGGCATCAAAATATTCATGGAAACCTCATGATTCTATTCAAAGAAAACAAACCATCTTGTTGGTGATTCTTCTCTCACGGACTCGCTCACTTCGTTGGAACATCGTAGTAGTGTTGGAGACTTCTTTCTATACATATTTCAACGGTCAGTGCTCTTCTGAATTTTCGTCAATCATTCTACCCTTGACAGTATCAACACAGATGACCGGACGAGTGCAGAATTCCCACCCCTTCGTTATGAGCTCGGAGACCTGTCGAACCTCTTTTGCTCAGGGATTTTTATTCAATAGAACAGCTGAACTTTCGACCTCCTTGCCGAGAGAGGTTTTTCCTGAGTCTTACAAACTTCAAAAATTCAATAATAATATGAGTTCGAATCTTATGACCCCTGTCACTTGATGAGTTTCGATTCTTTTCAAGTTTTGATTTTTTTTGAATGAAATGTAGAAAGGATTCCCAACTTTTTTGTATGCGTATTTATTCAATGATCCCAATCAAGATGTTTGAACAGATGTAGAGTATGAATCCTAAATATTACCTAGATATTATTTATTTCAAATATTTCTTTACTATTAGTTATTCTTCAGAAGCTAATATGAAAGAAATAAATACCTAGAATCCCTTCTGACTGGAGGAGGAACCCAACTGTTAACTGCTTCGCTTCTTGATAACGGCTGCTTGGCATGATACTCTCTAGGAACAACTGGCTCATGATCCCACATTGACTTGTTACTGATGATGGGTGGAGCGGATTTAGTAGCCCCGCTTTCGGAAAACGGGTCGCTAGTTGTACTAGTCGATGACCACTGCTTGTCGCGAATCATATTCTCCTGTTTTTGCATCTCTCGAACCTGGAATAGCACACATACAATCTTGTAATCTCAAGCAATGAGCCAACACCAAATTTGCGTATTATTTATTCCTAGCCCACATTCGCCAACAAAAAAAACATAGGGATATTTGAACGAATATGATATAAAGAAACATTTTCCTTCACTTTCATTTTGCACACTTCTAGGTGCTATACACAGCCGTAGTCGGGGGTTTCAAGGGGGTTCAACCTTTCCCCCTGAAATGTTTCTGGTAGGTTAGAATCCATAACTTATTGGGCAAGAAAGATTCAATACTTAGAACTGATGTCGATTCACTACGACCTAAAAGTCGAAAATAAAGAAGTTTTAGATAATTTCCCAACAAAAAAGGCCAGGAAGCTGGACATATTTTGTAATATATAAAATATAACATAATTTCTCCTAATCAGCATGGCTTTCGGAGAAATAAATCTACCTCATCTGCAATAAGTGAGTTAAGCACATTTATATATGATTCACTGAACAACAAATCATCTCCATTAACTATCTTTTTCGATTTAAGTAGGGGGTTTGACACGTATCAATCATGCTCTTCTGGTAGAGAAATTGAATAGGTTGGGAATATGTGGCAATGCTAAAAAATGGATTGAATCATATCTATGCGATAGAAAACAGGTGGTTATTATTGACAATGCTAGATCTGAAGAAGTTTACGCTAAAACCGGCGTACCACAGGGATATATCCTGGGACTCTTGCTCTTCATAATATTTAATCTCAATTTGGGGAACACCCAATAATTCGAATATAAAACCACTCCAAACTCTTCAAAACAAAATTCTGAAATGTATATTTAAACTAGATCATAAAGAACCAACTGTTAACCTTTATAAACCTAGAGGACTTCTAGACATTATATCCATTTTCAAATATAGAACATTATTATTCATTCATCTTCTCAAAAACAACATCAAGCATTCAAACCTAAAACTGAGCTCGAATGGTCACGATCATTCAACAAGAAGAGCAAATGATTTTTCTTTGGCAAAATTCAAAACAAATTTTTATAAAAATCTATATTATACGAAGGCGTCATCTGCTATAACAACTTACCAAAATCACTGAAGGTCACCAAAAATCTGTTTTCATTAAAAAAAAATGAAAAAGTGTTTGCTATCATGATATCTGTTTCGTGTTACATCTTTTAGTGCCATTTCATTTAATTTGTTAGTATGAGTGAGCATTGGTGTGTGTATGTGTACGCGACTCATGCATAGGTGTGTTCATTATTTTTTGGTACAAATCCTTTTTTGCAAACTGCATTCAACTGCTCAAATCGAAACTGTTCCCTATCATAAATAATTGTTATTTCTTGGGAGCAATAAACATTATTATTAAAAAAAAAAGTTTTGTACAATCCCAAAATTGAGGGTGTTTCATGCGGATGACACTAACTTTAGCATTAGCAGTGAATCAAAAAACAATAGTATAATGTTGGCAAATTCCAGTGCAGACGAGTTTCATCAATATTGTAAAAGCAATGGCCTAACAATAAATGAAAGCAAAACGGTTTTCATGACTTTTCTACCAGAAAATATGTCACAATTTCAAATTTAATAAAAGTGAACGGTCATTGTATTCAAGAGGTTGCCTCTACAAAATTTTTAGGAATTGTGCTAGACAATAAAATGACGTGGGAAAAACACATAGATATGACAATGGCTAAATTAAGCTCGGTATGTTTTGTCTTGAGGCAGCTGAAAACACTGTTTCATTAAAAGTTTTGAAAGTTGCATATTTTGGTCTTATACAGTCAATATTGTCATACTGGGGTGCCTCGTCACATTTCGGGAAGGTGTTCACTATGCAAAAGAGAATAGTTAGATGCATGACAGGGATGCGAAATCGGGAATCATGTAGAAACACCTTCATTCAGTTGGAAATAATGACATTGCCACCTCTTTACATATATCTCCTCATTGTCAATTTGATTTGTGATAACTCAACCAGAATCAAGAGAAGTGACATTCATGGCCATTCCAGACTTGGAGTAGGGCAGAATTCACACACCTACCAACAGGTGAAATTTTATAATAAAATTTTGGATTTTTTTGAACATATAGGAAATAAATCGAAATCAAAGAGAACTCAAGAGAATATCTATTAAGAATGGCGTTTTACTCTACCGAGGAATTTTTAAACATGGGAATCTATTCTGTGATGTAATTTTTTACCCTATGACGATACATATGTGAGTATGTATATATTTATGTATTTTAGATTGCATAGTGTCAGGACTCCAAACCTTATGTGATTTTTTCGACTAGTCCAATAAGCTTTTGTATACGTTATATTTTGTAACATGTACAATAGTATCAGATGATGAATAAATGATTGATTGATTAATCCATCAATTTCATCTTTTTTCTGTTTCTTTTTTCACTACATAAAAAAGTATTCTCTGAAATCAATGATTCAATAATTACTGTGAAGAAAGGGAATGAGAATTAAACAACAAATCGTTTTTCTATATTATACATTCAGCCCAACCCCTACCCCCCGAAATATTTTTTTAACTACGGCACTGGTTTCATGAAGATAATTCTAATTGTTCGGTAGTTATACAAGGTGTTTCGTGGGTAGTGTCATTGAGTTGAGGAACGATTCACTGGTGATATTTTTTTGAAGAAAAATTCCTATAATTATACTTCGAAACCAATTAGTTTCAAAGATATAAGGTTTGAAAAGTCCGAGTGGAAAAGTATATTTCATAGATATAGATATCTCAGAATCTCAACATTTTGGATACAATATCAAGAACAATAATAGTTGTCATCTTTTCGAATTTTTATCTGATATTTCAAATTTCAAAGAATGTTGGTTATGTTCATCTAAATGGATTAGTCTATTTTCCTCAGACACGGTCACTCCCACTGCAAAGCAACAAGATCACTTTTTGCATACTCATGAAAAGGCTTCCTGGAGAAATCCAAATATATTGAAAAAGATCAATCCCTCATTGAAAGTTTTCAAATATTATGCTTTATATCCATTTCTACATCATTAACTTCGTATTGACATCCTTCTCCATGAAATTAACAGTATTAATGACGTAATATTCACAAAAATGTACATTTCCATTCCGACTTCCAACCATTAATATATCTGAAACAATGAGGTTATAACATATGTTGCAAGGAACATAATGAGAGTGCTATAGAAACAAATAACTTATGTATTCACAGAAATCCAGTTGATTGGCAGAAAATGTTGGTGAAGAGTTAGTAGATCCATATCATACAAGGACTTTATTGCTTTACTTTGTACCTCTAGCTTGTTTATAGATTCTTGGGAGGAAATGAAGGTATTAAATAATATCCGGAAGAGCTGTTATACATTGTTTAAAAAAAAATATAATCCAAGTATTTTGCAGTATTACTTTCCAACAATTATTTTTCCTGAACTTCTAGTGCCCGGAAATATCACATCACTCACGAATATATCTTCGTCTCACGATCATTTACAAAATATGCCCGACTTCCAAACAATATTCGGTGATAGTAGGAATTTTGACAACTTCTCTTAATATATTAATAGATTAGCTAGAGAAATACTACAGTGAAATTATTTATGGGATAACTTCGAAAACAAACAAGATATGAACGTTTAAATTTCGAAATTTAACATAAGAGGGTTGACATTTGACATGTTTCTATCGCCATATAACTTCCAAACAGATTTTCGTTTTACGAGAGGAATGCAGATAGTACACATTGAGATCCAATAACACATAGGTTCTAAAATTGATTTTTATTTCGATCGATATCAGTTTTCGGTATAACACTTCTATTAAAATCTGTTACGTAATTCAGCAAATTCGACATCCTTATTCAGACACTAGTATTAAGTGATAACTCGATCTGTTCATGCAGTTCATATTTATCAATACTCCCAAGTATCTACCGAACCTCTTTCAGCAAGTATGATTCATTCGAAACTGTTTTTTACGGTGTTTACTTTTGGATAATATCCGCATGTATAGAGTTTTTCGACGTCAATTTATTATTGATCGACTACAGACATTTACAACATCGACTACAGTAAATTGAAAGCTTCGTAATTGTTGAGGATGCAAGGATGCTATCATTGTCGAAGTTTAGGGATTGAAAAAAGAACAAATTGGAACACTATTCAGTAAAAATGACATGAAAATGAGTTCACTCAATTTGTAAAAAGAAATGGTTGGTATTACTTACAGTTACACTCGAATGAGAATCCGAGCTTTGTTGAGATTCGAAACTTCGTTGCGAACCTAGAGAATCCCCACTACCTTTGCGGGGAGGTGTATATTCTAAATCGGAGTAGTCGAACGTTTGGTGTAACTTTGACGTATTCTTCCTGATATCCAGCGTGAATTTTTCTTGCATTATTTCATCCAATCTGAAAAAGCATGAATTGAAACAAAATAAAATCTAGTTAGGGAAAAATTAAAAGTGATAAAAAGTCAGTATTTACCTATTGCTACTGGCGTTTTTGATAAAGTGGTAATAATCGGGATGAGGGGAAGAGGAGACACTCGGTAACGAAACCGTTGGTCTCAAACTGAGTTTGTGGCAAGACGTATCTAGGTCATCTTCTATTATGCCACTGCTCCTGAAAAGAAGGTTACTTAATCATTGGCAAATATTGCGCGAATCAGAATTACTCGTCCGTGTCCATAGCTCGCCTTTCAAATGGCTCCACGCGCATTTCTTCCACGCTCGATTCCTTACTGATGAACGCTTCATCTGAGCTTCCATATTTCACATGCAGATGGGCTGGAAGTGCACTAATCTGAAAACCAATTATCTCAATTAACTCAATCGGTTGCTAAAGGTCGGTTTTATCAAATGGTTCCTGCAGGGTTATTCTGCTAAAAAGATATACTAACAGCCGATTGCACCGACTTTTTGTTATTGGAGCATTAAGCTAATGGGCCATTAGAGGTCAGTTAACGCACTGCAGCAATGGCACCAAAGTTTGAGAGACACCCATTAATAAACCCTCACCTAACTTAAAGAGTCTCTCAGTTAATAGTCTCATAACAAAAAGTCGGTGCAATCGGCTGATAGTGGCTATTAACTAAAGTTATCAATAGCAAAATCCCGACAGCAATGATCTAAATTAAGTGCATATATTTTTCTAATATACTTTTCATCATACATATAACTCAAAATGATAATAGCGGAAGAAAAACTTCAAAAATGCCTTCCAAGATCACAAAACTTGGCAGAGAAACAGCTCAGTCTCAAAAGGAAATATAATGTCTACAGCAAGGAATGAAAAAGGCTAAAAGTATAATAGAGAATTGACAGAAACAACTATTTGTAGCTGACTACAAAATTAGTAGAATAAGGCTGGATTCTCATGCATCCGATATCAGATTATCTGACGGCAGGAAATCTTTCTGATTGGCGCAAATGAAATTTCATAGCTAAAGGCTTGTATTTTCACCAATCACACAAACTCTCGTACAGTCGGATCATAGGTTATCGATAAACGAGTATCTAGCCTATGACTACTGATCTGTAATGAGAAGTTATTGCACTTATGAGTATAAAAAATTATGAAATGAAACAAATAATCTGTCTTACAAGAACACTAATAATATTGAAACGAGTTGAAAATAAAAACATAACCCACACGCCGACGGTCACAGAAAATTTCAAGTCTATAATGGCCTGGAAAAATAGGTAGAGTAAATATCCAATAATTATCAAGTAATGCAATATTTTCTCTTCTATAATAATATATAATAATCTTTTCTATCCTTCCCATAAATATGGAAGCTTTTCATTATAATTAACAGCTTCTATATTTCTGTACATCAACGTCACTTTATCATTGTGTACTTGCCGACACAGGGGGTTCTGACGGTTTGAACATGTGAAGTGACAAATACTCAGTGATACATTTTTTATTACTAGCCCAAAAATAAGTGTTATTGCATACACAGGTAATAAAAACTTCGCCTATAAAAGTACCTTCAAGTTTTTAAACAATAAAAACGGAACTAGAACACAAACGCACATTATCAAACTGAGCCAGTGCCAACACACTTTTTCTCAACTGAGGAATGGTCAGGTATCATTGAGTATATAAGAACTCGAGTAAATAATCACAATTTCAATGTCAACAAACCAAAATGATTGTCCTGTGAAATTATCAAATAATTAATGAAGAGAGGAAACACAGAGAAATATAATTATCTAGGAGACAATTATGCCCATTATATATTTTGTGCCGAGTTCATTGTTTAACCGGTATGAAAAGAAATCACCGTAATCTCGTTTTTTATCTGCCGCTTTTAAATGTTGATCAACCCAATCCAAGGTCTGCGTGTGCAATTCAGCAAACACAGTTTACGTGCTTCCCCAGCCCGCGTTCAGCCAGCGGAATACATCAATCAAGTCTGTTCAGATTTGTAATAATAATAATTTTTGTTCAAAAAAACACCTGGCAGAAATTCCAAATATCATCTCTCATTGTAATAGGAGAGCCCAAGCGGGGATTTCGGGATTTACTAAAGCGCGGCAGATTTATGTACAGGGGGATACCTTGTACCCGGTTAAGTACTTCCACCATATATGAGCCCTATATTTATGGCCGCCCTTCAAGGATAAAGTATTAGATTAGTAAATGAAAATTGATCATCTGAAATTCTCGAGCGCGTCAGATTAAGGTAGGGTGAGTTATTTACATCCTGAAACGTGTATATTCCACTAATCTGACAATTCGAGAGTGACCTAAAGAAGGAGGGCTACAAAGTTGTAAAAAAAAACGTCATTTCGACATTCTTGAGCGTGGCTAATTTTATTTCTATTCCCAAGGAAGTATTCAAGAAGTGCAAAAAATATATAATCTGACGATTTCCACGAGATGAAATAATAAAAATTGATCGATAAAGTTTAATGCGTGCAGCTACGTGATTCCTATATTCCCCTCTCCACGTTTTTATTTCTGTCTCACTCTATCTCTTCTAATGCTCTCTCACTCCGTCCCCACTTTGGTTTCTGTTGCCATGATGTCATGACAGTTGATCATACAGACTTGTTGGTGATATTGTTATCAACGAATATCCAAGGTTTCAAAATTTTGAAAATTTAATTGCTTATAATTATTTTCTTATAAATACAAGTATTCTACACTTTTTTATTCGCATGCTTTTTTCTGAGCTTTTCAATCAATTAAGTTCAATGATTATAAAAAAAAATCAAATTGGCAGAATAGGCGAATCCCTCCAGATAATCGTCAGATTATGGAGACTGTGACGTCTAGGGCGTAAAGGTGAACCATAAATATCTTAATCTGACGCGCTTGTGTATTTCAAAATGACTAATTTTTTTTCACATTCTAATAACGGCCGCCAGTCTGCGTCACATCCAAACCGTCAGATTATTATATAAAAGCTTTTTTTAGATTCAATTAACATCCCCTCAGAAAATCTGCGCTCGAGAATTTATTTTTTCATTTTCAACCCTTACGTACGACCACCCCCATCATGGAAACAATCCCCCATCATGGAAACAATCCCCCATCATGGAAACAATCAGATTAACATACGTTCATTTCTAAAAATATGTATGACATAGATATATCAATATCTTACGCGCTCGAGTATGTCCATGCAATAGTTAGTTTTTTACATTTTTGAAAATCTATAGCCGCTCACCCCACCGATGAAAAGGTATACATTATATAACAATTATTTTTTTATCAACTAAGCTTCGCAACCCAATAGGTGAATTGAGTACTTTTTTCAGTTCTGGGAAGGGAATTCATGAATTAAATCATTAGAGCACTCAAGGCAGCCCAGCAACTCTCTCAAATCAGGAGTGTGCCAACAATTAAACTGATGTATGTATTGGTTCTCACCCTAAGCAATGCTGGTTTGAACTTCTACAGTTCTTCAAAACTTTTTTTTTTCATAATTATGGTTATGGTTAATCAAAATAAAAAAGTAGTTAAAAACTAAAATATCATAAAATGATGAATTTTTGTTTAGTTGATTCAAATCTCCAATACTCAACATCTGTTCTCATCTAAAGATGGATTCAGACAGATCCGACGTCCAATTCGTACTCGTATCATCGGACAAAATGGGCGATTCACATAGACCCGATTGTTACTCGGGTACGAAATTCCGGAATTTATGTTCCTATGTGATATCGGAATATGATATTCGCAAAATTCCATTGGCAAAGTTTCGCCTTTAGCCATAAAACAAAGAAAACTAAACCTAATATGTTTAATGTTGACAATTGTTTTTAATGATCGAGTGAGATCGTAGCAAATGAGCTTTATATAATGATATACATCCTATGGCAAGGAAACAAAATTGTTTTTCGGCCAGGTACAGTAAACAAAAATGTCGAGTGTTTCGTATTTAACCATCGTACCTTTTCAGGGAAGGGAATTGAATAATATTTGATGAGTGAAGATTGTTTCCTATATTTGAAGTAAACTGAGCCTAAAGATCTGTACGTGGTACGAAAGAGATGCAAAATATCATAATGAAGCCATTCATCAGTTAAATCATACGTCCTTAACTAGTACTAAGACAACGAAGATTGGCTTGGCGGAGGAGTGAAAATTTGCAATGGCAGTGATGAATAAAAATTTTTTGTGAACAAGTGCTATCAGATAAGATACCTAGGGCACAGTGAAGATGTTTTCATTGGAGGGCGACAGGCTCATAACTTGACCAAGATAATCAAAGGATATGGCCAAGGTGCTCACAATGATTTATTGTTCAGTTTGAATATAGAAAAGTGTTGGGGGTGGGTATCATTTACATTATAAGGGAATACCTATTTCGCAAATAGCATTTGGAAGGGCGATTATATCCAATAAGGAAAAAGTACGAGAATATCCCGGCTACTGTATAGGAATGTACTAGACATATTCGAGGATTGCAGAAATGAAAATTCCGTCCAACTATCAGGAGTGACAGAATGACTTTACATATTATTGAAATAAGGTTTTACAATTATTATACTGAGCTAATTTTGATAAAAAAAAATTCTGTGTTGATCGTTTTTTATCTTTCATAGACTAAGCACAGTATGCCTTCGCTCTGGTAAAAATAGCCCTTGCTGAATTCGATAGTCATTTGTAGGAACAATTCATATAACCCCTTGTGGCGTCATGGTTGGTCATATAACTATGTACAAGCTACTCAAGAAATTGAGTTTGATACAGACTATAAAGAGAAATAGTATTTTTCGAAACATTTAAATTAGTGCTGAAGTAATCTAATATATACCGTGTGACACAGACTCATGGTACACCCCCGTTTTCTCCTTTGTTTTTCTAGCTATATTCTTGAAATTCGGAACATTGAATATGCTCACTGAACAGCATTTCTCGACATATTTGAAAGAAAAAAACAACTTTCACTTTTTCCGGAAATAACATCAACTTTCGATTCTTGAATGGGACACCCTGTATATTGTTACATGATCGGTTAGGGATGATCATGAGGAATCCAACGATACCAGGTTTTATGGTGTTATCTTCGATGACTACGGAGATATCGCCATTTATTTTATTCATAAGCTCAATGAGTGGGAAAGAGAATTGGATTGACCCGCCAGAAAAAGTTTCTCTCTCCTACTCGTTGAGCTTATGGATAATATAAATGGCGATATCTCCGCAGTCATTGGAGATAACATTATCAAACCTGGTATCGTTGGATTCCTCATGATCATTCCTAGCCGATCATGTAACAATATACAGGGTGTCCCATTCAAGAATCGAAAGTTGATGTCATTTCCGGATAAATTAGAAGTTGTTTTTTTCTTTCAGATATGTCGAGAAATGCTGTTCAGTGAGCATATTCAATGTTCCGAATTTCAAAAATATAGCTAGAAAAACAAAGGAGAAAACGGGGGTGTACCATGAGTCTGTGTCACACGGTATACACATAATATAATAATATCACAGAATATTTATACGAGTAGTTTATTGAAATGCTGATTGAGAGCTGCTGTTGAATAATTGAAACAATTTGATGCCAGAATGAAGGGCCCCTCTATAAGACAGGGGGAAGGGTAAAATCCATAGCATTTCAATGGGATGAAAATGAAAATACATTTGTATCATAGATGCCATATCAGGCTCTAGTACAAAAACTTGAGGAAAATCAAATTATTTTTCTAATGTTATCAGTAGATAAAATTCCAAATCCATAACAGACACAACTTGAATGCAAAGGATTTCCATGTGCTTTATACAACTCAATGTTTCATCAAGGAAGATACCTACCTAAACACCTTGTATACAAGAACTTGGTACTTTGAACCAGTGGTAGAGTAATATCATTTTACAGATATCGTCAGAGCTTAAATTGTCGAATACAATGAAAGATAGAAGTTGATTTAATCTCAATCGGATTTCTAACCCAAACTATTAATCATATGTGGATAACAAGTTCGGATCTACTGACAAAGGTATGTACTGGTCCAAATGCAGGTAGGGACCAAAGGTTTGTGTTTTTACTCATTTATTTTTTGCGAGTGAAGTATTACCGCCAAAAAGAAGTTTTTTTCCCTCTTTTTCTGTTCAATGACAGAAAATTGCTGGAAATTATTTGGTACATCCAGATAAACGCCTATTATAGTTTTCATATGCATTCTCTTATATTTTCCTGAATTTCGAATTATATTATTATTTGTAGGAGAAAAAAGTTGTCACATTCACAACATTCGAATCCAGAGAACAAAAATGATATACCTTTCATTATGAGTAAGAAAAACAATTCATTTTGAAATATATTCCACTTTAACACTATCTTATTCCTTCATTACAGTTCAATTTCATCTAGGGAGAGACCTTTTGGAATAGTTCACGTTCATGCAAAAAATAAAAAATTATTGAACTGTATTGAGTTAAAGAAACAAACGATTCTTTATTGCACTCATCTATCGCTGTTCAGTGAAGTTTTTTTTTTTTTATGAATGCAGGAATCATATCTAATTGGCATGTATTAACAAGTATTCTTCATTGGGATTGTCTTGAGATATTTTGAAGTTTGTTGTTGATTTCATTTGTATTTTTGTGCCGGCCTTATTTAAAATTATTCAGCTTTTCCAATAAAGCTTGTTGCAGTTAAAAAACCATATGTGGTGCTAATATCAAATCAATGAAGTCTGCACATGAATCCTAAAATCGATTCATAAAGGATATTGTTGGATTGTCACGCTAGAAATTTGCCACTTTATATATTAATATTCAAAGTGAGATACACTTACCCGAGGTCTTCTAGAAAACATATTGACCCTCAACTTATGCTCAGCTATCAATTTCCTGATTTTAAATCCTCTACAGTGAGCTTGAAACGCTACAAGTCCTCTTTTCAATTTTTGCACCCAACATCTACATTTGTAGCCCCGATAATATTTCTGTATCTTCAAGGCAGCTTGTACCATTCTCACGAATTTCATACATAAATACATACTGAAAAATAGAACTTTTCAAAATAAAGACTTATTTATTGAAAACTCAATTTACCGGCAGTAGCTTTGTATAGTAATGACTGCAGCTCTTATCCTCAAAAACTTCCTTCTTTCCAAACAAGCTCTGAACCACCTTTGCAACGTTACGATGCCGGCCATGATCTGTTGATGGAGCTTGCAATCCAGTTTATATTTCTCACTTTCTCGCATAAAAACTTTCGTACTTCCTAGCTGATAGTTGTCGCGATTTAGATTGAGAGTGAACAAAAAATCTCGTACGTCAATTTGCGAACTGAGCAGACCTTTTGGCAAGAGGATTCTGTAAAGTTGTATGAATTCATCATAGGTCAGTCGAACATTGAAGCCAGCCTGGCGAATACGAACTGTCTCAAGCATACCAGTGTAACGTAACTGTCTCTGAACGGTCATTTCATCGAAGGTGTTTGGAATTTTGTTCCCTGAAACAATTTGAAATTCACGTTTTTCAACAAAGTGTTCAAGAACACTAGCATTTCATCCACTATCCAAAATTATTAAAGCACTCGAGTCTGGTTTCTGGTTTGGAGATATAATATAACATACACACACATAGCGTTTTGGACAATTTCCATTAATTTATTTCGTTCAAACACAGCTTCATCATCCCCTAGAATTATAAAATGTCTCGTTTCACAAAACAGGACATAAAAGCGCAGGTTTGCTCTGGAGTTTCATCGGAAATTTGGAAATATGGTGGCATCGAGCAGATGTGTCGCCTAGAAACGACATCTGTGTATATAAGGAATTTGATCGGTCAGAGTATTCTGTTGTATTGATGAGTAAATTCATATCATTGTTAATGAATAGTTGTGCACAGTAAAATTTTAGGAATCACATGATCTTCCACAACTGAAAAAATACCAAATAAATTATTGAAAGATGCCAAAGTGAGAATAATTTTCAAAACAACTACCAGCCAACTTCTGTACTTCCAGTTATCTAGTAAACAAATATCGTTCAATAAATGAAAGTTAATATGCATTTCGCTCAAATACAGAGATAGCAGCTAGGGATACCAGTTCCAGACTTCAAATAGAAATTGATACAAATTGATATGGCACCTTATATCTGGACTCGTGTGCAGCCTTTTATACGGCGTGATAGAAAAGATAGATAAACATACACTATGTTGTGAAAATAACAAAGTGCATGAAACTTATAGGTCAAAATATTAGGTAAATTACCTAACATATTTGGATCATACAAATCTTGTGAATGGTCACACTATTACTGTTATTAAAATCAATAAAATTTATGTATAACAGAAAACAACACTCAGGAGTCAAGAAATACCTCTATGGTAAAGTATATAAATCCGTATTGAAGAGATGATTGAGCTAAGCCAAAAGATATGCTCTTCCCATGTCACATTCCTATCGAGCACAACCCCCCAAGAACCTCATACTGTCTTCATTCTCTATATTTTTTTTTCTGTTGCTTGTTAGATACAGTAGTAAGTAAACTATTTATATAGATGTTCAAGATATCTCAATCTATGGACCAAAAGGATTATATACAATACAATTGTTCGAAAGATGATTCAATACAATTATACTTCCCCATTCAACTTACTGCTTAACTATTTTGTATTTATTGAACCAAAATCAATCAATCTATCAATGCGCATAATTCTCTCAAGCAATAGATGTACTCCTATTACAACAATGTTGAACAAACTTGAATGGTTGTTGGTAAAATAATTTCATTCGTACCAGGCACTTATTTTTGTATTTAAAATTAGCAATGGAAGTGTAGCGAACTATTTGAGAGATAAAGTGAAGTATAATTTTGAATATCACCACTATGAAATGAGATCTAGAAGAGATTTCCATATTCCCAATTCCACAAAAGATTTCTGCAAAACTCCATTTTCATCAAAGGCTTAAGAGCATTCAATACATTACCACCTGAAACTGAAAGTGCACACTCTCTCAATTCTTTTAAAATTACTCTGAAAAAACATTTGTGGAGAGAAGTAATCCCTAATCCTTTTTGGAAAATAATTGTAGAATCAATTTATTTTCTTTACACCTACAATCATTACATTTTCACGTCTTATTTTAATGATTAATCATTAGTATTGTTTTATTATGACTGAGTGAACGGATATATATGTATATATGTGACACATATTTTATATAGTTTATTTAATTTGAAGTGTTTGACTATTCTGAGAATTTTAGATGAGACATTATAGATATTTGAAAATCAATGTAGCAAACTCGAATGTAAATTCGTCAATGACTATAATAAAGGATTCATATATACAAATTGCTTTCTGGGATCACATTTGTTGGGAGAAACCAAATATAGTAGGTCTTCCAAGTGTTTAGTGGGAGACCATTATCACTACAATAATTCACTGATTCCTGTGATGCAGTATTATTCTTTACTAGATGTTATGTGTATTGGTCAGAAATATTTGAATCTTGCATTAATAATAATTTGATCTGCGGTAGTACAGCATAGGCTCACACCACTCAGAAATATAATGAAAAAGAAAGGTCTCTAACCCCTGTGGTACTCCAATATTGTGTTTATATAAAGTATTAGATTTCACAGAGTTTACTTCTACAGTTTGTTTTTTAGTTAGATAATTAGGAGGCTATCCAGACAAGAGATACTCTATGAACTCCTTCAGCATGTAATTTTATTTTCAGTGTGGTGTGTGGTCCACGGTATCAAAAACAATACTCAAATCAAAGAAGAAAACCTACATTTTCTGTCAATGCGTTGCATTGTAGATGAATTGATTTATGTTTTTCAAGAATCATTTTGTGAAGGATGAATCAGTTTGAAGAGTTCAAGATATGCAGTCAGACGTGCTTGAGTAAAATGCCTGAAAGACTTTTACAATATGTGAGCAGATAGATCTGTAATTTTGTATGTTAGCTACAAATCATATATTTCTATGAACTGTAATACATTTCGATTCCTCCACTTCTGGAAATATTCCAGGTGTGAATGAATCATTTAAAATAAACAATGCGATTGAAACCTTTGGTGTTAGTGCTCAGACTTCTTCTAAAAGGGTTATCATATTCAGAAAAAAAAATGAAAGATACTGTAGTAGCATTTTCCTTCTGATCATGTTAGAGAAACGTTTATATCTCGAAACTTGTGTGGTGAGCCAAGAATTAACGTGGTCTTACCTTTTAACGTGTGATACCTAGCACGAGCGACAAATTCAATACTTGTAATGCTAGTCCCATGACAAATAGTGTATTTTGTAGCATTCAGACAAACATTGAAAAAGTTCATTTCAAAGTATGTAGAATTTTTATAACATCAGCTTCATAATCAAAATTTAAATTGTGTGGACAATCGCGAAAAAAGCAGTAATGCAAATCACGAGTTTGGCTTTTACTGCATTTAGTCGAGTACTCGTCTCAAGTTTTGCATTGAAGAAATACCACAAAAATCTTACCATTTGATTTGATACATCGTATAAAGAATGGGTTTGCTTGATTCAAAGTATCCATAAGTGAATGCAAGCTTTGTTGAAATTGAGCAGTTACTGTCAAAGGTTGCTTTCTGGCTTTTCCTATTTGACCTTGAGATTGTGCAGTAATACCAGTTCTCCCTGCTAAAGTTTTCACGGATTGCAGGTTTTTCAACCCTTTTTTGCTACGCTCCCTTGGACGAAAAGATTTGTTCTTCCTACACAGGAATAAAATCATGTTATTTATGTATAAATTTCCATCTATAAAAAAAGTTAGTATTGAAGAGAGCATGCACAGGATCATGCTGGGTAAACATAGATGCAGAAATGTGGGTTGGGCGAAGGCAGGAATGTTATAATTTTCAAAATACTGGAAGAACCTGACACTACAAGAACACTATGCTCTCCAGGCACGGTTGTAATGTTTGAAAAAGATTTTGATAAAATAATATCTTGCTCAAGTTTTAGTGATTTGGATTTTTATTTCACCAAGTTTGGTAGAATATAGTCACAAAGGTATTTCTTCCAAATGAAAAACACAACCTTGGTTTTACGTGCGGGAATTGATGAGAAAGATCTATAGCAAAGATTTGCTGATTGGAATTCATCCCAATTGTCGCCACGTGTCTGGTTCTCGGAGTAGATATTTGTGCAAGCTTGACCACATAAATGAAAGGCAGGAACTTATTTCCACTGGATAACCTAAAAGCCCTATCACAACTAACCATCACCAATTGTTCCTCCACCAAAAACTATCCATATTTTGCAATAAAAAACACATACATTACAATCTGATTAGCCCTCTGTATAGCCCTAGCTTCATCAGGACCCAACCTTTCAAGCCCTGCAGATGAACTGGCACCTCCGTTCGAAGAATCTTTCCGTCTTCTGTCGTCATCTAAATTTTTACTACTGCTTCCACTATTTCTGTTTCGATGATACAGTTGTGGCCAAGAGAGCCTATTATTAGAAGATTCGTTGTCCGAATTACGGCCGATTCGGCTAAATGGCATGGTACTTCGTTGTTTGCTAATTTTTGGGATAAAAAAATGACCGAATGTCAAAAGTCATTGCAAGAACTGTTGTAGGGCCAGATGGAAAGAGTTTTCCTGGGCTCATTCATTATCGATTGATATCAAGTTTCATCAAAACTGCTGAGATCATGAATTCAGAAACATGACAGGAGAATACAACAAAAATTGTTTTCAGTATTGTGGAAGAAAAAATGATAAAATGACAAACAAAAAGTTAAATAGGAAAGTTGAATTTGTTAATAAATAGATTATATTTCATTACTCTTACTGCTGATTAATGTAAATGAAATATATGCTCATTCACCTAACTTAGGTGCAGCAGTTTTTTTTTCAATATGCCCAAAATGAACAACTGGTACAATGAACCGTGATCCAGACTGTATGTGGCAAATCTCGTAAAACAACTTCCAATGCATATAACTTTCTTCATCTTGACGGTTACTTTTGTTACAAACCAATTAAAAATGAAATTTCATAAGTGTTACGTTTAGTTATCACTGTCATTAATTTGTAACTCTTGTTTCATTTAAAATCATGATACATCTAGATGTTTTACTTGAAAAAATGCAAGGAAAAAATCTTAAGTAAATAACTGAAAAAACGGAACCAGAAAACTTATAATCTGTGGTTTCTCAAGTAAATCACAATGTTTTTTCCACCAGGAAAAAAAAAACAAAATTATGAGAGAATTATTGGACGATTATGAATCCAAAATTATTCCACAATAATTTCATTAACATTTTATCAGCAATAACTGGCAGAAAAAAATTGATTTTTAAAAGTTACGATGAAACAGCAGAATTTCCAGATGCTTTCGATTTCTCCAAGAGACAACTTATGCAAAGGAAGATTCATGAACAGTATCTTAATTATTTTGAGGAGAAAATGATTAAAAACATGAAAGAATCAAAAAGCATTCTATGAAAATAAGCATATTAATTATTCTTTAATAAGCATGCAAAATAACAAATACTACAGGGAATATTTCAGCAAGACGAATTAAGAAAACAGATAGGATGAATTTCCAACGAGACACTATAAAAGGGGCAAAAAATGTTAACCGATGCAACTTACGCAATTCTGTTTATTGTCAGATTCACAGCAGAAACTGTCACAAGATGGCTACAGAATCACAGATTCATGTTACATAAGTAATGAATTACGCGTTACGCACAAAGATAAACAACAGCAAAAGCATTAATCAAAATTATACTAAAACACCGGAAGAAATATTGGTGACTTTTCTTCAGCTCAATTGAATGAGTTGAACTTCAATAATATTTTTCGTATCATATCAATAATATATATGAGCAACAGTTTCGCATCTCAGAATCAATGCCATCAGATCAATGGCACCATTCAAAAAGGTTTGCCGGGTGTATAAATGCTTGTCCGTCCTTCAGTCACACTGCAGATAGATTTTGTGTAATAGATCCAAGAGGCAAAATACATTTTTCAATTTTTTTTTCTTATGTGTGAAGATCAAAAAATATTTTAGTATTGGTGTGAAAAAGGTATTGAGGTTCTAAAAAGAATTGACCAAAACTTCTAGAAGAATTCCATATTTCATCTTCAATATTTTTTTAGATCAATAGAGACACCTCTTTGAGTGTAGTTGGCAGGGACACTTACATTGTCAACCAGATTCACATTGCTACAGCCTTTTTTTTATACCACAAAATCTTTGAATTCTTTACAGATGATATTGAACAAAATTGTTAACATAAGCTTTACTAGTTTTACTAACATGGAGATATTTACTTTTTTTGGAATTAACATCCGTAAGTATCATAGTGTTTTGAAAATATGTAGACGGTGGGACAGATTGCCTTGGTAAAAAATAATCACATCCTCCTCAAAATTTCAAAATTGAGCAAATTTTTCACATATATAGGCAGATGATTGGAAATTTGTTTTATTCATTGGTTGCTATGAAGAAAAATATTCTCGTCCTTTTGATTATTGTTAGTTACAAAAAAGCCATTATTCCATTCCCTTCTTGATGAAACAAGACAGGATGTATGAATAACTTATTTTTCGAGGGTTTGAACGAATTCAATAAACTACCCACACATTCGAAGGAGTTGAATAATGTTGTTGGTTAAAAAAAAAGTTTATTATCTCTTCTAGATGGACTGTGATGGTATTACCGTTTAATATTCTATATTATCGAAATTCAGTGCTGTTTCTATATTGTTAGTGTTTATGTGGCTTTTTTTTGTACAGTTGATGTATCTATTTCAAATAAAATGATTGATTGACTACAAATACATTTAAAAGAGTACAACACTAATAATAATCATTTCATTCCATAATACTTTACAGTGTGGAACGAATATGTATAAATAAATAAAATAAAAAAAAATAAATTATAAAAATCTAAAACACAATAAAATGTTTTCTTTGATAAATACTGCTTGAATTTCAGTTTGAATTGTTTTTTTGTCAGTTTTCTGAATTCTTTGAGAACATTGTTCAAAATTCTTGAAACTTGATTAACAACATTTTCCTGAACTTGGGCATATCGTGTTTGTTGTAATTAAAGTTTTGTATATCTGGTGTTGTAAAGATTTACTGTTTCATATCTCTTCATGAATTCTTCATAATTTTTCAAAAAAAAATTTTGGATTTTCTAGATGATCTTTGATTTTAGTGCTAGTTGATATTTAAATATTTTATCATCCTTGTATTTTTTGTTTGTGATGTACCTATATCCATGATTAATATTTTATTAAAATTCAGTTTAGTTTCGTAAGACTATCTGTACGTTTGATAATTATGTGAATGTAAGTAGTCCACGAAATGTTAATACAAACAACCAATATTTCGCATTGCCAAGAGATAATATCAAGAAGCCAGTCATAAACATTTCTGCCTTGGCATTGATTCAAACCAACAGTGAACAACTCATATCAGCTATAAGCAAGGCTTAGCTTGCATGGCTAAGGTACCAAGCACCGTCGGACTATTACCATATCCTATAAAAACACTATGATAATTTTGATAATTCTGTCCTCTGCTTAGCTGAAATGATGAGATAACTACCCAGTTTATCTTCAAAACAATTATGTCTTTCAAAATAAGAAAAATTTCAGATTGCAACAAAACAGTAAGGTAATTTTCTAAAAGTTCAGGTCAAATTTTCGAATGAAACCCAAAACAGAAATATTGTATAATCACGAATATTTCATAAGCTATTATAGCCAACGAAAAAGATCAAAAATACACCCCAAATACATCAAATTTCACCTACCTGATGAGGTTTTCGTTGGGTGCATGATTCCGCGAATATCTCTGCTGTATATTATTCCTATTCCCGTCAACTCTGCCCTGACGTTGTTTCCTACCAGACTCGTGAAACGCAAAATAGGCCCTAAAAAAAGCCCTCACGATCGCCCAACGGAAAACGGCGACTGGATCTGCGCCCACCAACTCCCTGACAAAAGCCATCGAGCTGTTTTTCAGCACGCCGACAATGTCTTGGCGCATCAGATCGAGGTTTTTCTCGCGCATGTCCATCACTTGGTACTTCACTTTGCCCGCGTAGTGGACAATGATAAAGGCGCCTTCTTTCCTTTGCGGTTTCTGGTAGAACTTATTGTCTTTGTGGACAGTGTTGAATTTCTGAAGCAGGGTCTCGTTGGTGGCACCAGGAAAACTAGAAGTATAGTTAGAGTTGATTCGTTGATTTGTTTCAGATAAAACATGAGGAAAATTAATTTCAAAAGATTCCTAATAGATTGGTCACTGGTCACTGACTAAATTATATATTTTTTAAAAGGAAAGTCACTTTTTAAAATTAGTTCCCGGTATTGCATTTTTCTGGGAGAGCAAATTTTTCAACATGTTGAGGACAACCATTTCATTTTTGTCATTGAAACCGGTCGTCTGTTCCTTTCAGAATTGAATGAATTTCAAATGAAACAAATTGTATATTTAAATATATTATACAGGGTGTTCCTTAAACACATGCTAATATTTAAGGAGGTAATTCTTAGACCCATTTTAAGAAAAAAACTTCCTATGGACGTATGTCCTAAACGCCTCAACTTTTGAGATACAGGGTGGCGAAGTTTTCAAAAATAATCAGTTTTTTAATAATAACCGAGATAATTTTGTAGACATCCTTGGCATATTTAGTACATATGTTCCATGCTTCAAGGCGCATTTTCTGATGTACACAAATTTGTATTTTTTCAAACAGTGGCGTCCCTACGGGTTTCGCATTGAATATTTTTGGGGAAAAAGTACTATGCCAATGCTTTCTTTTCAAAATAAAATCATTTTTAAAATCTTCTATTATTTTTGAGAAAATTTGATCTCCTGGTATTTCTTTGTCCGACGCATGATTTTCACTCGAAAGAATAAAAATCGACAGAAAGCAAATTAAGAAATTAGATCAATTCTGAAATGAATGAGAATCTGAAAATTGCTTTATAACGCATTACCAATTCCCTAATATTATTTGAAAACATAATCTGCAAAAAAATAAATTTTTCACAAAAACGAGTTTTATTTTATTTTGTGACAGTAAGTCTAAACGAATAGCACAAATTTGTTAATTAGTAATAATACCAAAACTGATTATAAAAATTGTTGGAAGTGGCCACCTGCACTTAGTATGCATGCTTCCGCCCTTCTACGCATGGAATTACGCACCCGTTCAAATATTCCCGGCGTATTTCGTATAGTGTCACACGAGGCAACTATTCGCTCTCTTAAATCTTCTAAAGTATTAACGGGAGTTTTATACACAAGAGTTTTAAGGTGACCCCATAAAAAAAAATCTAAACTGTTGAGATCGGGGGATCTTGCTGGCCATTGCTGAGGTCCTCCGCGACCTATCCAACGATTAGGATAAACTGTATTTAAATGGTTTCGGACAATTACACTGAAATGAGCAGGGGCGCCATCGTGCATGTACCATATTCGATTCCTTAACGCAAGTGGCACATCTTCCAATAACCCAGGTAAGTCTTCTTCGAGAAAGTGTAAATAAGAACGACCATCAAGGCGTCCTGGTAGAAAAAATGGGCCTATTAGATGATCACCTATAATTCCTGCCCATACATTAACCGAAAATTGGTGTTGGAAATGGGTTTCGGTTATTGCATGGGGATTTTCTTCAGCCCACACATGATTGTTATGGAAATTTTGAATGGCATTCCGAGAAAAATTTGCTTCGTCTGTGAACAAAATTTGTGTCTCAAACTGCGGATTTAGTGCAATACTTTGTAGATACCACTGACTGAAGTTCACACGCTGTGGAAAATCTCTGGGGAGTAATGCCTGCACTCTTGAAATATGGTATGGGTATAACAAAAAATCAACCAAAATACGCCAAACAATCTGATGACAAATATCCAGAGTTCTAGCGATCTTCCTCGTACTCGTCTCAGGATGTTCCTCAATTTCTTGCAGCACCGCTTCCTCAATTTCAGGAGTTCTTACTACACGAGGTCTACCTTCCGGAGTCCCTTTCTTGAAACTACCAGTTTCCCCAAGTCGACGATGAATATTTGAAAAGGTTCGGCTATCTGGTAAGGCACGATTAGGATATCTTTCCTGATAAATGCGCCTGGCTTCTGTTGCATTACCATCGGCAAGGCCATATACGTAATGCATTTGCGCCATTTCCGCATTCGTATAATTTACCATATTTACTGATATTCAGAAAAACAGCGGACTACCAAAATAACTTCAATAACACTTCAAAATCAATCAAAACGCGCTGTGACAGTTTTTAACACCAACACCTTACTTTAAACCAACATCAATATTAGCTACTGACGTTTGTACATACAGAGAATTCGTTTTTTATTGCTATGGTGGGTACGCTGTTTTTTCTGCTTTTCATCTTTAAAAGAAATCACATATCGACAAACTCCATATTTCCAAGAGGTGCAGTAAATAAATTCTGCTACACGTCATTTATTCCAGGATAACTAAATTTATGTTTTCAAAAATTATTAAGCGGTGCTGCGTTATGACGTAATTTTAATTGAGAACAGTGCATCTGACAACAAACAAATACCTTTTAGATCCTCAATTATTTTGCAACAAATCTGATCTCTTAGTTTGCTTTCAGTCGATGCACGATACCGCATCAGATTTTTAAGGAATTTATCCTTAAGTAAAGCGATTTTTAATTTTTTGAGCGAAAACCATGCGTCGGACAAAGAAAACCCAGCAAATCAAATGTGCTCAAAAATGTATGGAGATTTTAAAAATAATTTTTATTTCAAGATAAAGCAGTGGCGTAGTATTTTTTTCGCCAACAATATACATTTCAAAACTCGTACGTACGCCACTGGCAGAGAAAATTAAGAAAATTGTACATCAGAAAATGCGCCTTGAGGCATGGAACATATGTACCAAATATGCCAAAGATGTCTACAAAATTATCTCAGTTATTATTAAAAAACTGATTATTTTTGAAAACTTTGCCACCCTGTATCTCAAAAGTTAAGGCGTTTAGGACATACGTCCATAGGAATTTTTTTTCTTAAAATGGGTCTTAGAATTACCTCCTTAAATATTAGCATGTGTTTAAGGAACACCCTGTATATTGATGATAATACTATCGGTTTGTACTTCCATTGTCTATATTAGGTGATGACCATCACATTTCAATAGAGTTATTAATGTAGACAATGGAAGTCCAAACCGATATCATTCAGCAAGGAACATTGTCAAGCATATTGAAGCAAATGTTATGTGTTATTCTTCGATTTTTTTGTTAGTTGTCTTTTCAAATTTTCTTCACAATATTAAAGAAATATCTGATTGATATTTTAAATTTGCAACGAAAAGTAACGCAAATATTACATTAAATAGTTTTGTGAAGTGTTTTTTCACCTTGATCAAAACATTTTTGAAAATAAATAATAATTTAATTGGTGAATCAAAAATATTTTGGTATTGCTATTGATTTGAAATTAATTTTCGAGATTCATATGAATAAAATAAACAAATCTATTTTCCATTTCTGGAAGCTATTAGAGTTCATATTTTGAATAATAATGTTCAGATTCTAATAAACAATTCATATACAGTTTCTCATATCAGATACCTCATTACAGTTTGGTCTTCGTGCACTAAAAACAAAAAAATATTTCTTGATGAAAGAGGCAATAAAAATTAAATTCAGAAAAGCGTGGGATACTCCTGCAGATTTGTATTAAATTACAGATAATGTGACTTTGAATCATCTAATTGATTATGAAAAAGCTAAGTATATATACAAATTAACAGAAAATCTTCAAGAATGTACTATAAACTTGTTGAAAAAATTCTGCTACTCACGGCAATAGTACCAGAATATAGAATAACTTATATTTAAATGTGATTCATTCCAATGAAGGAGAAAATAATCCTATTTCAAAATCATTAGTAACTTTCAATGAGTTGCCAGAAAAAATAAATGTATCCATTCACATTTTTTCAAAAGAACTGAAAAAATATTTGCTAGCATAATCATGTTCGCTAAATGATATTCTTTTACAAATTAATGTTAAACCATATAATTTTATGATGTTCTTTTTTGACTTCCTCATAACAGAACACTGTTCTGCTTGGAAGGTGTGAGAGATATTTACAAATGAAATATTTGAAAGTTATTTCAGATTTGTATTGAGTTTTATGAAAACTCTCCATTGCTAAGGTTGTACAAACACTTGCATATTCAATAAACTATTGTTTCCAGAGCCAAAATTCATTTAATCCCAAGCAAAACATTGTAAATACTCACTTGCACTGATCATCTAACAAGAAAATCAATCCATTTGGCTTTCCCTCGATCAACTGCAAACACCCAGTATTATCCATAAAGTCGATGTTCGTCCACCTGATGCTCTCCTTCCTGTACTCCTCTTGTTCGTACTTGAATACGTGCTGATTGAAATAGTACTGCAAGTGCTCATTAGCGTAATTGATGCAGAGTTGCTCGAAACTGTTATTGAGTCCGAAATCCTCGAAACCGAATATGTCCAAAACTCCTATCGAGTTGCCCTGGTGATCGCGGAGCGTGTCTTTTTTGGCGAGCAGAGCGTGGTTAACTTGCAGAACGATCCAATCGAAGAGAGCTCCGTAGAGGCATTTGGCCATGGCATCTCTGCTGGCAATGGCCTCCGGTAGGCGGTAGTTGATGACAAGCGTTTCGCCGGACGCTCGTGCTCTTTTCGCCGTTAGAGCTTGAATTAATGTTTCCTAAGGCAGAACAAGATTCAATCGAAAATTGATTCAAGATTAGTTGAGGAGAGAAGAAAAGGGATGCCCACAAGGAGGCGTATTATCGCCACTGCTATGGGCAACCCTAGTAGACGATCTCCTCTGGAAGCTATCTGAAGAAGGCATATACTGCCTGGGATATGCTGACGATTTGGTGATAGTCACGAAAGGGAAATTTGCAGGTGTCATCTCGGAGCGCATGCAAAGAGCCTTGAACATCGTTGACAGATGGTGCAGGCATGAGAACCTCTCAGTGAATGCCCAAAAAACCACTGTCGTGGAAAAGAGTGATGAGAGGACTAAAACCAACAGTACTCAATAAAGTGGAGATCCCTTTTGCCACGGATGTCAAATACTTAGGGGTGACTTTCGATCACAGGCTTACATGGAACCTCCACATCCAAAAAACAGCACATAATGCCAGGATGGCCCTGGGAATCTGCCGAAGAATGTGCGGGAGAAACTGGGGACTAAACCCGAAAATGACACTCTGGTTATACACAAGGGTAGTGAGACCCATGATAACATAAGGTGCAGTGACTTGGTGGACAAAAACAAAGCAATCGGGTACGGCTAGGCTACTAGGTGGCATACAAAGGCTGGCGTGTCTTAGTGTCGCGGGAGCCATGAGAACTACCCCAACTGCAGATCTTGAGGTCCTACTTGGACTTCCACCACTGCACATCTACATACAAAAAGAAGCTCGACTGGTGGCACACAGGCTAATGCAGGGGCAAACTCCAATCAGACAGTCACATGGGAGAGAATACTTGAAAATGTACAATGAACTGAAGGCAGATCCAATACTAGGAATGACCGTGGATAACACAGTTCCGCAGTACAACTTTCAAAAATATATTTTCAAAATCATCATACCAAGTAGGACTGGAAAAATGGCCCAGCGGTTAAAGCGGAAGAAACTTGGTATACCGATGGCTCGAAGACCCAAGGAGTGGGAGCCGGCGTATACGGAGGCAGAGCAAAGACGAGAATCGCACTCAGCCTCGGACATAATGCAACTGTGTTCCAGGCAGAAGTAGCGGCCATCGAACACTGTATAGGGGAAATAAACAGGCAGAAGGTCGTAAATAAAACCATTGCCATTTTCTCCGACAGCCAGGCGGCAATTAAGGCGCACTCAGGGAGCTAAGTACAAAAAATAGGGTTACTCTAGCATGGGTACCCGGGCATGAGGGTCACAAGGACAACGAGGAGGCCGATGCTCTAGCCCGTGAAGGCGCATCTAAGGCTATGATCGGCCCAGAACCCTTCTGCGGGGTAGCGAAAGCAAGCATAAAGACATCCATAAATTCATGGATGCAAAACGAATCGAAAGATTGGTGGAATGAGCTCCCTGGAATGAGATAGAGACACGCAAGATGCGGGGAGGAGAAACCAGAGGCTGCTAGCTATATGAAAGAGTCAGTGTCAAGGCTATGGAGTCTTATCCAAGAGATCAAGCTAGATAAAGAGCTCTAACAGCCAAGGAGCATCACAATAGATCTGAAAAGGTCGCAGTGAATCAGGCCATGGGCAAGCTCCCCGATAATCTAATCTAATCTAGTTGAGGAGAAATAATCCCGGGAAAGAGTCTTGTAGAAATGATTTGTAGATATACAGTGCTTTTCTTCAATGTCCGCCCCCTATTATTTTTCGAACGGGTTAACTCAAGAAATTGAAGCTTGTGATAATGAAATTGATGCATAAATACTATATTCTGAAGTAAAATTGTCAGATGAAAATTTCAAGATGGCGACTGGGCGCCATCTGTAAAAAAAAATTAAATGGAAAAGGGGGTTCTTATGATACATCATTTTTGGAATACTTAACGACTGAAAAATGGCGAAGCATTTGATAATTGAATACATCGACTTTCAACTTTATACTTTGAGGAAATGAGTTTAGTTCAGTTCAAACGATGCTCGAAATGGTTGCGTTAAAAGTCTTGACATAAAAACAGCTTATCCGATATTTCACGTTGAACATTTTCGAACAAAGCAATGTCTAAAGGTGTCAAATCTGGCAAACGGGCTGGCCATTCCGACGTCAGACTTTCGTTGGTGGTTTTGACTGATTGTGACGTTAAATAATTGGTTCATTTATTTTTCCAAAGCACACTATTAAAAAATATTAATTTGCACTGTTGTAGAGACCAATAACTCAATGTATACAAATTGTAACTTTTTCTAAGGTAGGTACATACCAATTTCGAATTGACTGATCCGAGACAGTTGAAATATTGAATCAAAAAGAAATATTACTCAGTAAACAAAAAATGTTGAACTTCCAAAATAAGTGATGAATTCAAGAAAACGAGCAAGAAAACCACGTCAGTTTCTGTTTGAAACAGTTTATCTCAGAAACGGTTCGAAATCTAAATAGTATTATCTGAACAAAGTCAATCTAAAATTGAATGTAGAGCTCAAAAATGTTGAAATATACAGGGTGTTCCATTTGAAAAAATTGAGTACCACTCATTTTTCATGAGATCAAAGTATCTGCATTTTTGAGGACCCTGTATGAGGCAAATGTAAATATGACTCGGAGTGAAGATCCTCATAGTATCACTCCGCTTCATTTCAAATTTGAACGTTTTAGTGCAAGAGAGTTCAAGATTATCAGCATTTATAAAAGTTCATGGTTGGTAGAAAGAATATCGAAATTAATTTATATCTTCAAAACGGTGATAGATAGGTATAGGGAAATAGTATATGAATTTGTTGAAAAAGTGATAATGAATCATAATATGATATTATATACGGGGTGTTCCATTTGAAAAATCGAAGAAGCTGCTACTTTATAGTATAAGCGACAACGCCGAATCGTCTAAAATATTTTAGGCGTGTAGGCCATATTGATTTATGCATACTGTGAAATTTTCAGGTTGATCCGTTAAATAGTTTGTCAGAAACGGCTAATTAACGCTCATCATGAAAAGCCCTGTATATGCCCATACTAATTATTAATTTTTTTCAGATTGGGGTAGGTTAATAACCCAAAAAACTACAAAGATAAACATTCATCTACTAAAAAAGAATGGCATGAAAACAGTATTCATTATAATAATTGGTACATGTTAAATGGTTTACTCAGTGCTGATAAATAAATAAACCCAAATAATGAAGGTTTCCCATCAAATATTCTGAAAAAGAGGTTGACGTTAGAAAATATGTAGCAACCTGTTTGACTCGGAGCAACTCTGAGATGAGCATCACCACCTCCGGATTCTTCACAGCCACGGATTCGTCATGATGATAGGCAGACTTCCTCGGTTGAAATTCGACGTTGCCCAACAGCAAAACGGCCGACAATACGGAGAACAACCGGCGCTGTTTCTCAGCCGTAAAACCGACCATTTCCATCGACTGTTTCAATCTTGAAAACTCGTAACTCTCATCTGTGTTGTCCAAGGCGCCACAAGATTTGTTGAGGTAATAATATTGATCGGGACGCTTGAGGTGGAGTTGTTGTTTTTCTTGATCGTTGGCACCTTGAAAACAAATTGAACTCATCACAAACACAAGAACTGTTGCCACTGTTGGATGGTAATAATAATTTTTTCGAAGTAAAATTTCTCTTCTCCACAGGAAAATAAAACAATAAATAAAACAACTACAAACACATTCAAGAACTCTCAAAATCTACTGGGTAGATAGATCTGAAATGGAATCTTCATTTCAAGTAGGAACAAATAGGGAGAAGGTAAATGACAAAGGCGTATGCAAGAAAAAAACTCCATACATTTGCAACGCATATTTTTGAGTCGAATGAAAAATTCACTCCCATCAAGATATTTTCCAGGGAAATATATGATATTATCTTCAGAAACAAAACGAAAATCGAGCATGCCTGATCTCGTTTTCAACATCATATTATGTTGAGATATGATTCGATCTGAATAATCCTCTAATACCGGACTCGAGAGAGCACTGAGTGTGGATTTTATTAATGAAGGTGTGACAAAAATATCAAAATGGGATTTCAATAACTTTTAGGAACGTGATTATGTTTTTAGAGAGAACAAAGTTTTGAAGAACTGCTTCCTCCAAATAAAAAAAATGAGGAAATACGAAACTTGCCCATCTTCTGCATATTTATTGACGGTCGTTTGAGCCGGAAGATAAAAAATGTATAAGAGGGTCTCCCCATACTGTTGAGGTATGGTAAAAAAGATTCTGGGATGTTATTCAGGTTTGTTTGCCGTGGTCCACACGTTTTTATTCCTGACGTTTCGCCTACAGCTGTGGTAGGCACTATCAAAGTCTATGAGGTGAAGGACGCAAAGTTCTCGTTCTCACATCACATACTACTTCGTTCACGTTTCGGTCCGCTTTGAATCTGCTCTTGTGTCGGACGATCTGTGTGTCGGAAATGGGCGTGGCTTGTTTTCTATTAGCTGGTTTTGGCCGTGTATTCTTCAGTGCAGGTTACCAAACTTCATTGATGTTAATGCTTTCTCCTTTTCGGTTAAAATTGTCTTTGTTTGTGTCTATTTCTATTGCCTCTCTGTGTAATCTGGGTTAGTAGCTAAGTACCCTGTAGAGCATTTGAGTTTCGTAAATGCAATTACGTGATTGCCTTCTCCGAGTGCGTGTTCTGCTACCGCCAACTTGTCTGTCTGTCCAAGACAACAATTTCTCATATGTTCGGAGAGCCGTGTAACGATTCTTCGTTTGGTGGTTCCAATGTAGACCGATCCACAGCTACACGGAATACGGTACACACCTGGCGTTACCCCCGGCTCTCTTGGATCTTTAGCTGAACTTGAACTCTCTCTAACGGTTCGTGTTGGTCTCTATATTGCTTTCAAACGTGAACAAGAACATCGCGTCCGTTACCTCATAGACTTTGATAATGCCTACCACCGCTGCAGGCGAAACGTCGGGAATAAAAACCTGTAGAACGCGGCAAACAAACCCGGATAACACCCCAGAATCAGTTACCTCCGGCCGTGAAAGTTTACCTTCTTCGATCAATTTCAACCAGAGTTCAATCGTACGGTTTATTTTGGGCGTTCCGGATGGCTCCCTGTCGAATAATTGTGAAATTTTTGCAATTTTTTTCTTTTCGTTAGATTTCTCTCTGAGAATAAGCCAGGTTTCTGGAAAACCCATTTTGAAGTCATTTGAGAGGTTATGATTTCAAGGGGTACTATAGTAGGCTTGTGCGAGCAAGGGATGCTTCCGACCTACAGTGTATGAAATGAAATTCGAACCACTTTGGCTCCATAACTAGTCGGTGAATACCGAATACGAACGATTATGGTACTATAGACATTAAAATTTCCTGGGATACGGAGGTCCACTTTTGTACTAGCCTCTGGAATCATCTTCTGAATCAGCAAAGTGTCACTCAAATGTAACCTTCAATGTTTATTATACAGACGTGGAAAATAATTATCTACTCATGCAAAATCAATTCAATGTAAACGAGAAAACAGTTGACCAGGTTACAGTTAGAGAATTAGGTTGCGACGGAATATCAATTATTCAGCACCGTGCCACCTCCCACTACTTTTTACCACGAACAATTGATATATGGAAAACAGGCAATTGCCTACGGGCACGAATGATTGAAAGTAGAGAAGTTCAATTCTATAATTGATAGTCCATCGCGACCATATCTTTAATTTCAAGCTGGTCGACTGTAAATGCTGGCTGACTCAACTTCGTATTGAAATTCCTGTGAACCGATATTCGTTTTCCAATACATTAGTCATTATTTCATATTTCCCGATATAAGTTGGATTGAAAGTGTCTTACCCCCAGCGAAGTATATATACAAGAGGCTATGTTCTTATTTGACATTCGTTGATATCATACTTTTTTTTGGTTCAGGACAAATTAATGTACCACTGAACTATACCACTGCAGTGTTATAATATCCAAAGTAACATTTTTTTTTACTGCTGGATATGAATTTTTTCACTACTTTATAATCCGCTCGCTTCAACACAACAAGATGTAGTGGCGAGCCACAATGTCTTGAATACAATTCATGTAACAACGCTTATTTTATATTTGATGCTATTACTTTCAACTGTGTGCGCGCTAAAAAATTGGTTCGAAAAGGAAAAATTCAAGTAAGTAAAGAATGGAATGTTGGTATTTTTTTTTTGAAAACTACAGTGATATGATTTGTCTGATTCTGCAAATTAAACAAACCATTCCCCATTATAAGTAAACTTTTTTTGGGAGCAATGAAAGTATCTTGAGAAATAACATCGTACAAAAGACAGAAAATTTATAGTTACCCACCTTCCAATAAGTAGTAAAATACGTGATAATTCCTTTCATAGCGGCCTTGAGAACATATACGGGATTTTTCCAGAAGATACTTCTGAACAACTGCTCCGTGTACCATGCCATTTTCTTTGTAGTTGACTTGGATGAACTTTCCGAAACGACTGCAAAAAAAAAGAAAAAATTAGACGATTTATTTTCATTTCGTTACATAAATCGACTACATCGTCCATAGGTATATGACCTATGATTAAAAAAATAACGCAAGTGTTTCTTCTAGAGAAATAGCCTACTGATTGCTCTCAAACGGCGCATCTTAGCCTAAAAATGAAGGAACATTTTCTTGTAAATAATTACATTTAAATATTTATTTGTTCACTTCTCTCGTATAATCGATACTTAAGGATGTAACATGTGAAAGTTATACTCCGCCAAACGTCATGATCCATCTGAAACATTTTATATTGTTACGAAATGTCCTAGCGCCGCAAAATAGTATGAGGGGTCGAAGAGCGAACGTCATTTTCCAGGCACTCTTAATTCGCGTGGAGAATTCGATACACATCGTCGGGACCTCTCTCGAAGATTCTCCATAGCCGTACGCAAGTATAAAAGGGGACACACTTTATCGCGACAGCAGAGATAGTTAGTTCTTCAGAGTGGAGAGAGCCTTGGTATTGCTAAGTGCAGAAGTCGAACAAGGTATTGAGATAGTGATTCAGATAGTTGTCAGAGTTTCTAGGTTAGTGGAGCTTAGTGAAGAGAGCTTTGGTATTGCTAAGTGTAGAGAATTTCTATTACAGAGAGTTTCAGTACCGAGCAAAGGAAATATCGTAAGAATATTATAGGTAAGCCAAGTGAATATAAGTATGTGAACAATATGTAGGATCATTTTCGACCGAGATATTTCGAAGTACTTCAGGAAATACGTATACTTGCAACCTTGATACAGGATAGCCTGAATTGATCGTAGAAGAAAAAAATATTCGAGGTATGACGTACGTCTGAGGAGATCTTAAACAAAACGCAATTCCTAACATGGCGACTTTGACACACTCTCAGGAGAAACCCCCAATCGTTCTAGAGTCGAAAAAAGCGGGCGATATGTGATGCTTTAGCGGCGTGTGCTGACTAAACGGTTCGATTCGACGCGGACGAGGTCTCGGGCAACAGCCAGTATATATATATATAAGGAGCAGAAGAAATGCGTTCATCTAGAAAATTCCTTAAATCAACCATTTCTCATGAATCATTAGATGAGAGAGATGATAAAAAATCATTTGAAGAAATGGATGGAGAAACAGAAAGCGAACATTGTTCTGAAAATGATATTGATAATCTGATATCTATCGATCGCGTTCAGGTATTACATCCAAACTTCCTGTTGGTAAAATAGTTGAATGAAACGGGAGAGAAGATTTGAATAGGGCATTATTCATTGTCAGGATTTTCATAATTGTTGTGAAGCAAACATCTGTAAAATTTCATATAGAAGCAATAATATAGTATATAACAATATAATAATGTGATATGAACCGAATTGATGATATTGATGTGTAGTTTCCCTATACCATAATTCAATACTTTTCGTCAACACCAGGTAATTGAGATTTATTAAATCACCGCACCTGATGATGCCAAAGATACACTGAGAAATGTGGAAAGCAGTAAAACTCCAGTATTGTGAAAATATCGTCTAGAATACCTAATCAACCGTTTTACCGCAAATTTTTTCATGTCGCTCTTCAAATGTTACAAAGAGATATAATGTAATAGAACTATTATATTAATTATATTCGGTGACCCAGTGTAAAAGTCGAGTGTGATAACGGCGGTTTCGTTGAATACACATCTTATCGGTCGTGGTATCGATTGCGGCGGCCAACAACCTAAAAATTTGAGCTACCGGGAATCAGTAAGTCACGAAAACAGACAGTAATGCACATATCTTTTTTGGCTTATTGGGTACACCTATGACAATGTTTAAAAGGAAGAGTAATATATTTCGATGGAAAATTTCAAAATATGTATAATGCTCGGTATAATGTATGTTTTGAAAAGAATTGTCAGAGGAATATCTGTCCATATCGTCTTGGCCAATAACTCTCCTTACAAAATAACCAAGCAAGACAAACCAAAGACTTCAATAATCTGTTCGCTGATACTGGTATTCATAATACTTCTCAATATTAATCCGACGATAGAATCGCTTAGATGTGTCCTGTCCGTTCAGTTGTTATCGCGGTTTTTATCCGTTTGGTTTCTTTGGTTTCGACTTCCATTTTGAAGTCATTCTCAAGAACTGTTAGACGAATATCTGTCAGTACCGTCCTGGTCGATTAGTCCCCTTACGAAATAACCAAGCAAGACAAAGCAAGTACTTCAATTGTCCGTTTGCCGAAGTTACTGGTATTTATAATACTTCTATTTTTATCAGACTGTGAGAATTGGTCTGATACTATTGATTATTTATATCACTCACCGCTCTCTAAAGATGTGTCCTGCCCATTCAGGTGTTATGATCAATGGAAAAGTAAGTTTTCATCGAAGATTTATATTTTCAAAATAAGTATAATGGTCGAAATGGGAGGAGTGTTTCAATTCGGTAATCTGGAGTACAAAATTCAGTACAAACCTTGTTGAAATCCAGAAATCTCACCTGAAATCCTGATTTGGTGTGTTACGAAATATCCTAGCACCGGCCCTGTCGGTCATAAACGCAGAATAATATAAAGGGTCGAAGGGGGGACGTAATTTTTCCAGGAACTCTCGTAGTGCGTGGAATATTCGATCATCGGGATTTGTCTGGAGGATTCTCCATGGGTATGAGCAAGCAGATTTATTCGGATAGTTATTCAGATAGTTATTCGGAGCTTAGTGGAGAGCTTTGGTATTGCTAAGTGCAGAAGTCGAAGTAGAGAATTTCTATTACAGAGAGTTTCAGTACCAAGCTTTGGAAAGTTAGCGGAGAAATTCAAGTGATTGTATTGTATTCTGTTGTGATGAAGAGTTGTAATAAAAGTAGTTCAGTGTTGTTTGGAGTTTTATTCGTAACAGGTGAAAAAAATTCAAGGAAGTAAAACACCCCTCGTCGAAATGTAGAATTTCACTTCTCTCTCCGAAAGCTCCTTCTGATTTTGGTTTTCCTGTTGCCGATTCAAAAATATGACTAGCCATATTATCGCACTTGAATGAAAATTACATAATTTTTGACGAAGAAAACATATATTGTACAACTGGAGTGTATCTTCCACTCCCACTCCAACTATTGCAATCAACAACAGAATTATGGATTGTATCATAAAATCAAGTTAGACAATTTTTGTATTATTGCCATCAAAATCAGTTGATTATAGTACGATATAACATATGGCTGAACACATAGTTTGTCATGGAAATTAACATTTCCCTTCGCGCAGTTACAGTTCGAAACTTAATAATAACTGGCTGGTTATATAAATCAAAACATTATTTTAACGGTCCGATTTCAACGAAACACTCAAATGAATCATCATCGATGTTGAGTGTTTCAAGTGGAAACAATCAATCATTATAAAGCATATGTTGAACGAAATGTTTATTGTAGAAACAAGTAGATAATGCGGTTTAGAATGGAGAGTGATTGATGATCATCATAAATCAAAATGTTATGAATATCATCGCTACTACTTTGAGGCAAATTTTTCATAATATCATTTATGATTTAGAAAATTATATGCAAACATCTCTGTGAGCCGGAACCTGCACTCTGTACAAATATGCGCAATAGATACAAAAAATATGTTCCCAAAAACAAAGTTAGTTCGAACTCAGAGAGAGAGGGCGGATTTATGTGAAATTCTTACCATTCAATATGGTGCAACAATATCACCATTAATGCTTGTATACTGTATTTGAAATAGGTATGAAAAAGCGGTATACAGTCGAAGGGGGTGGCATCACTTGAAAATGAAATGAGCCATTGAAGGAACAGTTCTTAGTCCGAACCTTTTATTCTAATAATGGGCTCGTCTCATCAATGTGTTTGTCCCATTTAGAAGCTTTGATCATCATTGTACCCTTACAATTTCCCCCCATTTATATAAAGCGTATTACACTTTGAAAAAATTTGAAATTCAGCTGTTACAATATTATATCGTTATAATCTGACCGATCACTGCCTTGTATAACAACTTTCAGATGACGAGCTTGTTGAAAAATTACGCTCAAATGGCATTTCTCATTTCTGATACTTTCCTCAGATGGATGCGGAGCTTAATGACTGGCAGACAGCAGAGGATTAAAATTGGCAATTACATTTCAAAGATAACTGCGGTTCTGGGGTTCCGCAGGGCAGCCGCTGTGGTCCGCTCCTTTCCATCTCTTTATGAACGTCGTATTTAAAAGCATTCAATATTCTCAACTTTCTACTATTAGCAGACGATTTCAAAGTCTTCAAAGTAATTATTAATGAAAGTGACTGCCTTAAATTGCAATGATATAGACACTTTAGCTGATCGGTGCAAACAACGGCATGGATTTAAACCTTAGTAAATGCTTCTCAATGGAATTTTTTATTATGTGTCCGACTTACCACATGTACTAATGTACCAAAGTGATCAATAAATATAGAATTCAATAGATGTATCGATAATGTTGAATAGACATGTTCCATCAACATCTAGAATGTGTTGATGGAATTAAAGATCTCGGATTCCTCTCAAAACACGTTAATTCTCAAGTTATATTCAGAGGATCTTCAAGGATCTCTTCTTACAGTCCTTCAAAATTTTGAACGGCCTTCAAAATTGGTGTATGCTGTTTGGAAACCACACTCTCGAAACAATTCAACACAATTAACATTCGTTCAGATTGTTTAGATTTCAATATCTATAATAATTTTTCCAGATTGAGGTAGGTTTATTTATCCACCATAAAGTAATGACTCTCAAACCGTACTCATGAGTGTGCGCAGAAGGCAGGCCTTGTGCGAGCAGGGGAATGGTCTTGAGCACCATAGGGCATTCGCCATTACGGTGGTATGGAAACTCCGAAAAATATTTGGTACTGCCGAATCGATTGGTGTAAGACATCTCGTACCAGGATAGGTATTCAGGCCATCAAAAATAACCTATCGCAAAAAAATGCCACCAATATTTCCGGAGATTGAACCCGTGTGCGCAACGCCACCAATCAGCGGACGTCAATGTCCCTGGTTAGGGAACCAAATTATGACGTCACTGGCATTGGAGGTTGGTATATGTTTCTTCTGAAACAGACAAGCAATGGAAAGCAAGAGGCGAACTAGTAATTATTCAGGTATGGACTATTGAAGCACGTTGGTTTGAAACAAATATTCAACGAGAAGTAATACAGGAATGAGAATTCGCTCTAGCGCAGACTATTATAGCCCGTTTGTCCTAAACAAACGATCAATTTGAAGCAAAACGGAAACGGTGAATCGTTCAGGTACGGACAACTGAAACTGTAACCAAAGAGCAAAGGAAAGCCAGACTGAAACGCTAAACCATTGAGGTTCGGACTATTGAATCCAGTTCGTCAGAAACAAACGAGCAGCGGCAAGGTGCTGCAAATATGGGCTGAGGATTCTGTTGCGAAAGGTCACTAATCAAAAATGCAAGATGAAGGATGATTTACTGGGGAGGAAGGTTGAGAATTTAAATAAAGGAAGAACAAATGATGCATTCTGGATGGTCTGACTTATTCACGTGATTGACGGAGGAATCGGTATGATGAAGCTCTTATTATATTTGATATTGATTATCATCACTCATTACTGCAACCCTACCCTTGAACAAACCCTAATTAAGCGGACATTTTTTTAATTTCTGGGAAAAGGGGACGCAGTGCATTGATGAGTGTTAATTCGTCCATCGATCTTAACCAGCGTGCTACCCACACGTTCATCTATTTCGCCATACACTGGTTCAATCGTGCTTCCTAGTATGAAGTTACGATTCGATGACCCGTTTTTATATTGCGTTCACGTCTCCTAAATAGATTCGCGAGAGCGGACTTCCTTTAGTCAATTGTATTCGTGTATGACGAATATGCGTGGGTGTCGGAGGACCATATTGATCCCAGCTGAGGGTGGCTGTAGTCGTGTTGTCAGAGAATTGCATTAGCGAGCCACCGTTACACACATCGGTATTAATAAACGCCGGCGAACGCTTCTCGATTCACATATTGTACTAGCGAGCGAGCGAACAGACATACCGGATACAGACGTTCTGAATAACCTTACCAAGTATTTTCGCGGTGAATATACAGGGTGAAACTTGACGAGAGCAACTAACATCGTATCAGTAGAATAGGCGGATTACAGCGATTCAAAAGCTGGGACAAAACGTAACTGATAATGATCTAATAATGGAAAAATACGAGCTCACATTCAAAAAGACACATTTTTGTTGTTTCTCTGGATTACACCAAATATCGGTTCAGGAGCAATGTTGCCTCAGCTTCTCCACTTTCAACTTCGCTATCTCGACAAGGACGATATCTCAGCTCAGCTGTTCGGCATCGATATTTCCCTTTTTTACGATTCTGAATGTCTAACACGAGACCTCACAAGATGTGTGTTCCACAGGGCTCCGTTCTGGGTCCGTTATTGCTCTAGATGTATATCAATGACCTACCCTCTATCATTAATTGGACTTTACTTCATTTGCTGACGATACCAATATTATGAGGCATGCCGATAATAATTTTGAGCCGTATGATTGGAAGAGACATCAGAAAAGTGAATGACAGGAATGACCTTCTGTCGAGTATGGATTCGTGTTGAAAAAGTTCCATCCAGGATGACATAATGAATAATTTTGAATTTTCTCAAAGTAGGCGTGGGGGGTTAGTGACTAAATCATTCCATATGTGGGGCTCATTCTAGACATCGAGAAATATAGATTCATTCACATTCATTTCCATTCACGAGACAATTGATTATTTTGAATTTTCTATAAGTTGGAGTGAGGGGTTAGTGACTGCCGATATAATCTTTCGATATGTGACTCTTATTAGGCACATCGAGAAGTACAGAATCGTGTTGAAAAAGTTTCATCCACGAGAATTCTGAATGAGTAAATGAATAATTTAATTTTCTTTAAAGTAGGATTGGAGGGTTAGTGACTGCTCGACATAATCGTTTGATATGTGGGTCTTATTAGGCACATTGGAAGGTACAGAGTCGTGTTAAAAAAGCTCCACCCAGGAGACTTTTGAATGTCATATTGAATAATTTGGAATTTTTAAAGTAGGAATGGGGGTTTATTGACTGCTCGACATAATCGTTCGATATGTGGGTCTTATTCTGCACATCAAGAAGTACAGAATCGTGTTTAAAAGGTTCCCTCCACAAGACTTTTCAGTGAGATATGAAGTGGTTTTGAACTCTCTGAGTGAGAGTGGATAAGATAATACATATACGATAAGATGAAAACAACTGGATCGGTGGGCAAATTCGTGGACCATCCACGAGTTAGTACTACATTTTGGGAGCCGCTGGCGGTCGACTCCGGCAGCGCGACACAACAAACTGGTGGATAGAAATTCGTGGCCACCTTCACGCCGATTATTAATCATAGGGACACCCAGAGGAAGCAGGGTAGCGCTCCCAAACTGAATGTTGCAGAATTCAAAACCCATGTCATTCGTTACAATTTTTGAATTATATGAGTCAAGTAACATGTCATGTCCCCAACAATCTTTCAATCCGAATAATAGGTATGTACAGTTTATCCAATCCAACATGGCACGGAAATTCACGGAAGTGAACTGCCTGCATAATGTTTTCATTAACTTCATTATGAAAATACTACTACTTTACTGACTAATGCACTTTCCAAAATACTGACTGCTCAACTGATCATCCATATAGGAAATCCTCTCGTCGAATAGGTCAGCTCAATTGTCATGCAAATGAGAGGTGTTTGATATACGAGCGAAACTCAGTCTGATGACTATTTCGTCTTAGTAATTGTGAAGTACACATCTAAGAAATGTTTTCTATTGCTAGCATTGATAATTGTATTTCAGGTTCGCATTTGCGAAATGCCAAGTTTGAGAAAAACATTCTGTCTGTCGAAGATTTCTAGGGAACCCATCAGAAGCTCATTTGAGAGCTCATGGAATCCGAACTACTTTGGTTCCGTAACTCTGTGACGAATACCGAATTTGAAAAATTATGGTATTCCCACGATTCGATCCCAAATCGCCAGACTTAGTGAGCGCCCCCACCTTAAAATTTATTTCAACAGCTTTTATCAACAATTTGATATGTTCCAGTTCAATAACACTTAGTCATTAGTAAAATTTCCTAGAATATAATTGAAATATTATTTCGCAGAAATAACTAAATTATATTTTAATAGAACCGCATTTTTACTAGGAATGTGCATGATTCAATACGATTATTAGGAACCTAATGAATTCTGCCATTTCCGCCGACCGTACTCAATGACTTTGAGCATTCAAGAAACATTCTTGTTTATCGTCCGATTTACTAATTATATCTGATAAACGAAAATCTTGAGCTTTTGCAGATTGTGGTTCCCGGATTTGTTAGTCCGTATATTATAAAGCATAGGTAAAAAACTAAAAAACACGCTCTTCTGAAAGTAAAAAATAATTATTTTTAAATTTGAATCGTGAATAGTGTAAATAAAAAAAGTTACTTCAATGTGAAAAAGCGAGAGTGCTTTTTAAGTAATCTATTGACACCATGCACCCCACGCTTTTTTACATTGCAATATTTTTTTTATTTACACTATTCTCAATTCAAATTTCAAAACATGTTATTCTTATTTATCAGTTAATTTTTCCATAGAAGCTTGTTTTTTAATTTTATCAAAACTATTAATTTTTGAAGATCATGATTGTTCTAAAATTGTTCTAAAATTGTTCGTTTTCGTTAACCAGCTGACGAACGTCAACCCTCAGAAGTCGAAACTTGTGCGAGCAATGGATCAACGAGGCCTTACCTTTTAACGTGCGATTACCCAGCACGGTGGCCCGGCGAGGATTCGAACCCCGGCCTTCCGCTTGATAGGCAGATATGCTAACCACTACACTACCGATGCTTCTATAGATTTTTATTATAACCATCAGTACCAAAGTGCGCAACATGGAGAGCGCCTTGAAATTGCAGAAATTTTACAGAAGCATATAATATGATTAAAAACTGCAAATCTTTCTGTGGATTGTAAATATTTAAGTTTAATTGGTGGTGAGTAGGTGTTTTACCGAGATATGCAAACTACTGGCTCCTTCGCCAATAATTTTGTTCTATTCAAGGTCGCTAAAAAAACCGTTAATTCTGAAGGTGAGGATATTGGGACGATTTTTTCATGTTATTGCATTGACACCTGTCCTTGGTGAGAATGCGAAAACTCAAATTGATCCGACGTTTCAAAGTTGGTCAAAACCGCGTTCAAAGTTTCCTTCAGAAACACAGATACATACGAAGCTAATAAAAGCGTGTTAAAAAATACGCGAAAAAAATCAATGCCCTGGATTTTCTATTTTGTGGAAAATAATTTTTGGATTCGAAATGATTCACTTTTTGGTTATTTTTCATTTTCGATTGATTTTACACTAATTTTCCTGAACCCATATCAATTATTGAAATACTTATCGGGTGAATAGGGAGCTAAAAAGTAATAAATAAAATTTGACGTTGCTCTTTGCTTGCTCCTTATAATCGCCATCTTCGGCTTGCAGTAGCAGCGAATATGCCCTCTGCATCAAATTACATTTCTTTAGGTGTTTTAATGAAGAGCGGAACAATGCACAAATACTGAGACAAGATGAATTTCAAAAATACTCAATCCAAACAATAATCATCTCTGTTACTACACCATGATCAATAGGAAATTTCACCCAAGAATCGAGTAAGCTTATCCCCACACAGTATTGAATAATTTCGTCCACTATGGTATAAAATATTCATAATGCATGTGCTTCTTCAAGAATTACGATATCCATTATTCATCAGTGATTAATATATATCGTAATTCTTGATGAAACACATGCATTATGAATATTTTATACAATAATCGTGAACATAACACCGTATTCTTCACGTGTATAATGGCTATTATTATACGCTAGTTGAATAATATACTACAGTCACACTGCGCATCGATGTGAACCTGATCAATATACAGTACTTACAAGATAATACAGTATATTGACGACTTCTCGCTACCGAATATATTTTGAAACCAAAGTAACGATGTGGTTTCTTACATGGATTTGACATTTTTTTCGACATAACCTGGTAGACTTATATAGCGACTTAGCTATCGAAGGTGTTACGATTAATCGTTTTGGAACATAAATTCAAATATGATTCATTGCCAGGAAACACCTATAACTTGTGATGGGAATTTGTAACAGTAGATAAATACCAACAAATGATTTCTACGTCAATAATTCGATATAATGTTTCTAGTCTCATATTAATTATTTACTCGGAAATAAAACTTGCAATTATCCTACGTGAGTCATATGATACATGAATAATTGTTTCCTTCAATAAATGTAATTTCATAGTCTGTATAGGAGAAAAGCGTACTTTTCTCCTGCATCAAAAACTGAGAAGTAGAGCATAGAGACGACAAGAATTTAAGTTGAATTTTAAAAAGAAGCATTCGGAATGTGATCCCCTCGGTGATCCCTGTCTCTCGAGTGCTTTCAATAGTTGTGCTTTCAAATGATGAATTTGTATGTGCTGAGTGGGAAATGTAGAAATACTTGGCAGGGTGAACTTTCGAATACCTGGCACAGTCGATGATACTCAATGAATATTTTTGCCAAAGCGCTCTGAGGCGTTTTACTGATTTATACGGTAGCGCATTCACTATTTCAACTGTAGGGAAACTTAGAGTGCCATCGGGTCGGCTGGTCCACTTGATCAAGATATTCCACCAACTAGGATTCGTAACAATTATTGCCTATCGCGCTGAGCCAGCCGGAAAAATTTTTCCCCGACCGCGGATCGAACCTGCAGGGAAAAACGCCATAGACCGATCTGATATGAGTTTTTCCAGAAATGTTTATATGTTATTCCTTTGATGATTTCTGACTTGAAGGCTGAAGTAGTGTGCGATTAATGTTTTTATTAGTATTAGAAATGAAAAATAAAATATTTGTGAAAGTAACTATTCGAAAAATCAAAATATCCAGAACACAGAAATTTTATTCTATGAAATGGGTGAACGTATAAATTAAATGAAGATATTTGAACACGGTGTAAGAAGAGTTCCGGAAAGATTTTGATGAAAAAGGGTCTTTATTTTTCAGTCAACATATGATAAAAAAGGGTCTTTATTTTTCAGCCAAAATAAAAAAAAGGGGCGAGGATCAACTGGAATTGAGGATGCACAATACACACGGGTATAAAGTTAGCCACAGCCACAAGATACAGTGAGATAAACTTTACTCGATTATCTTTTACTGTGTTCAATGCATATTTTATGCAGATTTCAGTTCTATGATTTGTGGATATTGAAAATGGAGTAGGTAACCACCATCTGTTGTCCCGTTGGGAGGAGAGGGGGAATGGAGTGGGGCAAAAAAACGAGAAAATTCCTGCTTATTTTCAAAAGAATGTCGAGAAATTTTGAACGTAGATTTGGATTAAGGGTGAGGAATAACATATGTCAAGAGGTGTGAGGTCATTTTTCGCTCCGTCGGTGAGGGTGGAGTGGGGTAAATAGAAAATTCCAAACATTTTCAGGAAATGATGTTGAGAAATTTTGAATAAAGATTCAGATTCGATGTGACAAATTACATATGAAATGAGGTGTCTAATCATTTGTCAATCGAGGGTGGAAAGGGGTGAATTGAGATAATTCCCAACACTTTCAAGAGACTATGTCGAGGAATTTTGAATGAAGATTTGGATTCAGGGTGACGAATTACATGTGACATGTGTGATCATTTGTCGGTGCATCACTGAGGAGAGAGTGGGGTAGAAGAAATTTTCTTAATCTATTCCACTCCACCCTCCTTATGGAGTGACAAATCATCACACACCTTATTTCATATGTAATTCTTCACCCTGAATCCGAATCTCCATTCAAAATTTCTCGACACAGTCTTGTTGAAAATGTTAGGAAGTTTTTCATTTATTTACACCCTTCATCCCTTCCTCTTCCTTCCGACGGGGCGACAGATGATTACATACCCCATTATCAATATCCACTAATTATTAATTGAAATCTACATAAAAATATTCATTTAACAACTAAACAACACTGTTACAAATAATCGAGTAATTTTTCTCAGTATATCTTGTGGCTGTGGCGAACTTCACATCTGTCGGACACACCAATGGACATTACAACTAATAGACTGGCCATCATGAGTTTTTTTTAGAGAGAGAAAGGATATGCACATTGAACAGATATTGCGAAGGACATAATGGCAATTTTGTACTTATTTTATACTTCATAACCACTCTTTCTCTGTTACATTGAGGAAGGAATGCGCTTAGAGGTTATTCTTAAATTATTCAATCTTTCTCATTTCGCATTCTGCCCTCTCTCAGGGCCATCCGGTCCATTAGTTAGTTGTATGTCTATGAATGCACCTCCCCTGTTTTCCATCTTCTTTTTCAAAATTTTCAAAAAAATATTATCTGGCAGGACTCCAGCACCTTGTATATGGAATGGGTCAGTAACAGGGTCATACCCAAAAGATTACAGAGGGGGTTATATCCGGAATGGATATTTTTGAATGGCTTCGTTTTATCTGAATGATAAATATTTATGAGGTGAAACAGAATTTGGGAGAGTGATTCCTCATTTCCTCACTGGTCACGCCCCTAAGAAAAGTATGTGGAAAACAGAAATATCAATTTAAGTAAATGAACATTAATTATTGACTTTTGATCTCCACGTCAAACAAATTTCGGAAAGATTCAGGGCCGGTTTTTCTCCTCTTCTGTCGAAAAACTTGGCTGTCAGCTAAGCCCTCAACAACCAATCGAAGTGCATGGACGAGACATTCGATTACCTGTTGAAGATTTAGCTGACAGCCAAGTTCGTTAACAGTACATTGAAACACCGGCCCTCAAGCAGAGTTCATGTGGGTAAGAAAATTGCAAAATTCGTCCGATTAAAAAAAAATGCAACTAAAAAATGGCCAATGATATTCCAATATTCAATCTCCATCTCATTTCAATGGCAATTTCTCCAAATCTGTATGAACCATGCCTTAGGCTTGGCTCCTACCAGTGATGAAATGAGTATCTGGTACAATGTTATAGAAAAGAATGATGCATTTATATCTTTACCAAAAGTTTATAGTATATATCACAATTTGATCGGAATCAGAAATGAACATGAATTTCCTAGTTGAATACTGATATCTCAAAAGGTGCCGATGCTACGACTAATAGAATTGGAATTGTTAGATTCAAGACTCTGTAACATTCCTACGACCTGCGGCTATATTCCAGATTTGAATTTTCATCAGCTCATCAAGTTCTTTCAAATTTTACAAATTCAAATAATTTCACCGCAATCCATCTTCCCATATGATATTTTCATTCAAATTGGTAATTTCATTCGTTAATTTCACGATTCGATGTATGTAGATGTATCATTCTAATTTTTTTTTTAAGATTCTACGAAAAGTTTTTATGTGAAATTTGTGTTGTATTTATGAGAGGTCAAAACCGCGAGTTCCTTGAAGGGGTTCCACAGAAAGTACGTGGATACCAAAAATACACAATCGCATTTCAGTAGTGTTGAGTCTGACAACACTTGTAAAAGACTGTTTTGTCCAATACTTTTACAATTATTTGCAATGAATAAGGTCGAATGACTTTTCTTGTCAGAGTTTTTTTTATTGACTTTTTCAAGATACATTGCCATGTCTTGATGTCTCCAATAGTTTTTGGGGAAATTCTCATCTTTGAGGACCACAATATCACCAATTTGGATAGGTTTTCCATCATCTGTCCATTTACTTCTTCTAGTTAGATTGGGGAGGTATTCTTTAGTCCAACGTAGCCAGAAGTTTTTTGTTATTTGCTGCACTCGTCTCCATTGCTTCCTCAGGTCAGGTTGGCCTTGTATCAAGGAAATGTTATCGACATTTGCAGATCCCACAAGGAAATGGTTTGGTGTCAAAGCTTCCAAATCATTTGGATCCGAAGATACTCTTGTCAATGGTCTTGTATTCACCATTTGCTCAACGTCAGTGAATATTGTCAATAACATTTCGTCTTTGAGGCTTTGGTTCCGGACTATCGCATAAAAGGCATTCTTTACTGTCCTTATCATCCTCTCCCAGACTCCGCCCATGTGGGGTGTAGATGGTGGGATGAAATTCCACTGTATACCTTTTGTCAATAGTTCTCGATATATTTCGTTTTCATCTAGGTCTGCAAGTGCTTTTCTCAGTTCTTCAGATGCACCTCGCAAATTGGTTCCGTTGTCTGAAAAAATCTGTTGAGGTTGTCCTCTTCTGGCGATGAATCTCTTGAGAGCCATGATCATGGAATCAGAAGACAGTGAATGTGCAACCTCGAGGTGAATTGCCCTGACAGTGAAGCAAGTAAATATCACACCCCACCTTTTTTCTGATCTTCTACCTACGGTGACTGAAAACGGACCGAAATAGTCAATGCCAGTAAATGTAAAGGGTCGAACATTTGGAATGAGTCTTTCCTTCGGCAGTTGTCCCATTATGGGTATAATTGGCTTAGACTTACTTATTCGACATCTGGAACACATCGAAAAAACTGATTTCACTGCCGATCTACCCTGTATGATCCAGTATTTCTGTCGTGCTTCATTGAAAACCAATTCTATGCCTTGGTGTGCATATTTTTCGTGCAAGTATTTCAAAAAAAGATAAGTCACCGGATGTTTCTTGGGTAAAATTGGTGGAAATTTTGTCGATTGGTTCATTGTAGGAGCTAAGTTTGTTCGTCCGCCTACAACTATCAAACCTTCTTCATTCAAAGTCGGTGAAAGCTTTTTCAATCTGCTCTGTCTAGAAATTATCTTGCCTTGCTGAAGAGCTTCAATTTCTTCTGAAAAACTCTCATTCTGACATTGCTGAACCCAAACCAATTCTGCCTTTTTCAAATCATCCACAGTGATATTTCTTGGACAGTGGTCTTGTCGAATTTTTGATATCCATAATTTTCCTATTCTTCGGACCCAAGCAGTGACTTTCAGAAGTTTTTTCCAATCAGAAAACCTTTTGATATCTGGTAACATAGGATTGTGATCTGCCATAATTATTGTAGTCATTATTGTTATTTCTTTTTTGTCTTCAATGTTTGGTATCGTTCTCTTTGGCCAAGTCGATTCATCTTCTCTCAAAAATTTGGGCCCGGAAAACCAATCTTGAAAATTCAAAGTATTTTTTCCATTTTCATCGTAGGTGCGAGTTGCAATATCGGCTCCATTCATTTTTGATGGTATCCAATGCCAATCTCCCACATTGGTAAGCTCCAAAATTTCTCCTATTCTGTGGGCTTCGAATTGACCAAGGCGACTGGAATTCCTTTCAATCCAATACAGCACTGTTGTGGAATCAGACCAATAAAATATTCTGTCGATTTTGAGGTCTAGTTCTTTCTTAAGGGTATGCCCCAGACGACTTCCTAGTAAGGCAGCTTGAAGTTCAATCCTAGGAATCGAGATTTGTTTTGTAGGTGCAACTCGAGCTTTTCCAAAAATTAAAGAAGTGTCAATCGTTTCATCTGTGACAACTCGTAGATAAGCTACCGCAACAAAACTTTGTTTACTTGCATCGCAGAAGATGTGAATTTGTACCGTTTTCGCCTTTTGGATGTTTGGTGAATAACATCGAGGAACAGTTGTGTTGTCGATTCTCTGTAGATCATTTGTCCAGGCTAACCATTTGTTGTAGATTTCTTCGTCTACACAATCGTCCCATCCAATTCCCGTTCTCCAGATGTCCTGAATTATGAGACGTCCTCGTATGGTGAAATTGACCAGAAGACCGAGTGGATCAAAAACTGCCATTACTATTCTAAGGATGTGTCTTTTCGTGGGTCGTTCAGTCTTACTATCTTCGGGAAAGCGTTTCACTTTGAAGACGAGTTGATCTTGTGAAGAATTCCAAGTCATTCCTAAGACTCTGTTTTCCGTTTCATTGTTGTCTAAGATAAGATCTTTGTTGATGTATTCATTCACTTTCAATTTTTCTTTGAGTTCCTGGGAATTCGTAGACCAATTGACCAGCTCAAAGCCACCCATTCTCTGAACTCGATATACATCTGATATTATCTCGAGAGATTCTTCTATCGTATCTGCGGAATCAAGATAATCATCGACATAATGATTTTTCGTGATTGCCTCAATGGTCCTTGGATTATTTCCCATCTGAGTAGCATTTAGATTCTTAATAAATTGTGCGCATGATGGGGAACATGTAGCACCGAAAGTCATCACTTGCATTTGATATATTTCGTATGGTTCATGTTTGTTTTCCCTCCATAAGAGCCTTTGAGCACCTTGATCTTCAGGTCGCACTCTTATCATATGGAACATCTCCCTCACATCGCTCGTAAATCCAATTTTTCTTTGACGAAATCTGAGTAAGACTGATGTCAACGGAATTAGTAGATCAGGACCAGAAAGAAGGTTTTCGTTCAAGCTAGTTCCTGATGACTTTGCTGCTGCATCGAAAACCAGACGTAGTTTTTGTGGTTTATTTTCATTGACTACGCCAAAATGCGGCAAGTACCATGTTCTAGGGCCTTCTTCGGCAGCTTCTTCGTCTGATAATTTCCGTATGTAGCCATTCTTGAGGTATTTCTTCATGTTTTCATGATACTTTTCACGGAAAGGTTCGTTTTTCTCCATTTGTCTCTCGATACATGCTAAACGTCGTATGGCAGCGACTTTACTCTGCGGTAATGTGACCTCGTCAGACCTCCACAAAAGACCGATTTCGTAAATATTGTCGTTGATACGTCTTGAGGTCGTCTCCATGATTGTCAAAGCTCTTTCGACGTATTTGTTATTCTTCAATGAGGTTGGTGAAGTTCCAAATGCATCTGTGGTGAATGAATATTTCACCAATTGGTGGAGACTTTCATCAGACATTGTGTTATTTTCACATACATGAAAGTTATAAGGATCATTTGGAACGTTGTGATCGATTTTACCATGGAGAATCCAACCCAAATTGGTTTTGGTTGCCATTGGTGAGTTTTCTGGACCTTGAATGACTTTTCTGGGTACAGTCAGGCGAATATTGTCTTGTCCTATCAGAATCATAGGCCTCCGTTGAATATTTTTGATAGGTAGACCATTCAAGTGGTGAAGATGATTCCAATCATTGAAATTTATTTCCTGAGTAGGTAGAGATAAATTCTTCACTGAACGGATATTCTTCATCTCGAAAACTCGTGCCCCATTGTAGTCTCCGGATATGTTGACATCTAGGCATTCAGAATCTTCATGATTAGACGTGATATCGTTCGTCCACTGGACACAAAGCCTTTGTCTTTCACCTTTGACTTGTAGCTGTTCGACGATTGACTGATCAATTAAGGTTACCGTCGATGCTTCGTCACACAAGGCAACGGTGTGAACAATATTATTTCCAGGTCTCACGTTGATCATTCTCAAAAGAATATTATTCGCGATATGATTCGTCGACAATATACTTTCATTTCCCCTGACATTCGAGAAGGGCTCGTCGTTTCGAATTTCAGGATCAGGTGATGTTGTCTGGATTTCTTCTTTATGAAGGAGTTTATGATGCGGTCGCTTGCAGCCATTGGTTCCACAAATTTGTCTGAATCGGCATTTCATAGTTTGATGACTGTTTTTCAAACAAGAAAAACATAATTTCTGTTTTGTAACCCTTTTCCATCTAGAGTCAACGTCCTCGGATTTGAATATTTCGCATTCGTCAATCCTGTGCCCTTTTTTTAGACAGCAAAGGCAATTTTCATTTTTAGATGGGGTTACTAGAAATGTTCTTTCCTTTCTCTGGTTTCCTTGGAAATTGATTTGTCTAAAAGAATTTTTTGAAGATGTCACGTAACATGCGGCATTTGCTAAGGTAGACAGCCATTCTGAGAAGTTTTGCAAGTTCACAAGACCTTTTCTCCCCATAACTTCTTCACTCCACCGGAGTTTCAATGTGCTCGGTAATTTACGAATGAGATCTCGCAGTACCTGAGGATTTTCAAGGTGGGCATCAAACTTCAGAGATTTTATCGTAGAAACGAGACCATTTACTTGATTTGACATGTGCACGAGACCTTCCATGTCGTAGTCACGTAGGATTCCTATACTTTTAATTTTATCCAAAAGCGTATCAATTATCTGATCGGGTCGTCCAAACCTCATTTCTAACGTTTTGATGACTTGATCCAAGTTATTCGGACACATCAGCATACCAGAAACGGCAAGTTTTGCATCTCCTTTAAGGCATTTCTGCAGTTTTATCATGGATTCCTCTGATGAATATCCACAAATAGAAGCAATTTTACGGAATTGGTATATAAATGTTGGCCAGTCCTCAGGTCGACCGTCGAAGAAAGGAAAGTCTTTTTCGATTAAGTTTCTTGTCCACAATTTTTCGGATTTCGTAGGATCACTTGTAGGAACTACAGATTTCAGAATATTCTCTAGAGTTTCACAGAGTTGGGATATTTCCGATTTCATTTCTGGTTTCTGTTCTTTTTCAATAATTTTAGTGTCTTCATTTGATATATCATGCTGATGCTCAATAGAGTTTACCCATCTTGCAACATAGGATTGTTTAGATGAATCAGAAGATGACTGGGTTTCGGGATTTGTCAAGACTTGAGTTTCAGGGTACAAATTTTTATCGCGTTGATCACTCACTGTTTTGGCATCTGAATTTGCCGTTCTTCTTTCTCTTTCTAAGATTTCTGCTTCGTTCACTTGATGTTCCATTTCTAGTAACTGAAGCTGTTTTCTCATCATTTCTTGTTCTATAGCGTGCTTTGCTTTCTCGTGCTCTAGAGCTAGTTTTTTTCTTAAGAGTTGGCTACTTGCCTTTGACGATGTCACCGATCGGATAGCAGATGACTGCGCTAACGATCTTGGGGTATTTTCTTTAACCACTTCCCCAAAATTTCGTACATTCGGGTAAGTTTCAGGCATATTAGTTGAAGTAACATTCGATTTATCATGTCTGACGATGTTCGTGTCTCCAAATCCTGCTGGCCAGATGAAGTCTTCATCTAAATGTCGTCTACCTGCTAACTTTCGTCGAGTTCGTCCGGGATCAGAATGTCTGTCCATAATTTTCGTCTCCCTTTTGAAATCTACTACTATAACTTCCAGAGGACTTGTCAGTAGCTCGAAGGACCAATGTAAAAGACTGTTTTGTCCAATACTTTTACAATTATTTGCAATGAATAAGGTCGAATGACTTTTCTTGTCAGAGTTTTTTTTATTGACTTTTTCAAGATACATTGCCATGTCTTGATGTCATAGCCACAAGAAATACAGGGCGACAAAGTATTTCAACAACACTGATGTATCCAACCATAATGAGAGTATAAGAGTTTGGGTATTTTTCGAACCCATTTTAATGGCATAAATGAACTATCTGAAAGAATTTAATGTTGTTGCTTGAGAAAAGGCATTGAAATTTATGAACGTGTGGGAAATTTCCAGAACATAAGGGGTGAGAATTATATTTGTGGTGGATAAAAAAGGAATATTAATAAAGTATGATACTTCGTTTATTGACTATCCCTCAATATATTGTCCCTTCACATTTAGGGTAACAGGTCTAGTTTTGAAAAATTGTCATATATTCACTCTCCAAATAAACTGTGGTAATGTAGCATCCCATAATTAGTTCAAAATGCATCTCCAGAAGTGCTTTTATTCAATTCAGTTCCTTCATAAATGTACATTCATATGGAAATATTCAGGATACACAAATGTCACACAAACAAAATAAAATATAAAATCATGTGAAGATAAAATAGCATAAGCGAGGGCATAACAATCAGAGAATAGAGCACAAACAATATGTGTAACATGTCTGGCCATTTGGATGCACGTAACGAAGTTTTTCTTGTTACTTATTGCTTGTAACTATACATTCTGTCACAGGCTTCCTATTATATTGCTATAGGAAAATATTTGGACTAGGTATATCATTTCTTAACCAGTGTCGCGAGGACAACGTTCGTTTTTAACCAGTAAAGATAGTCTCCAATCTTCATTATTTGGACATCTTTTGTTTTACTCACATACAAAGTAAAAAGTAACACATGTTCTGGTCTTGATATTACCAAAATAGCAAGCTGATTACTTGGAACAATTTCTATAAAATGGACATGGTGTATTGTTTCAATACTAAAAATGAATAGAGAATATTACAACGGCCCGATAAATTGCCTGATACGTTTTGTACAAACTTTTTTGAGGTAATGGGTGATACACAACCGGGGTCTATGGCAGAGTTAATGAACAGAATGAGGAGAGGTGCAACAGCAGCTTCCAGAAATATTCTATAATGCCAGAAATGAATTTCCAGTTTTACAGGAGCACCCATTAAATTTATACATTTTTAGATTCATCAGTTCATTTAATTCATTTTGGTGAGAAACTATCAAGAAGTTTGTTCACATGATCTATTTGGAAATCAAATCGATATTAACAAATATTTGAAAGATTCTATATAAGTAATTATCTCAATTGCATCATCATAGCTCATTAAATTATTCAGAAATATTTTTGTTTTGTCAAATTGTTGATATTATGAAAAACCAACATAAAAAAAATTGAAATCTTCAACAGGATATGAACTGGAATTATTTCAAAGGGATGAAATATCATAACTGCTCCCATTGAAATTCTTCCGATAATGGTGAATAAAACAAAATTTTGCCAAACTCTCTCCAGAATATCATTTTTCTTCCGATTTTTCCCAAATAGCAGCTTGGTTGTTGAAAATGTGAACCCTGATTAAAAGTCACTCCGTTTTGAGAAAACAAACTTCATTGCAACTCACAACATTGTGCAATTTGAAGAAGGAAATGGAGAATGGAAAACATGTGATAGTTATGCTTCCCAATCTAAGGAGAGCATTCAGAATTAAGACAGAAATATATATTGGTGGCACTAGTGGAAGTGTGAAAAAAAAAGTAGTAGTTAACAAAACAAAAGTAAAAACAAAAATGATGTGAATATTCTTGTTACATTGGCTCATCAAAATAATATAATTGAATTGAACAGGCCGATACTTGATGAAAATCCCTATTTGAGAAAAAACATCACAGTTTTCTATATGATTCTCACTAACAATGGGTTTACGAAAATTCGCTATACAATGTATATATCAATCCTGCTTGAGAAAGATATTGTATAGTGAAACATGTGTCGCGGTTTGGTGAACCCACTGTCACTGAGAATTGTACAGGAAACTGTGATTACTGTTTGAAAGTCACTGAATGAATAATTAAATTAATAATGTTATTTATTGAGCGCAAACACCCAACAGGCCATCGACTGAAGTCCTTCAGCCTATCATATTACAATAATTGTTTGAAGTATAATATAATATATGTATATACCGTGTGACACAGACTCATGGTACACCCCCGTTTTCTTCTTTGCTTCTTTAGCTATAATTCTGAAATTTGTAACATTGAATATGCTCACTGAACAGCATTTCTCGACATATCCGAAAGAAAAAAACAACTTTCACTTTTTCCGGAAATGACATCAACTTTCGATTCTTGAATGGGACACCCTGTTTAATGTTACATGATCGGTTAGGGATGATCATGAGGAATCCAACGATCCAAATGGCGATATCTCCACAGTCATTGGAGATAACACCATCAAACCTGGTATCAATCGAATCGAAAGTTGATGTCATTTCCGGAAAAATTGGAAGTTGTTTTTTTTTTCAGATATGTCGAGAAATGCTGCTCAGTGAGCATATTCAATGTTCCAAATTTCAGAATTATAGCTAAAGAAGCAAAGGAGAAAACGGGGGTGTACCCAGAGTCTGTGTCACACGGTATGTTGAGAAAGTCACTATTTAGTAGTTGATGGATTCTTTCTTTGTATATTTTTTTGGGCTCTTAACTTACCACAATCTGAAAAAATAATTATAATATATATATATAAATATAAAATCATTATGGTATTCATCATGTGATTTGCGAACCCGTCAACCATGAAATGTGGCAGGAGTCATTTACCAACACGACAGGAAAATTATTATGAAGAAAAATCTATACCCCGTTGGTGATGAGTACCTTGGACCTGTAGGTTGACAGGCAGATGCGTAACCACAGGACAAACTCCCTCGCCTATTAAATAATATTAGTTTCTACTTTTTCGGATTGTGGTACATTAAGACCCCAAAAAAACTATGAAGAAAGAATCTGGGTTATTTTTCATTTGAATGATATAAGGATATGCATTGAATGTGATTTCATTGAAACTCTGTACTTTGTTATTATTATGATTTGGATTACTCAGACCATCTCTATATCACCTAAATCACTCTGTCTGATTTTGCGGATCTTATTTTTAATTTTCCAGTTCGATATGTTGTGGATGAACCATTGAATTGAATGAGATTAAAAGAGTATACTAACCTTGAATTATTGTTATGAGCAGTTTTAGCATTCCCAAAAGCTTCAAGGACTGGCCCTGCACTTAAAATTGTTTGTTCCACTCCACTTCCATGGGATCCCTTCTGACTCAATGCAGTCAAGTGATGCAGTAAAAAATTTGTACTTTCAGTCTTCCCGGAACCACTTTCTCCACTGATAACAATGCACTGATTTTTTCTATCTTTCAACATACAATGGTAGGCAGTATCAGCCACAGCAAATATATGGGGTGGTAAATTTGGACCCAACCGTCTGTTTTGATAGAGTTTCACATATTTAGGATTATAAATTGGGTAAAATTTGAAAGGATTCAGGGCTATCAGAATTGACCCAACGTAAGTGTATATATGTCCCGCCACAAACCGAGCTCTAAGATTGTCTAATAAAGTTTGTTCATTCAAGTCTGGTAGCTGGCACAGGTCTGGATATTCTCTATCTTTTGGCTGATAGAGGAATCTATGAAAATAGTCTTTGATAAGCTGAGGATCCATGACAAACTGATCCCTCCAAGCATAATCATTAATTTTTTCTCGCAAGTAGAATCGGTACGAACTATGATCAGGTCTATTTTTAGGCCAAAGCATCATTAGTTGCACAGGACTCTCATTGGGTGACAAGCTCCTCTCTTTACATTCTTGTCCATAACTATCCCCTATCACTTCTGCCAACTCATAGGAAGCATTATCATTCAGTGATAATCGTTCTACTATGCAAGAAACTATTTCTTCAGATGTAGTCTGTTTGCTAGCTTCCACTGAAAGGGCTTCATAGAGCGCTGATAGGGCCCCAACATACACCTGAACGATGTATCTGTTATTTTCAGTGCAATGCATCATAACTGAATGTTCTGAGTCTTCGTATTCCATATTTGGCACCTATGCATTTTTTAGTCTATTGCACATTTCAGTGTTGTTCCTGGTTTTAAATCATGTTTCTCATTTCACTTAACCTAAAAAAAATACATTACATCTATAAAATATTTCATAAAATATTATGTTTAGGGAAATCCTAAGGGATTGGTAAATGTCAAATTAGGGTCACATGTTGCATTATACCCTTCAGAAGGAAACTAAAAAAAAACAAGCTCAACTAGTAAATGTAAGCAGAGTACCCAGCAACAAGTACTTGATGAAAAAACAAACTGGACTATATCCCAACTCCGCACATTAGCTGATAAACAATCCCAAAATAAACAAGACAATCGAAATCCGAATTGGTCTACATTTCAACCCGCCCATAACTAGTTGAATGATACAAATTTCTCGGAATTGTTCGTACCTCACTCAACTAAACACTACATTTTCAGACTTAATTGGAACTTGAAATGACAACCTTCCGGATTTTGTTCATAATTGACGAGTTTTTTAGTTAACGAAAGGGCCACTAACCACCATCTTTTATTTTGTATCAAGTTGACTGCATAGCAGGAGCAGGAGGAACCTTCATTTGTAATGTCGTATGTCGTTTATCAAGGCCGTATCACGTGACACTCTGAGCGCGGTAAATATAAATTATTGTTTTTAGCTTATATATCATGCACTAGCACAATTCCAAATATTTTTTGAGCCTGTACAATATAGAACGACAGAGAAGTGAAAAAAATAATATGAAAAATATATATCCCATAAATTTCATTATCACAGAAAAATTATGAATATTGCATTTCAAACTGGGCAACCTGTGCCCAAAATTAACTCTCGGGCGCTAGAGAAACCAGTCTTTGTATCGCCATCTTTGAGGAGGAACCCTAAATTCCTTCAATAGATACTGTATATCTGTGAAGCATGGTAACGAACAAATAAAGTTCAGAATCTAGGCATTGTTTGCAGATTTGAACGCAAATTCTGTTTTTTTAACGCGTGATTTTTATTCCAAATTACAATTTGTTTTAGCAAAGTATTTCTTGAAAATCCCCTGTTGCAGGGTATTCTGTGGCAATGAAATGAAATCCGGTTTATGATCTATAAACCCAATTGTCAGCTTAGCAGCAAATAATTGAGTGTCCCTTTCTAGAATATTTGCCCCTTAATGAGGTGTACCTAGTAGTTAAAAAACCTGCTACACTCTACTATAGGTACAAAAAGGTAATCCTAGTATACAACATTCTATCACCCATTGCAAATATCTTTTACAGTAGGTTGTATTTAATAACCATTTGTAACAATTCGTTGCTTATTACAGAACCCAACTTATCGAGTTAATGGGAACTGAATCGATTATTGGAATGTGTATCTCTATTGAGTTATTTGAATTTATATATCAGGAATACAAAAATGATTTGCATAGGTACTTACCTGATTTTTACAAACTATTCAATATGTTCCAGTTATCAAAGACAAAAACATTCTTCATTTTCAGTGGAGTTTTGGAGGAATGAACTCTACCACAGAATAAATTTTTTTGTTAGATAAATTAGCCAGATCAAAATATCTCGCGCCGATACACATTTTGTTAAGTATAAGCATATTCTAAGGTACACACACATTACATTATTTTCTTGAAACCAAATCCCCAGTTCCGCATTTAAAACACAAACATTTTTTTTTAGATTCGTAGGGAATATTTGTGTTTTGAAAATGGAAGCGGATTTGATTTCCGACACACGTCAACGATAAATATTTGATAAATAATAGTCCTTGTTTTTTTTTGGCAAATTTGAGATATATGAGAAATTGCTGACTAAAAGAATGTGCTCCATTCAGAAAGAAGTTTTTTAAACATATCAAGGTAGATTGAAAATCTGCCCTTCTAGACTTGCATAGATCCCAATATCAATTCTTATTTTTTCAGATTGTTGTAGGGTTAAGAACCGAAAAAAAACTACAAAGAAAAAAATAAAAAAAACTAATAACTTTCTTAGCAACATCCCCTTTTAGTGTGGGTGTTTTCAGTTCAACACCAGAAGTTATACCTATGAAATATTATGTACAAGATTAAAATTATGGATTTCATTAATTTTATTTGATGAAAATCACAATATTACATGAAAAAATCACAGACAATTCTAACTCATTTGAGTTATATAGTTTCACTTCCTAGTTGATAAACTTAATAAATTTATTCTCAATCTTAAACTTCATTACCATGAGGTTGGTTATCTTTCAACAAACTGTTCCCATCATCTTTCCTTGAATCATTTGAAACTTTATTAATATTTGCCACAGCTACAGGAAGAGGTAACATTTGTTGGGTATTAACCACTTGCAACTTTTCTTGGGCTTTTCCCAGACTCAAAAATAATGGTGCAGTATTGTTTACTTTGATGTTAGTCGACTGAATTTCATTTGAATGTAGTGCTGACTTCACAGCTAGCTGATCTGAAATTTTATTATTTTTATTTCCTTCTGCAGCTTCAATTTTTCCTGCCCCATCAATTGTGACTTGATCATCCGTTTTTTCTCCAATTCTGGCCTGAGGCTGACCTGTAATAGTTTTCAATTCTGCTTTTCCCAAAATCAGCTCTTTATGTTCTGGTAGAGATATTTTTCTATTCATATCATTATCAATTGGAGATTCCAGCTCTATTTCCTTTTTTTTCTGGACACTTTCAATTCCTTGCATACTTCTTGACTCGAGAGTTCCTGCATTTGGTGATTTTTTGTGGAGATTCTCCTCAGGATCTTTGAGAATTGGTGAGTTCTTTAGTTCATTTTCTTGAATATTTTTCTCCATTTCTTTCATTACTGTCTTACTATCCTCCCCTTCACTGATTTTTTCAATAGCTTTCAAAGCTATGCTTTCAATCTCTTTCACAGCTTTGAGTTTTTCCTCTTTCACTATATCATGCTTGTTTTCATTTTTTATGCGTTGATTCTGAATTACTTCAATGAGTTTTTTTTGCTGTTCCACAATTTCCTTTTGTACCTCATTTTGCTTTTGTATAGTATCAATCAAAATTTGATGGTCATCATTTTTTTCTGAATCTTTCCTTTGTAACTGTTCCTCTTTGTCTTCCTTCTTGATTGCTTCTATATCAACCTCTTCATTCTTTGATTCATTTTGCTTCTTTTGTATTGCCATTGGACTATCTAGCTTCACTACATGAGGTGAAATTTTTTTTTTCTCATTCAGGACATCTTTGACATTTTCTTCTATTGGCTCTATAGGTTGTGGGGGTTCATGTCTAATATCCTTCACATTGTTATTGTCAGTAACCAACATAATGGGGTTATCAGACCTACTCTCAAGTTTCACAGTAGTTGGTAATTTTTCAATGGCTACCTCTACGTTCGATAAGCCCGACTTCGCATGAGAAACTGGTTTGAAGGTTATAACATTTGACTCGGAATTGTTAACAGTTGATAAATTTTTATAAGTACCAAGAATCATCACAAATATGCCTATCATTAGCATGAGTTGTGCTAAAAGTCGCTCATTGGTGCTTTTGGGTGATAAAGAGATGAAACAGGTGACAGGAAATATCACACAAATCATAACCCCAATGGTGGATCCAACCAATCCAAGAACAAATTCAATATTTGGTATCATAATTCCGATAATGAGTGAAATAAGTACTATAAGGATAGTAAGACTCTTGAACCTTGTCTCCGTAATATAGTTAGAAGCTCCTTCATGCAAAGAGTAACCTTCTTTGTAAAGAAGTGAGTATAAACTAGCTCGACATGGAAATATAACTAATGGAAAGCTGAATGCAACTGATATGATGAAACCAATTTTCATTACATCAGTTATAAAGGATGGTGAAAAGCTCAATAATATGTTCCCAGTGAATGGTTTATCTGCAAACGCTATATATCCAAAAACTCCTACAAATATGTAAACACTTGTGCATATATTTACAGCAACACAAATCAATTTATTCATTTTTTCCAGTGTGGCATTTTGTACAGTTTGATAGATTTCAAATAATTGTGTCTGACAAAACAGGGCCATGGAAAAAATTGGTAAACACTGCAGAATACCCTCTGTTCGCCAAAAATTGACTTTTTTGAACCAATCACCTTTATAAAGATGAGGAATGGCTTCAAAGACCACTTTGAGAACCAAACAGCAATAAAATCCTATTGTAGCTCGGGATACATCGTTTAAGCTGGAAACATTGCGGAGCAAGCCAAGTGGTAGTATGACAAAAAGTGCAAGAGCCATTAGAATACTTGTACGCATGGTATCTGTAATATAGGTATCTGTGATTTCTGCAATAATCTCTGGACCCAAATCACCCATAACGACGAAAAAAGCAATGCAGGTTCCAAGAAGGAATCCAATCATTCCTACTTCAACAGATAACTTTCCTATACTTCCAAATATATGAAATGCAAGAAATTCAAAAGTTCTCCTCCTGGACATTATTGCCGACTTCAGTAAGTAATGGCATGCTAATCTTGAAACAATACTGCTCATTATGAGCATGACTATTGATAACACAATTCCACATTGTTTGAAACAGTACGGCATTGCCAAAACACTGACTCCTATAATGCTATTTGCTAAATTCATGACATGTCCATTTGAACTGTCCATCTTTGTTTTCTCCGAAAAAATGTTTGTAAGATTATTACATTTGTTTGATGGAAACTACACTACACGCAAACTTTTAGGTATTTATATGGCATATGGAGGTATGCAAACAGTTTTTAGTTCGAGGTTTTGTTTTCTCAGAGACATATTTGAACATCATTATTATTTGCTGACTGACATGTTGGTGACGTTTGGCACTTGACGTTTTCTTCTTCTTATTTTTCACTTTTTCCATGTGGGCGACATCATGTTTCATAATTTAACATATTAAACTTCGGGAAAAAGATCGTTTACCCATTTGTACGCTGGTTAACAAATTATTGACCGTTATATCCTTCCCTTTACGTCTCAATATTGTGAGCCTTGGTCTAAATTTCATAGTTTGTTAGTTATCCGATTACGGATTTACCTGTGAAGTTCAATCGTAATTAAATTAACCACTTTTGTACTATACCCAGCAACCAAGAAGGTATAGACCAGGGGTGGCCAACTGCCAACTTGGTTATATCCAAGATCTTCTGTTCACTGACGACACCTTGTGCGATCTACCAATTACACTTCTCAAAATCTGAAATGAAACGGCATAGTTCAGTACACTGTTATGTAGAATTTTTCATTTTATCAAGAGTGGAAGTATAAAACTGAAAATCAGTCTGAGCATCCTACGCTAGATTAGCAAAATCAGGTTTGTAGTTGAAAATGGTCAACCTTAAGAAATATAATGTATGAGCGTATAACAAGCGAGAGAAAATGCTGACTCATGAATATGTTGAACCAAAACATGAATGCAGTTGCTCAAGGAATTTTTTCAAATCTGTATAATTCTCGTTATTGGATACCAATGTCTAGAATTATCTACCTGAGGATGACCTTGCTTTTAGAAATCGCAATATACAGAGTAATTATTTCGTTTTGAAGTGTCATGTGGTCCATTTGAATGATATCTGAAAATTTTGTGGCCATTTCATAGATATCACTATAATCAATGGAATTATCAAACGGATAAATCATGAATTCCACCAACTTCCAATTTTTTGAAATATTGGCGGAACGGCGATCGAAAAATGATACAAGATGATGCGTGCACCAGTTAGTTACGTTTTTCTATTTTTTTGAATTGCCACGATCTGGACTAATAGTCGCGATCGAACAGTCGCGGTTGGCCACTTCAAGTATAGACAAAGGAAGCGCAACTCAATATCGGAAACATTGGCTGCGAATAACAGCTCACAGCGGTTAAAGATATAAAGCCGCTGAACGAAATTTGACATTTCATTATGGAAAACTGTCATATTTTTTGCAGCGGCTTTGAGGGCTGTAACCTATTTGATGTACCCAATGGCTGCGACGGCTGCGTCTTGGTACGCCTGTATGTTCGGTATATAGCTTTGGGACATATGAACATAACCACTACCATAAATGGACATCCCAAAGACGTCGTATGTTATTATTAGGGCTTATCTTCAGTGGTAATACATGCGTCAGTTCTGAAAATAGTATTTTTTGGCAGAACTATGATCTTTGTTTTTTTAATTTATATTTTTCGTCGGCCTATTTTCGCTACCAAGGCCAATCACCAACGCCGGCGAGCGCACTTCCCCCAACCGAACCCTCTGGTATTCCAACCAGAGGTAAGGGATTTCTAGTAATATAATTGGCCATATCAACAACAGAGTAGAATTCAAAAAACGGGTCAAAAAAAAGTCGCTGACAGTCAGCAGGAGAATATAAAAATTTCACATAACATAGATAAAGATTAAACAAGCTATAGGGTGGATCTCGATGAGCCTAGATCACTCTTTTTATATAATGGATACACCGATTATATGCCGTCACTTTTTTTTTAATTTTCACGTACTATTGAATACAACTTTTTTTTAAACTATCATTGGAAACCAATGTTATGAATACATCGATTATATTCCGTCACTTTTCAATTTTTTTCTAAATTTTTCTCGTACTATTGAGAAATCAACTCAACTTTTTTTCGAACTATCATTGGAAACCAATGTCATGAATACATCGATTATATGCCATCACTTTTCAATTATTTCCTCAATTTTTCTCGTACTATTGAGAAATCAACTCAACTTTTTCTTTAACTCATTGGAAACCAATGTTATGAATACATCGATTATATGCCGTCACTTTTCAATTTTTTTCTAAATTTTTCTCGTACTGTTGAGAAATCAACTCAACTTTTTTTTAAACTATCATTGGATACCAATGGTTTGAATACATCGATTATATGCCGTCAATTGTTTGGAATTTTCAATTTTTTCTAATAGTTCCCCTGAGTATTTTTCATCTATCACCTATCAATACAAATTCAACTCTTCATATCTGAAAATCATATTCTATGCGGTCACTCGTTTCAACTCATCATTTGTTTTTAATAGTTCCTATGAGTATTTATTTATATTTACCACCGATCAATTGAAATTCAACCCCTTTGAGAATCGCCTTGAAACAATTTTTGGATACCAATATAATAGTGTCACTACGGCGATTCTATGCCATCAGTTGTTCAAAATCTCCAGTTTCTATATTATACGGCTCCTACATATTTCATCGCTGCCAACGATGCTCACTGAACATTACATGCATTTTCTATTGACGAAAAATTAATTTTCTGATTGCGGGTAATTGGAGTAGTTACTTTCATGTTCTAATCTAACAGTAGATTGCACGCACGCAGGATTACCTTCGCCAAAGTTTCGTTTTTGATGGTCGTTTTCGAGTTGATGGCATTTTACGGATATTCCTCAATATTTCCTAAACAATAGATAAAATCGCAACGTCTTAATCGATGGTGAACTTCTACTACAGTTAATTGACTGAAATTGACAAACACTTGAAAATTATTCGAAACGGTATGTAGGTACTAGGAAAATCAAACTTGAGATAACATTTTGAAACGGAGAGAAATGATTGATTATAATTAATTTTATTTTTTCAACACTCATTGAGCGGTTTTTCGATGTGTTCCATCACGTCTAAGAACCGCCCAATGAGGTTCAATATGATAACTCTCGACTTTTGATTTCGTTTGCTTTTTCGAAAGTTTTCCGAAAATACACACGATGCCCAATGAATGCTTTTTCTATTAACAAATGTGAATTCATTTTCTGATTCTTTGAATTCGATTCGAATCCGAATTTTTCTCCTGCTGCCATCTTGTGGTTCTCTTCTAACCTTAAACTGAACGCTTACCTGTTATCACATTAATTTTTGATAGACTACTATATCATTCTTCTATAGCATTCGAAGAGATCTTCAAATTACCTCATTTGACAAATTTTGATAAAGTGAGTGGTTTCGGATATATATCGTTTGTTTTCTTAAAAAAAAATCATTTTTCCCGTACTGTTGAATTTAGAGAAGAAATGTACTTGGGTTTTTTATAGCATTCGACAAGATCTACAATTTAACTCCCATGACTAATTTTGATTTGATGAGTGGTTTCGGAGATATATATTGTTTTCAAAATTTTGATACGAAAGAATTCGAGTTGATTGAATTTTACAGCTTTTCGTCGATATTTCCTAAACTATTGATTTTAGAGGAAAAATGAAATGAAAGGTTTTTTATGATATTCAACGAGATCTACAATTTCACTATCGTGACAAATTTGGATAAAGTGAGTGGTTTCGGAGATATAAAGTTTGTTTTCTTAAAAGAACCATATTTCCCGTACTGTTGATTTTGGAAAAAAAATTTATCGAGGTGTAAGATGATCTTTTTTTTACTCTTGGTGATTTTTGATTATCTCATTCGTTTCCGAGATATTTACACATTTAATGACGAAAAACCTCCAGAAAAAAATGAATTTCAGAAATTTACCGATTTTTCCATTTTCCAATCCGTTTAAGGAAAAAGGTTATTCCTTGATAGTTGTAGAGTATCACGAGACATATACGACAGTTCGTTCGTTTTTCGATTACGAGCAACGGTATGGTCTACAGAGTGTCCGACATGTTAAGTGATACTTTTCCGCACGCGATTGCAGATGGCCGAACGACGCGTTGCGGAGTTCGGCCAGTAATCGCGTGCGGAAAAGTCACTTCACGCACGTGTTATAGGTACACTAATTTTTCTACTAGCGTGCGGAAAAAACTCAAAAGTTAACACAAACATTCATTATTAAATACATATCAAACTATTGATTATAATTAATATTAATATTAAAAGTACAATTTGTTGCGTTGTGCAAATTAATTGCAGAGGCTAAAATTTTTTTCACTGTTTTGTCAGCAATCTTGCTGGAGGAAGTCATTTTGGAAGGCTTTACTGGTGACAGCTGCTGACTAGTGGAAGGGTCAGTGAGAAAATTTTTGCCTTTTTTGGTCTAATTCCAATGTTTTGTTTTTTCATTTATGCCGTGACCTTGAAGAACTTGCTTAAATCGACGTCATTTCTGAATTTAATCACACTTTTTAACATTGAGTACCTGGACCATAGAATATTAGGCTTGCATATTTTGGAAATTTCAGCGAAATAAGACAAAACAACGTTTTCTTTGAAAGTTTTGATTCCCTTATTCTGGCACCAGCTTTCAAACAAAAAATATTTTTTTTCATACCTATAACGCAATTTTAACGGTAGCAGATGCATCTTTGCAATTCTAGCCGCTTCCATAACTGAATCTGGCAAATCTTCATCTGAAGAATCCATGGAAAGTAATCTTACTAGAAAAAACTGTGACGGTGTAACGCTCACATTTGTGTAATCGTTATTTTCTTCAGAGAAGCAGGGAAATGAATACAAACACTGGTCACTTAAACACTTCCTAAAGGCATACCATCTGATGGAATACGTAATCATGTTTATTTTCACAGCTCACGAAGGTCTCTACTTCCAAAGGAATAATCATTTATCATTTCAGTGTTTTATTTAATTAGCAAATTTGGTTATGGAAATGTAAATATATCAAATCCAGCAAACCACTTGACCGTAATAATTCTTCTTCTCATAATTTCGACTGATTGCCACAGTATAGAGTTTTCAGAAGCGACACCTCAAATGTAAATAATTTCTGCGTTATGTGATTATGCTTTTATGTTATATTGTGTTTTCGGTGCAAATTACTGTTTTGAGGAATTGAGTCGAATGATGCGTGTTCGAGTTGGTAACCGTGAAATGAAACGGAAATTATTTTTTTAAATCTGAATTTCAATTTGGAGAGGACGGAAGTCTTCAAGGGCCCATTTCTGCCCTGGTAACGCTAAGAAGAACTTGTGTGGGTTAACTGTAAAATAATTTTGATTCGCCTACACAAAAGAATATAGAGTCCATTCATTTGAGGTAAATATTTGAACATCATTATTGGGATTTTAATTCACGATAATAATTTGGGTGGATTTCAACTCGCTTCACGAGAAATTTGAGAAATAAAATTATTTTTGTCCGAACACGTTTTATCATAATTCTTTTCTTTTCTCAATAACAGTTCTGCCAGGATATTCCACAACAAAGTAATCGTTTCTACATTGATGCATCCAATTTCTACATTAAAGCATTCAATTTCCACAACAGAGCAATCAATTCAACAACTATTGACTATTGACGAGTACTTAGACCTCATACAGAATGGTTGAGACCTTGTGGAGAATTCTGAAGAGATTAATGGTGATAGTAGAGACTTTCCTGTCTGTGGAGATCTTCATGGAGGATACTAAGGGATAGCTAAGTTCTGGAGCTATCATACTATAGCGAAACTGTAGGAACAGTTTTTGGAACGAAGTGAATATCACACTGGAGTGACAAAGTGGAAAAACGTCAACCTTCAGCAATAAATATAAATGTAACAGGTTTGAATGCATTCATCTTGATTGTTGATGTCATTATTGTTTTATACCATTACGCTGAAGTTCCTCTGACCATTCTATATTATTCGATTCCATATTTAACTCTTGACCACTAAATCTACCATACGATATTTACTACTGAAAGTTTATTTAAATATTTCTATTTGACACCTGCGTGTTTGTTTGTATGTTCAAGAATCTCTTTTCCAGCGTGGTAAAGTCATTCTACAAAGATTGGCTTGAGAATAAGTATATATAATCTTTCTTTCTGTAGATGGCGTCCAATTAACAACATTTTACTTCAGAGTGCCATCTATTGGATTTCTGGGAGTTCTCAAATAGCACCGAATCACGCCCTTGCCTCCCTAAAAAAAGCTAGCCGTTCGCAATCTGTACCTTGTGTTGGGCATATAATCTGGTATACCTCATTATATGAACAAGATAAGGTTACAACGGTAAAATTGGTTTTGACAAGGTAGTGTTTCGACTGACAGATTCGTTTTCTTTGTTGCTAAGGTAATTCAAAGTGACAAATGGAAAATTTCAGATGTTTGTTATTATTTCACATTCAGTTGATGAGGCTTATACCAAGGCCATTGAAAAATTATTGAAACATACTTTTTTTATCAAAAATTATAGCAGAATTCTTATGAATTTCTTCATTTTTGGTCATTCTGTAAACTACAATCATACAAATAAATATTTTGAATAGTCAAATGTCAGTATACTCCCCAAAAACTCAACAGATTTACTTTCCGCACTAGTGCGGAAAAAAGACTCTTTCAACACTAAAATGAGTGCGGAAAAGTGGACTTTTCCGCACGCTAGTAGAAAAAACTACTTTCCCGTTTTTCGACCTTTTTGGAATACGATAAGTTACTGTATCCCTACGAGGTCTAATTACGGTCCGAGTTTAAAACCGTCATCTCTTTCTGTTCGTGTTAAAAAAAAACGATAGGCATATGCACGCAAATGAATATTAAAAATGTCCCGAGTTTCGATCCTCCATCTCTTTTCGTTCGACCGCTATCGTGTCACATAAAAATTCCTTTTTTGCCCGGAAAAACTACTTTCCCGTTTTCCGATCCTTTCGAAAAACAATAGGGTTCTGTATCCCTACGGGGTCTAATTACGGTACGAGTTTCGAATCGATATCTCTTTCTGTTCGACCGCTATCCTGCTCCAAAGGATTTCCAACGCCGGACAGACACACACACACACAGACAGACAAAAAAATGAAGTTTGGCTCAATCGGCCTATTTTTCGACGCTGATCATTTATCCAAATGAAATTCTTCGATATCTCTTCGAATAAAAATGTTTTGCCCGCTGTCCGGTCCGCTGCCCGGTAAAATCGTAACCGTAGATATACAGCTTATCCAATCCATCTCGGCACAGAACTAAAAAAGAATATGCCCAGCAATCTCTGTGGCTGTGGCGTATACTTAGAAGAAAAAACACCTATTATATGTGTTCACTGTGTTGAAATTCATTCCTAGAAGGTGTTTTTTCTTTCTTCTTGGTCTACACTACCAGTGTGCAGCTGGAAAAGTATCTGAGTTTGTGCCAAGATGGATTGGATAAGCTGTACATCGATTAATAGAATCGATTTATAAAAATCTAAGAATATAGATAAAGAACTTCATTAAACGTATTTACACATTGAAAAACTAACTCCGTTTGTCTGAAAATGTTGATGAGAATTGAAGGGTTATGCAATAACATATTTTCAAACCATGGGCATCATTACCTATTTAAGTATAATCATGATGCGTTTGGTATCTGTTCTCTCATGAAAAACGTCGAAATGTGATATTCAAAATAAGCCTTTTTATTGTTATAGTCAATGTTCAAATGTCAGTATTGACAGATGACAACTTATCTCTTAAATCTTAGTTTTTTTTAACAGAGTCCACCATCCTGCTATAAAGTCTTAAGGTGATAAATGCTAAATGTTAAAAGTTTTTAAAATATAAATCCACCATTACAGATGAACTACACTCCACAGAATACTATAATGAAATTGATAAACAGCACCCGCGGCAAAACGATGGACACGAGGCCTTGGCTGGATTCAGACCTATCCGAAATCCGATCGTACGACGATCCAATAGCTTTCTGATTGGTCAAAATTCAAATTTTTTTCTGAATCCAGCTGTACCCACAATAGGTAGTCGGCAGTCGGTAGCCAAAGATAAGCCCCATGTGTTTCTATGTATGAGGCAGTATCCAATTGCAGCATCGGCATAACGCGATGAATTGCAGTCTGTAGTTAGCGGATTATTGTGGATTCAGCTTTAGGGTTCAGGTTATGAATTTCAGATCAAGAATCAGCGGCAGCGCATCGAGCACGAAAGCTAACCGCGAAATTAGTGCCGCCGGCACCGGTTCAAATTGATAAATGTTACAAAGATGAGGACAGTGATTGCCATTCACGTTCGCATTTGAATACTGAGAACGCGCTCGTGGGATTTACTTTAATTCAAGCGATGACCGCTACGTTGCGCAGCCTGTCGCCCACTATGACGCATTAAACTTTCTCTAATGAAAGCACGTATAACGAAAAAAAAAAAAATATTGCTACAAACTTTTTGCGTTGATGTCCATCATGTCATTCATGGATATTTCATAAAAATTTATTATATTTTGTAATGTTAATATATTGCTCGACATTAGTGGGCTTCAAAAATGTGAATGGCTACGACGGCGTATTACTGCCATTGTAAAAATAAAAAATATGGCAATGCGATTTATAATCTGGCAATATCAACTTTTCAATCTCGCAATCACGACTTTTCAATCTCGCAATTGCGACTTGTTAATCTCAAAATTGCGATTTTTTAATCTAGCAATTGCGAATTTTCAATCTGGCAACTGCGACTTTTTAATCTCGCAATTGCGACTTCTATCTGAAATTGTATTCAGACGTGATAGATGTACACTTGACTCAGGCATGAATTCGAATGTTTGGGTGACGGACCATAATTCGAAAATAACGAAGTATTATAAAATACCAGTATCTCTGACTTAGAACAGACAATTGAAGTCAATGCATTGTCTTGCTTGGTTATTCTGTAGGGAAAGTGACTGAGCGGGTCGGTATTCACATATGTTTGTCTAACAGTTCTTGATAATGACTTCAAAATGCAAGTCGAAATGTCGAACAATCCAGAGAAAAACATCAACGGGTATGAACACAGAAAAAAAAATCTTGCAAAAAAAAATGAATGCTGTACTCCTACCATAAATGAATATAATCTTGTGAAAAAGAATGAGCTCATTGAAGTAGTTTTGTATTTGTTCAACGTAACGATTCTCTAGGCCCATATCTGTTCTTAAGAGGGGGATTGACAATAATGCTCAGAGCAGCATCAACTTTACGAAAAGACGATTCGTTTAAATGACAACTGGCTGAAACGGGATTTGGTATACCGAAAGATAAAGGATTGGAATAGGTGATGACAAAATTTGAGGCTCGAATTATTTCTACAAAAGAAAATATTGATTTTCAAACATTTGTAATTTTTTCAAGTTTTTGTTTCAGAATGGAACCAAAAGTTCTCAGCACCTAATTCACCTAATAAAGAATCACCCTGCCAAATTTAGGCTTCAAAAAGTCCATAATAAATGAGTTTTCTGTACTTAACTTTATTTCGTTCAAGCATTATTAGAAACATCCAACATGGCAGCCATAAACACGTGAAATTTAGCCAAAAACCGCTCCATACGTGATGTGGCTATTTTCTCATAGGTGGCGCTAGGGAGGACCACGTCGAACAAGAGAAGTCTTAGTTCTTATTGTATTGGGTGAGCCAAATAATATATAAAACGTGATTGTGTGTTTCAAATTTTTTTGTCTTTGGCCTTTTTTTCAATAGAAACTATAATATATAGTGGCATTTAATGTGAAAAAAATTTATTATTCACTGGTGAATGTGATAAATAGTAATTATCCATATCCATGTCAACTGGGAACTTATTTGTTTTTTATAGTCTAACATTGAAAGTATCTAAAAATAAATGCAAATGACTTGTAATTTATAGTGTTGTCCGATTCTACTCTTGGTATGTAGATTTCGTAGGTGGAGTTGTCAGTTATTCTAAAATTCAAGATGGCGGATGAGTTTTGTGATTCAGTGATTCAGTCGGATTCTAATCTTATTGGTACCGCGGAATTTTTGGGACTGGAGATTATGAATTTTTTGTCAAAATACAATACTTCTTTTCATTATCCATAAAATTTCGTGGACTTACAAGCAGAGGGAACTGAGTCATATATATATATATATATATATATATATATATATATATATATATATATATATATATATTGCACTCAAATGAAAATAGCAACCGTAGACACGTGTTTCTGGGTCATTGCTACACCGTGCTGAAGAAGGGCAATGACCCAGAAACACGTGTCTACGGTTGCTATTTTTATTTGAGTGCAAAGCCCAATAAAAAAAAACCTCTGTATCATCTATCCACTCGAAACTTCTATAAGTTATATATATTTATATATATATATATATGTATATGATGAATTGTGTTTTCGGGTTTCATTCCGTGTTCTGTGGTTTTGATCCTCTGAAAGATAATTGTCACAACGTTTCGGCAAAGTCTCATTTGCCATCTTCTAGGTGATGTCTAGAGTTTCGACCTCCGAACGACTCAGAGGTCGAAACTCTCGGTAATTACTTATAAAATGTTGATAGCAGATACCTTCCTACCTAGGTAGGTAGGTACTTCTTTTGCTAACATTTTCGCGAAAGCTGGCGCTGCTATGATTGCAAATGCGTTCGGTAATGATAAAATCGAAAACGATTACCTATGTAATCAGACAAATTAATAGTGTATTTGTACCATAATCATCCGAAAATGATATTATCAAAATAATTATCTCTATGAAAAACAAAACTAGTTCTAGCAGTACAGATGAAATTTCTCCAGTTCTTTGCAAAACTATTTGTGAACTTGTTTCATCACCCCTTACACATAGGTATCAACAATCAATTTCTCACTGCCGCCCGTAAGGAAAGTTTACGAATTTAATGAAAGCTAATAATGTATTCTCATCATTGTTTAAAAAAGGCAATCCTCTCATAATTGTCTCAAAAATACTCGAAAGAGCTTTTATGATTTACCTATTACCTATTAATATACTTCTCAGAAAAGTATCGGATTTCTTCTTCCCAACACGGTTTTCGCAAGAACAAATCTGTGGAAACAGCTACAAATCATCTCCTTCTGAACTTGATCAGAATAAATTTGTCGTCTCAATGTTTGATCTGTCATAAGCATTCGACAGTATAGATTTGGCTGTTGTGAAAGATAAACTTTATTACTTGATGAGCATTAGAGAAAGTGTTCTTATTTTAATTAAACTGGATTGTGTTTTCTTGAAAAAATACTTTCGAAAATCTAACCGTAAATGTAAGGAACGAGCTCGTTCATAAAAACAGGTCTGGGGTCTGGGAGCGCGCTAGCGCGCTTGTCCCCATCAGTCAGGTAGGCGTCGCCCTAGCAACCGATCAAAAACGATGATGCCGATGCGTCTGTGGCATTCGCGAATTTAGGGTTCAGATTTTTAATCGCCAACTGCGGCATTGCCACTGTTAGTAAATAGTCTTTGTGCTTCCGACGGGAAGTGGATTGGATACAATATCTCGTGAAGATGTGCAGTAACTCGTCTAGCAAATACAATGTTCCGTTAGGAGATCATCAGGGATCAGTAATAGGTCCACTTTTTTGTTTTTTATACGTAAATGGCTTGCCCTGTCATATTAGTAGTGGCAGAGTTGTCATTTTCGCTGATGACACCACTGTTAGTACATCGGGAAAGACCACTGAGGAAAAAGTTCTCATCACATGGAAGAGATGGACATTTGGTGCAAAAAATCGACTTATTTTAAATGCTGGAAAAACGGAGTACATATAGGTACATTTATTCTACATCCAAGCGGCAGAACCTAGTTATACCGAATGTACGGTTTTCCAAATATGTGAGGCTTCTTCATCATCTTCCATCTAGATTCTCGGCATCTTAGGGAGCAGCATGCGACTGGAACAGAATCTTTTGTGCTCAAAAGCGTTGATTTTCAACTAAGATTATGGGCAAAGTTGCAGTAATTGTTTCACCGTGAATACAATTTCGACATTTTGAAATGTGTCAAAAGTGTTCAGGAGAAATTTGATCAAAAAATTAGATAAAAAAAACAATAAATTGACTGTACCAACCCGTCATAGGTACATCATTATAAGAAAAATCACCACACTATGCGGCAATTACTCCTTTCTATTCACTATCGAAATCATTACAAATGCTGAAAACTTACGAAGCTTTCAAAAATGAGGTTGAGCGGTACTTGGTGGCGGAAGGATTCTATAGTGTGAGAGATTCCTTTTCTATGTGGTTTGCATGGAATTTTTTTCCTAGACTGAACAAGATAAATACTAATTTCGACTGTGGATGCTGAAGGTAGTGGTAGTGAAATTTGCCTTGTCAAATATTCATTAAATTCATTGAAAAGAGCAGATATGAAGTATAATACACCTATAGGTACAAAAAATGAGTATAGACATCAAGAAAAAACCCAATGCGACTCGATAAACTGCTTGTATACCATTCGCGGTGAGATGACCTTGGCAAGGTCAAATGACCCCAGAAGCAAATTGAATATAATAATTCATTATTGAAATGAAGCTATTGGCGTTTAAAAAAAGCTCGGACCCGTCGATTTATGATTGAAGGGGGACACCTTTCAGACTACTCAGATTTTTTGTAGTACGCACCCCCTCGGAGGGGTGCGTCCGACGACCCTTATTTAGATAGGAAAAGTAGGTCGAGTGGCACTTCGTGTTTTAAAGGTCTTTCGAATACCTTCAAAATTCTGTTAGAAGAAATTTTTTTGTAACGATCGGTAACCAACCCCATCCCCCGAAAAAATCTCCTCGTAATAAACAAAAAATACGAAATCACATGGACACGTATTGGCAGGTTGTTATAAAAAGCCAAAATTTATTTTTCTATGGAAGTTCTGAATGTAAATTGTACCTTGAAAACAATTTGACTTATTTTAAAAAACGTTAAACTCAATACAAATACCTTCAAAAAATCGTCACAAAAATTTTCTGTTAACAGAGTTGTGAAGGTATTCGAAAGACCTTTAAAACACGAGGCGCCACTCGACCTACTTTTCCTATCTAAATAAGAGTCGTCAGACGCACCCTCCGAGGGGGTGCGTACTAGACAAAATCTGAGTAGTCTTAAAGGTGTTCCTCTTCAATTAGAAATCGACGTGTCCGAGGTTTTTTTTTCAAAATCTTACTATTTATATTCAACAACAGCTCCGTTAAGTTTTCGTTGTTACACACTGTATACTTCAAATAGGATCCTATCTAACACATCTCGTTTAATTATATCATTTTAGATGAGAAATTGTGAGCCTCGACCCCAAAAAACACCGCATAAAATACGCTTGCCATCTTAGAGCCGCCATCTTGAATTATGACAAAAAATTGGATTTTTCACCACTAAAATATTAATATACCCATTTTGAATAGCATCGGTTCATAAATCACAAAACTTGCCCGCCATCTTCAACCGAAAAATGTATCAGATATTGTGCAAATAATACGAAAATAAATATTATAAACAAAACTTTTCAAAAAACACTCTCATATTTGAAAACACTAAAAAGGGAAAATAATGTTATTCCTGGTTATTCAAATACGAAGAATATGAGTAAAAGCCGTAGGAAACTATACATTTTCGCAATGATTGATGAGCGCTCTACGCTCTTCATTTTTTAATAACCAGGATCAGAATATTATTTTTAGATATCAATTACCCTTACACCAAACTGATTTTGTTTGCACTCGACGCGCGTTTCGCTAACAAGGTTAGCATCTTCAGTAGAGGTAAATTGATTCGAGTATCAATTTACTTCTCCTGAAGATGCTAACCTTGTTATCGCGCTCTATCCTGTTTACGGCATTTGAATATAAGCGTTTTTAAAAAAGTTTTTTATAATATTCATTTTCTATAATTTAGTCTTGACATATCTCGTAATCGATTTCAAATGTATTTTAGAAATTTTACAACATTCTCAAAACCGCCATTCGAATTTTTCAATTTTAACTGAAGAATCATGATCTTCGACCCAGCAAATCCTCAAACACCAATTTGGATTAGAATCGGTTCATAATTACTGAACTCGTCCGCCATTATTTAATTAATTAAGAACACCTGCCAAATTTCAAATTATTCGGACGTCTACAAGTGGGTTAAACTTGATGTCAAAGATTTTATTACATTGTTAATTCAAGTCAAGCTGATTAATATAAGCGAGTTAATTAATAAACATTTTATTATACCTATAAAGAAAAAGTACAATGTTATCATCTATCATCAGCCTGCACCGTCTGCACGAATATTACCTACACCACCGTAAATAAAACGTGAACACAAATTCACTCTCCGCGAGAGCCGAGTGGATAGGAGCCTACGCACCAACAAAAAATATAATTTGTACCTGTTCCTGTTACGTCGCGTCGTAGACGCCGACCGGGAGTTATCGTTCCCTTCCATACGGTTCAGAGACTAACAGTCGACCTACTGTTCACGTTATACCTATCCGAAAACAAAAAATAAACGAAATGATGTTTTATTATCAGCTATACAAAACACATTTTTCAGAACTCTAATAATATTTTTGACCCACGACAAACAGCACAGCAGCTACTATTGTAGCCACTGTTTATCATGCCTTCTACCTTTCACCGTTCACGCAAGGGTTTCACGTTTCACCCAATGTATTCCTTATATTATTCGTTGCAGTTTGTTTACTGCTTCTGAAATAGTTTATTATTTGTTTGGCTCGTCTGTATACAATCAGCTATCAGCGACCTCTCGTGAACGGAGGAATTACCTTCCAATATAGATTCCGACAATTATTCGCCATTTGAAAAATTCTTCAAACGGACTTGTTGCGCTGAGGGCGGCGATCTTTGGAACTCTGAAAATTTATTTCCAACGGTCATTCGTCAATCCTCATCTTAACATTTTCGGACAATAGTTTTGTATTTGTTCAACGTAACGATTCTCTAGGCCCATATCTGATCTTAACATTTTCGGACAACTTTCTGAGTAGCACATGACCTCCATAAAATATCCAGCAATGATTTCGATCACTGTTAGTGTAGGAAGCTTGTAGCCACACATTATCAGGGCTATTCACTAAGTAAAGTGGTTATAGTAGTTGTTAACCGTCGTAGCAACTCTGATAATAACTTGTCATAATGACGGTGGTAAGCTGTTTTTTCTTAACAAGATATCTAAAGCAGTTGCCTGTGAACCACTACTCACAGTAACTGGTCATTATAGTAGCAACTTAACTCGAAAAGTGAATACCAATTTCGCGCTTAGCAACTGACCTTGAACATAACGACAATTTTTAGTCGCTATCCATAACAACTCTGCTTAGTGAATAGCCCTGTATATGTCTTGAAAATCTTACAACACACCCGTTTATTGCTATTCCGTAAGGTTTGAATCCAAATGCCACAAATAGTTTGGACCCTTATTGGAGAACTGCCTCTGACGTAATCTACTTCTTTTCCTTAGCTGAACTCCTGATCCAAATATTCAGAGCCAATCGTATACTTTCTTGCGGAAGAATCAAACCAGATTGCAAGCACCATACTGTTTAGAGTTCCTGCTTGAGGAAGGTATGGTTCAAATCCACGGGCCACAGTGCTGGGTAATCGCACGTTAAAAGGTAAGATCGCGTTAATCCATTGCTCGCACAAGTTTCGACTTCTGAGGGTTGACGTTCGATCAATTTTAGAACAACAACAATATGACCAAATATCTTGTGAGAAAGTTTATGGTCGGACTAATATCGTTTTTGTTGTGAAATCTAGATAAATAGTAATACTATATCGAATATTCTAGATATTGATATTTTTTCATAATCTTAGACCCCCTTTGGGAGCAAACTCAGAAAACATTTCTCCTATTGAATGACAAGCAAGTGCATTACTTTCACCACTTATTGCAAAAATGTATCTAAAATTTTTTTTTTCTCTCATGTTCTTGGCTTATATAGTAGTACAATATTTCTTATGATATCAAACTTTGTCAGAAATATTACAAAATATATACATTTTCAAAAAAGACTTCACTTCTCAAATGAATGAAATATTACCAAAGAAATAAATTATATCAATCAATGAAACGTTACTCCTCGAATAAAACAATATAAATCGTTGCAAACAGTTTATGTGTTATTTTCAAATAATTGCCATCTCCCAAATATTCAAATTCATGCCTGAATTGAATGTACATCTATTATTTCTGAACAAATCCAATTTCAGATTGAAGTCGCATTTGTCAGATTGAAAAGTGGCAATTGCGACATAAAAAAGTCCCAATTGCGAGATTAAAAGTTGCAATTGCGAGATTGAAAAGTCGCAATTGCGAGATCAAAAAGTCGCAATTACATATTCTTTTATTTTTACATTGGTATCATGTTTTGAGATCGAAGCGACAGTGCGGATAAAAGTCGAACTAGAGAAAGTCAGTAGTCAAGATTTGTTGTGGTTATTTGTATTCAATCATTCTTGGTTAGACTGGTGTAGTTATACATTGTGAAGTTTATAGTTTGAAAATCCGCCTAATAAATGATGAAATCAAACCACTCCTCATATGTAAACAAAGCAAACTACTGACTAGTTATAGTTCAGATTTGTACACCAGATGTCGTATCGCTTGTCTTGCATTGCCAATACGCCGTCGTAGTAATGCACATGAACATTACCTGGCTTCAGTGGAAAATCGTTTACTTGCAATAGGATTGACTTGATAAATTAGTATGAAAAGTAATTTGAGACTTTTATTAATTTCACTCATTATAATTTTTATTCTTTTTCATAGTTCTCACGATATTTTTCGAATATTATAGGATTTTCATGTTGAAAGTCAATATCAATATAATTCGCCATCTATGAGAGACTAGTCGATATAACCCTTACGTGTATCCGCTTCAAAAATCGTTGATGGATGGCTTTTATGATGTGTACTTCAATTCATATAACAGTTCTTACGTTCCGCCATAGATGTCAGGTAATGTATTGGATTTGATGGAACAGATGAACGTCGCGACGCTTTTCCGTCTCTAGTTTGTGCCAAATGGCAACGGGGGTAATATCAATGCTCTAAAAAGTAAATTTAACTACTTTCACAGCGTACACTCTAGTTGAAAACGTTCCAATCTGGCCTTATTGACCAGTTTTCGTTCGGTAGTATTTACTCGAAAGATAATCCGGCGGTGAGAAAATAAGGATTATATCCCGGAATTGGTTTGGATCCTTCGAATTTCGTGTGTTCAGGTGATTTTTGACAGTCTGGTGCTTTTAGTGACGAAAATGCCAGTTCGGAAACAAGGTAAGTGCATTTCTGGTTGCTTCAATACTATTAGTTCATTGCCTTACCCCACCGCTGTCAATGTTGGGTTGCCCATTTCATTTGGTGGAAGGAACCACGTGTTATTTTGACGGTGGGGGATGCTGCAATTAGTGTGACCCAGCAGAGAGGTAGTTATAGTTAAAATTTAAGGTAGAAAAAGCTCTGAGGCTCTGAACAAGAGGGTGATGACTCATGAATAAAAATAGTGAACACTATTTTTATTGATAGACAATTTAATAATATTTGAATTGAAAGGATTTTGATCTGTGGGTATACACTTCAACACGTTATAGGTAGTTGATAGATGGTTATTTGTTTCTTAAGTTTCAGAATAATTTGATACACTTGAAAATAAAATGAAAATTTGAATATTCCTACTGAACTTTAGTTATCCAATTCGCGTTTGATTCGAGAGAATCAATATTTCAATTCGGAAATGCACGAAAATTTCTTGGCAGTGATACTAAAATACGTGTCTATTACCATAATAATGCTTTCCGAAGCCAAATTGAGTTTCAGATATTTTTGTACGACTTCACAATGTAATGATAAATTCAGTAGCTGATTGGTTACCGTGTTTGTTTATCAAGGTTTTTTCATTAATATCAATATCAAATGAGCTCTGGAATAACTTTCGTAGATAGGTACGAAAAATAAAAATAATTATTGGCCCGAGTACCAACGCAGAACTGATTATAAATTTGACAAATGAATGAACTAATGATGTGATAACATATGAGATGAGTATCTCGAGAAGCACAGATTACATTGAATAAGAAATATAGTCATCAATAGCTATTTTCAGCCTCTCGCTATATGAGAAAGTGTTGCCATCTTCAATATAATAGCTATACAGTGCGCGTTACATCGAACTTCCATTAGACTTGAGGTACTAATGAAATTATTGAAAAATGTTTCGCATGAAAATATTCCAACAGCCCAAGCCTTCAAGAGTTATTTACCAATATAGAGGGCAATGGTTAAATGTTTAGCATATCAAAGTTATGTTTTTCAAAAGAAACAATAACATTGGTGCATTGCCTTACTATATTCGGAATAATCTTGACAAAAACGTTAAAAATTGTAGGGTTGTAGGAGTATATACCGAGCGATCCAGAAGTTATTCGCTCAAAAGAATGTTAAAAAGGAAACCTATTCAACAGTCTTCATTTTCAACATAAACGTGCAGTTGGAGAGTCGAATTTTGTAGTAGCGAAGTTTTAAATATAATGTTTTCGTTGTCCAATAATAATTTGACCATAAAACTTTTTTACTGATACTTGAATCCGACTCGAAAACAATATTTTGTCGAATTTTTCAAACAGACCATTATATAGATTTTTATGTGTGTATTACGCTTATTGAGGAGTACTTTCCATAAATTTAAGTTATATCGGTCTATATCGAGCGGTTCCATAATTGTTATACCATTGTACTAATATAGCAGGCTAACGTTAAGCCTAGTATCGACAGTGCGAGGCTGCTCGCTGCGAATGCCTCGTGGCGAATGCTCGGCTTTGCCTCGGACTGTGGATACCGGGGTTGCTCGCTATGAGGCGTTCGCGTCGCGCAATGTGAGGCGAGCAACCCCGGTATCCACAATCCACAGTCCTAGGCAAAGCCGATCATTCGCGGCGAGCTGCCTCGCACTGTCGATACTTTAGTTGGGCTGTTCAAAAGATAGAATTCAAGGACGCGTGAACAGTAAATGCCTGCATAGCCACGCCTTCTAAACTGAAATAAATGAAGAACTGTTTACACTGTACTGTACTCATTTGTGCTTTGTATTTACGTGTGTTACGTTAATTAAATAATATGGATGGAAACACTCATTCACCTCCAAGAAAAAGATCAAAAAAAAAGATATTTAACTGTAGAGTAATGAACACTTATTATAAAAAAGCATCCCAAGAGTTGATGGGAGGACGACGCGGCGACGTTTTTGTTGAGTGGTGTAAATGAAAAGTTCCACAAAGATCTTTTTGACTGGCACGGTTACCCCCACTTTACATTTCATTGGTAGTAGTGGAGTCAAGGCAGGTCCGTATGGAAATAAGCTGTCCAATGATATTCGTGCAAAATTATTCATCAGTAGTATAGAAAGAACTCTTGTCTATGATAGGAATCGGATCTTTTTTCTGATAGACAAGCCTCATCAGACTTAGGGCCAGTTTTTCGATAAAAGGATAAATGAGACATCTTTCAGACAGATGAAAGAAATGAGAGGGTGTGCGTGATTAATCTATGTTAGTGACAAGGATGAAAACTGTTGGTTATTTTTATCTGAAAGATTTTTTGCATTGAAAAACCGGTTAATTTAGCGTTAATTAGCCGTTTCAAGCAAACTATTCAACGGATCAACCTGAAAATTTCAAAGTATGCATAAATCAATTAATGACCTACACGCCTAAAATATTTTAGACGATGCGGCGTTGTCGCTTATACTATAACACCTCGTATATATTATCATATTATCAAGGCCGTACCCAGGGGGGGGGTCAGAGGAGTTGAAACCCCCCCCAAAATTTTTCAAAAAATTAGATTTTTCAAACGCACTATACACACAACGGGAGAGGGGCTAGCAAACACAATTCTTTCAACTCTAAACGACTTTGGTGTAAATATGACAAACGTGAGAGGCCAATGTTATGACGGAGCCTCTGCCATGAAGGGCTCATTCAAAGGAGTGCAGGCAATAGTGAAAAAAACTTTTCCAAAAGCACTATACGTTCATTGTAGTTCCCATTCTCTTAATTTGGCTTTATGTCACTCCTGCAGCTTCCCATGTGCTAGAAACTGCATTGGAATCGTAAAAACTGTAACAAACTTTATAAAGGCATCTCCAAAGAGGGCTCTATTGCAATCTTTCATAAAATCGAACTTTCCTAATAATAAATGGGAAACTTTAACAGCCATGTGCGAAACAAGACGGGTGGAGAAACACAACAGTTTGCTGGAGTTTAAGGAGATCTTTAAGGCTATTGTTGAAACTCTAGAAAGTCTTAGCAAAAGTCAGGATATTGAGACATTTACTTCAGCATCGTCGTTCTTGAAGTCCATCATTTCTAATTAATTTGTTGTGTGCCTTTGTTTATTGGCTGCTACAATATCTGTTTGCAAAGTGCTTCAGTCTTCCTATTGTGAGCTTACGTCTGCAGTTGACCACATTGACAATATTTTTGGCCAACAATCGATCTTGAGTTTTCCAAGATTTTCAAAACAGCAAAATCTTTAATGAGTGATGTTAGTGAAGGAATTCGGGTCCCAAGATTAGCTCCTCGCCAACGCCATACAAGCAACTACTCTCCTCAAGACCCTCAAGCCTATTTTAGAATAGCAGTGGCAATTCCTATCCTAGACGATCTGATAGATCAGCTCAAATGCAGAAACTTCACGAAAAAATGGTTGATCTAGAACTAGTACAGAGTATTCACTCTGGAAATTGTTTCGGGAAAAACAAATGGAACTCGACAAGCCTCCTTGTGCCATTGCGAGGCATTAAGCCAATGTAATAGGGAACTTTTCCCTAACATATTCACCCTCCTGAAAATATTTGCTTCTTTGCCAGTGACCACTGCAGCTGCTGAGAGGACCTTCTCCACTCTCAAGCGATTGAAGACGTACTTGAGAAATTCTTGTGGACAAGACAGACTAAGCGGACTGGCTTTCATGTCGGTTCATAGGAGCCATAAAATTATTTCAACGGACAAAATGATTGATGAATTCGCAAGAAAAAAGAACAGAAGAATGGATTTTGTTTTGTAACGTGACTGTTATTGTCTACAGACGTAATGTATTGTATTAAACCGTGTTGAGTCTATTTGCATTGTCGATCTATTTATTTTTCTAGACACCAAAATAATTTTCGCAGTTGATTTGGTGTCTTGTTATTATTTATATATTTATTATTTAGTGTCGTCCTAACTTTTGTTAATGAAGCTTTTCCTTGTTCATCACTCATTTTTGTAAAACACATTTTGTTCGATGTTTCTCAATTAGTCACAGATAATACAATGAGAAGATAATTATTAAAAAACTCTCCATCATCGAATGAAACTTCTCTTCAAACAATAGTTTTATTAACGCTGAAACACGAACTGAAAATAATAAACCCATATATTAATGAGTTGATTTAATCGTCAGTGTATTTCAGAATATGTTCACCTCTACTCAAATAAACATGTGATCTCTTCGAAAGATTGTCATGTATAGCGCTTCTGATCAAGTCTGGAGTCAAACTATTGAAAGCAGTTGTAACTCTCGATTTCATATCTTCCATTGTTGTTATTGGAGTAGAGTAAACCATATTTTTAATGAAACCCCACACGAAATAATCTAATGGATTGCCATCTGGTGTTCTAGGAGGCCAACGAAAAGGTCCATTATTACCAATCCATCTGTCTTCGAAGATTTCAGTTAAAGCTCCGCTGACTGAATGAGAATTATGGGGTGGAGCACTATCCATTTGGTATCATACACGTTCTCTTCCTGGTCCATTTAGAATCATTTGAATTCCATTCCTCAGTAAATCTTCATATTTTGATGCATTCAAATTATCATCATTAAACTCGATATAAAAAATTGACCCATTCTTTATGGCACCAAATACATTGAATTACCATCTTTCTTGATAACCCCTTTTGCGGACAACATGAGGATTTTCTGGCGCCCAGTAATGACTGTTGTGTCTATTGAAAACTCCATTTTTTGTGAACTTGGCCTCATCTGTCCATATGATATTGTCAAGGAAATGTTCATCCTCTTGAGTCTTGACAAGTAACCATTCAAAGAATTCCACTCTACGAGGTAATCGGTCTCTTTCAAATGTTGGACACAGTAGAATTTATAGGGATGCCATTTATGCTTATTAAGAATTCGACAAATTGTCACGTAGGGTATACCTATCTCCCTTTCAGCCTCGTGCAGAGAAGCATTTGGAAATGCATGAAAGTATCCCAAAACTGTTATACCATTGTCATCATCATCCACTTTAGTCTTCTTACGAATGATTTTTGGACGGAAGGTTCCATTCAACCTACAGTTTTTTAGTAGTCGATTTATCACATTATTATTCGGCTTCGGAAGTTGTGGATATCTTTCATGAAATACTCGGCATGTTCTACTTGCAATTCTATTGCACTCACCATAAATTATTGATAAATTCAAGAAATCTTCATTACTGTAACCTAATCTTGACATTATTCTATTATAATTGGTAGCTATCACAATCAGTCAAAACCACCAACGAAAGTCTGACGTTCTGAATAATTGGTTTATTTATTTTTCCAAAGCACACCATTAAAAAATATTAATGTGCACTGTTGTACGTTAGAGACCAATACCTCAATGTATACAAATTGTAACTTTTTCTAAGGTAGGTACAAACCAATTTCGAATTGACTGATCTGAGACAGTTGAAAAACTGGATCAAAAAGAAATGTTACTAAGTATAAAAAAAAAATTTAATATCCAAAATAAGTGATGAATTCAAGAAAACGTCAGTTTCCGTTTGAAACAGTTTATCCCAACAACGGTTCAAAATAGAAAAAGTATTATCTGAACAAAGTCAATCTAAAATTGAATGTAGAGCTAAAAAATGTTGAAATATACAGGGTGTTCCATTTGAAAAAATTTAGTTCCACTCATTTTTTCATGAGATCAAAGTATCTGCATTTTTTGAAGACCCTGTATGAGGCAAATGAAAATATGACTCGGAGTGAAGATCCTCATAGTATCACTCTACTCCATTTCAAATTCGATCGTTTTAGTGCAAGAGTGTTCAAGATTATCAGCATTTATAAAAGTTCATGTTTGGTAAAAAAAATATCGAAATTAATTTATATCTTCTTAACAGTAATAGATAGGTATAGGGAAATAGTATATGGATTTGTTGACAAAGTGATAATGAATCATAATATGATATTCTATACGGGGTGTCCCATTTGAAAAATCAAAAAAGCCGCTACTTTATAGTAAAAGCGACAACGCCGCATCTTCTAAAATATTTTAGGCGTGTAGGTAATATTGATTTATGCATACTATAAAATTTTTAGGTTGATCCGTTAAATAGTTTGTCAGAAACGGCTAATTAACGCTCATCATGAGAAGCCCTGTATTTACACATACTTTGTAGAACTAATAGAGACCAACATTTTCAGTGAACATTATGTCCGTCTATACCGAACCGTTTAGTCAGCGCACACTTTTAAAACATCTCATCTCGTCCGTTTTTCTCCGATTAGATTTACATATACTTTCATTTCTCACTGAATTTTCGTTCAATCATAGTATGATATAGTCTATATCACTCTTGAATAGTGTATCTTTCTGTTAGTGAAAGAATTTTCAACATTGAATCAGTATTTCCGAATATTATCCCCTACAAACGAAGTCGGAAACGAATCTCTTTATAATATTAGTATAGATTATAGGGTGGACATATACGGGCAAATGTATCAATACTTCGACTCCGTATATCGGCCGGCGACTCATCAACGAAGGGAGAAGGGATATCTGTAGGAGAGAACGGCACCGTTCCTTTTCCGGGATAGACACTTATACTTTTAACTCTGATTTAATAACTTCATGCGTGCTAGTTAAAGTAGTTGATCTCCGAATATAATAAGTATTCAGTGAACAGTGAAGAGTTTCATTAAAAACTACACCCCCTGCCTACATCAGAAGTGGTTGTGAACGTTGAAAAGTGTTTTGTGCAAATAAATCAGTCAATTGGATTCCTGAATATGGGACGAAAAAGCAAGAAGCCACGTGATTGGTCGTCTTCATCATCAGATGAGAGATCTTCATCAAGTGAGGATATGGAGGATCGGCGTAAAAGTAAGAAAAGGTCCACGTTTCGCAAAAAAAATGTAAGTTACACGCCACCACCTTGCCAGTCAAGAATGGAACATACCTCGGTGCATGCAGGTACAACAACTTTTGCTATTTCATCATTGATCCCAGAATTTGATCCAAAATCAACCGAAGTCACTGATTGGATAGAGATAATTCAATACAATGCAAAACTCTATAGATGGTCAGATGATTTTACAGCATTAATTAAGGTGAATATAGCTTGGGCAAAATAGAGATCGCCATCTTAGGCAAAATAGAGATCGCCATCTTAGGCAAATTAGATATCGCCATCTTAGGCAAAATAGAGATCGCCATCTTAGGCAATTTAGAGATCGCCATCTTAGGCAAATTAGATCGCCATCTTAGGCAAATTAACACCGCCATCTTAGGCAAATTAGAGATCGCTATCTTAGGCAATTTAGAGATCGCCATCTTAGGCAATTTAGAGATCGCCATCTTAGGCAATTTTGAGATCCCCCTTCTTGGGAAATTGAGATCCCCCTTCTTGGGCATTTGAACCCCCTCTTAGTCAAAATAGAGATCGCCATCTTAGGCAATTTAGATATCGCCATCTTAGGCAAATTAGAGATCGCCATCTTAGGCAATTTAGAGATCGCCATCTTAGGCAATTTAGAGATCGCCATCTTAGGCAAATTAGAGATCGTCATCTTAGGCAAATTAGAGATCGCCATCTTAGGCAAAATAGAGATCGCCATCTGGCAAATTAGAGATCGCCATCTTAGGCAAATTAGAGATCGCCATCTTAGGCAAATTAGAGATCGCCATCTTAGGCAAATTAGAGATCGTCATCTTAGGCAAATTAGAGATCGCCATCTTAGGCAAAATAGAGATCGCCATCTGGCAAATTAGAGATCGCCATCTTAGGCAAATTAGAGATCGCCATCTTAGGCAAATTAGAGATCGCCATCTTAGGCAAATTAGAGATCGCCATCTTAGACAAAATAAAGATCGCCATCTTAGGCAAAATAGAGATCGCCATCTTAGGCAAAATAGAGATCGCCATCTTAGGCAAAATAGAGATCGCCATCTTAGGAAAAATAGAGATCGCCATCTTGGGCAAAACAGAGATGAATCAGGGAAAGTCGTATTTCGTGTAAATATATTTATTTAAAAATCGCATAATTATTTTTAAATAAATATATTTACACGAAATACGACTTTCCCTGATTCAAAATAGAGATCGCCATCTTAGGCAAACGAGATCGCCGTCTTGGGCACAATAATGGTTATCACTATACAAATATTGGTAATAAAATTCTCTCCTTGTTTCAGGATACCTTTCGAGGACGAAAGTTTCACAGGATGGCCGTGTGGACATATACGGGCAAATGTATCAATACTTCGACTCCGTATATCGGCCGGCGACTCATCAACGAAGGGATATCTGTAGGAGAGAACGGCACCGTTCCTTTTCCGGGATAGACACTTATACTTTTAACTCTGATTTAATAACTTCATGCGTGCTAGTTAAAGTAGTTGATCTCCGAATATAATAAGTATTCAGTGAACAGTGAAGCGTTTCATTAAAAACTACACCCCCTGCCTACAATAGATAGTATAGTTATAAGCTTTGTTCTGGTGAATTCCCTCAAACAGTCGTCAAATTGATTACAGCACATGGTGCAGCATCAATCTTCTTACTGCACAACTGACCTTCTAATGGTGAACGATCAAAAACTGAGCAAACTGAAAACTAGACCAAACCTCTAATAATGTAGGTATGAAAAATTTACGAAGGTTTGTCGCACTCTGAGATTTGCCGCTTCACGAATAGGTGATCTGTGCCTGGGCACGATAGGAAAGGGATTCTGCATGTGAATATTTTGCTTGCTGGGTGACAACAAATTCTGCAAAATGAAAAGTTGCAAACGGAGTTCTTTTTCTTGATACAGCCCAGATCTAGCGCCTAGTATCTATCATCAGTTTCTGTATGAGGTCAAAACGACTATTGCAAATCAGGCAGCAGACTTGTGAGAATCAAATTCAGAAGTTGTTGTACCATACGAAATTTTGGAGACGGTTGAAGTAACTAACGCCCCACTACTAACGACAACCACCAGAAGTCAAGAGTTGTGTGATCAACGGGTTCTTACAACTTGCGATTTCTAGCACGGGGAACAACACCTGCTTTGAGCATGGCTTCATAATAAATAATTCAATAGAGCTCGCTGAAATATCAAATGAAATCATTTACAGATAATTTAATCGTTATTCAAACATTCATCTTTGTTCAGCACCCCAACGGCAAAATCACCTCGCAACGAACTGGGTCACAACTTCTTTCAATTCCCTGAGGTGCACATTTTTCTGTCAATCATTTTTCCATTTCAATCGTAGATAATCTCGAAAAACATACGAGTAACTAGTCAATTGATTCTTATGATTACCTGCCAGGACTGGTATCTGAGTATGCTACGCGCTTTTACCCGTTTCACCCAGCAAGAAAAAATCTGTCTTCTTCAAGTTGCGAACCAGTCACGGTCCCGTACATCGGAATACAGTTAGTGCACTAGCTCACTAGGACACCAACTGACTATGATGAACAATCAGTTTTCGGAATACACTGTGTAAAAAACATACTGACGAATAATCCAGTTATTAAAACGCGACTGAAGCTCCAGCAAATTGCACATCTCGCCACACAGGCGGCAAAATTCAATTGACTAGATACTAGATATATATCGTAGATAGCGACATCATTCGAGAGAAGCACATAGAAATGACGCTTTATTATGTAGTACGATCCACAGTTTCAACAATAGGCCACGTTTCGAGCATGCAGACGATGTTAAAGTTTCATATACATTGGATACATTGCATTTTAGATAACAAAACGTCTACTGTATAGCAAACCCTTTTCATAGTGACGAAGAGACAATAGGATTGATGGAAATGAGTAGTGGAAATAATGGGCTTTCGGGATAGCGTTGAACGGTAGACTATGAATGTCGTGGCGAGAAACTAACAGACAACGTTATCGTTGGATTACGTGTCTTGGAATTAGGATAGTAGTTGTCATATTCCCGAATCCGGATCAGAGGCTCACCCATAAATTTGATCTGCGGAGGTCTGTGATGAGAAAAAAGAAAATTCTGACGGTTTTGTTGACTTCAGTGTTCAGGTAAAACAATTCCGCTTGTTACATTTTCGACTTTGGAGCGGTAAGGGAGGAGGGGAAGGCGCGAATACATGATGAATCTATCAAAGAATGTTGTGTATTTCAACATCATTACTATGATGACTATCTACTCATTGTTTATGGCCTTGATTCATTCACAAATTGTCAACAACGGAGCGAATTTGGTTATTTGTTTCCATTCTCATAGATGAAGTTTGGAATTTAACATAATTCGGCACGGCCGGCATGAACAATTTCCAAAGCGTAGATCAGTCTTGGTCAGTTAAAAAATCAAGAAACTCCTTGATATTGGTCCTAAAAATATGATTCAGGGCTCATTCAGGTTGTGATCCCGCCTGGAAAAATGTTCAGTAAAGTTACATCCTCCGCTAAACTAATTCAATGGTTATTAACAAATTGAACTGTCAAAGAAGGAGTTCAGTATTTCGTGATAAATTGTTAACGGTTGATATTAAGCTGATACTTCAAATATATTCTTGAAGGGGACAACACTTCCAGCAGAAAAGTTTTAATCACCAATGCTTCACCAGTAGTATCAACCCAACCATATTGAATACGTGGGTAAAATATAGCGCAAAACGCTTGCTAATTCGTTACACCACCACGTAAATGAACGTAACATGTGAAATTATTGTTTTCGACTTGCAAATTTCCAATATGGAAAGTTCACAGTGTCATCCAGACACCTGAAGGAACAATGTGTCGTTGGTAAAAGAATATCACATCGATATTCAATAAATTGATAATGAACAGTTATTTTTTCAAGTTTTCATTCTTCGACAAAAGTCATCAAAAATATTTCTACTACAAGCATATTTGACGAGATTTATTCATCCTAGTTTTTGTTCTTCTAATAATCTGTTATTTTAACAACAAAACCGAGACTGATTTTTGAATCATTTTTTATTATGTTGTTGATGTTTTTCCATTCGAACACTCTATGCAATTACATAATTTTCAAGTTTCCTGTGTTACTCGTTTCAAAGAAATGTATGGACTGAGAGAATAATAGTTTTGTTCACAAACATATTTAATTTCATGATCTAAATATAAGGTTTTTTCAATCCATTTTTTAAAAATTGTTTTACAGTTTTTAAATTATTCTAACAAAATTCCGAAAAGGTTTTTTCTGAAAATTATTTATTTCAGTGAACAAAATTGGCAAGAGAAATTACATTATTCTTCACATTTTCTGTTTTCAATAATACATATCTCTCCCATTTTTTGCAAAAAACATGATTCAGTCGCTCATTTTGGTGAATGTGTGACAATATATTTTTTGGTATATATTATGTGACTAAAGATTACACAAGCAAAATTTAATGTAAAAAGTAAGTGATTTGTCTGTGACATGTTGAGGTATTTGACTGTTTTTGTTTGATTTTGTGTCTGAAAAATATAAACACAAATAAAGAAAATGTCTTTAGTTGTGTTTATATTTTTCAGACACAAAATTAAACAAAAACAGTCAAATACCTCAACATGTCACAGACAAATCAATTACTTTTTTTACATATTAAATTTTGCTTGTGTAATGTTTAGTCACATAATATATACCAAAAAATATATTGTCACACATTCACCAAAATGAGAGACTGAATCATGTTTTTTGCAGAAAATGGGAAAGATATGTATCATTAAAAAGAAAAGAAAATGTGGAGAATAATATAATTTCTCCCGCCAATTTTGTTCACTAACATAAATAATTTCCTGAAAAAACCTTTTCGGAATTTTGTTAGAATAATTTAAAAACTGTAAAACAATTAATAAAAAATGGAAAAAGAAAACATTATATTTAGAACATGAAATTGAAAACTATATTTGTGAACAAGACTATTATTCTCTCAGTCCATACATTTCTTTGAAACGAGTAACACAGGAAACTTGAAAATTATGTAATTGCATAGAGTGTTCGAATGGAAAAACATCAACAACATAATAAAAAAATGATTGAAAAATCAGTCTCGGTTTTGTTGTTAAAATAACAGATTATTAGAAAAACAAAAACCGGGATGAATAAATCTCGTCAAATATGCTTGTAGTAGAAATATCTTTGATGACTTTTGTCGAAGAATGAAAACTTGAAAAAAAAAAACTGTTCATTATCAATTTATTGAATATCGATGTGATATTCTTTTACCAACGACACATTGTTCCTTCAGGTGCCTGGATGACACTATGAATTTTTTCTTGATGGGTGAGTACACCCGATTTGAAAATCAGGCCCCAGGACGACGTTCTATAGGCATTTATAATAATAATAATAAATGGTCTTTATTCAATTAAGAAAAGGCGGGGTGTCAGCAGATGCTGTTTTTCAACCCAACCCTATTATTTATTTCTGACTTCCAGAAGCGAGGATGAAGTGCGCGAAGTTTCTCTTCGCAGTTTTTCAAAGTAAATCACGTTTCAGTTTGCAACTCTAGAAAACAACGTCGTTGAGCTGAGAAACCGATCGAGGTATTTTTATGAATTGGAGAATGTTGCCGGCGGGGCGCGTTACTAGAAAGTTCCGGGAGGAAATTCGAAGTCTTTCGTGCCGTAGTCGAGGAAACTTGATATTCAAAGTTTGAAGAGAAATTTGGGAGGCGATGAAGTTTCAATTCGCAATGAGTTGTTGGGAATACGAAGTCTTCGAAAATGGTGGAAATTATGGACCTTAATTCACAGGTACGAATATATTGAAAAACAAACAGTGGATGCCACATTTGAGTTCCATTGGAACTTTGAGGTGAAAATTATTTCGCATAGTACTTCCTTCTTCAATACTTATAATATGGCTATTATATATTCATATGCTTGGTTCAGAGACCAAATGTTTACTTTCGATTTATCTCTTTATCTTACTTTAAGGAAGTTCTCATAATGCTAATTAATGCGTACATACACGACACTTTTACTTAAACATTTTGTCTATGAACGTCTCCATTGATTAACATTGTGAGAACTCTCTCGAAGTGAAAGCAAAAGATAAAGTAAAAGTGTGGTCTATGAGAATTTTGAATAGCTTCAAACTGTCTTGTGCGCTTGCGCGCCATCTGTTTCTACTTGTTATTTTGGTTTGCATAAATGGAAACATTTTCGCCACTTTTCACTTGATATTTTTTACGTGATATTTTTTATTCGATATTTGTTATTTTGGGCTGCATAAATTCACACCCAATCATTGTTGTCAAAATATTTATTTCATCAAAACTGTTCGATAATAATAGAGTAGTTCCGATGATATGGAATTATGTTCAAATCCACCCGAAAGAGACAAAAAAGCCATAGAAGTAAGCTAGAATATAATGCCCATCAAATCAAGGAATGTGTATGTGCTACTTATGACCTGAAAACAGTCAAATATATTTCCCATCAGAAATTGTTCTGATAGTTCACCTTCTAGAATTGTTTGATAAAATTACCAATTCTCATGTATTGGCCACTAATACACTGGCATAATTTACGATAATCGTCTTCGGCTTGTATCGTATCCTACCCCTTGCTGGTGTATTGATAGCCATTCATCATTATGTGATCGTCCCATCATAATATATTATTATGCTCGAACCGCTAGGTCAAGTAGATGACATTTCTCTCCCAAGTACAAAGTAAAACTACTTATGAAAAATTGCACAGGATTCAAAGTACAAATACTCACTTCGAAAAAGTACTTGAACTCTTTAGTGGAATCCCATCTGAGATACGGAATCCCTTTCTGGGGTGTGTGTAGTAATTATCTACTGAACTCAGTTATGTATTGCAAAAACGTGCATTGAAATATATGTGCTAAGTGAAAATTCATGACCCTTGTAGACCTATTTTTATAAAACACAAACTATTAACAGTTTTTGCAATTTTTATTATGGAAACAGTGTGCTTAATTAATAAACACATCAACAAATTTAACACTGAGTCTACCCACCACACTACTCGCCAGACTGGCAACATTAAGCTACCAATTCCATCGTCAGCTCTATAGGGAAGAATATCGACCGACGAGGGCGCTGGTGGTGGTGAAACTTTATCCACCATTTTGAAATAGTTACCTTGTTTACATTTGTGAAATAACGCGCCAAACTGAAATCCAGTCATCAGTTGCCCCCGCTAGACAAGATTTTGGTGTTTTTTTGCTATATTTTCATTGTACAAAATTTTTCTCGTGAAGGTTAATATAACTGTGTTCATGATGCTTTGAATATCCGCACAATACCATTCATTGGAGGTGAACATACCTAGATGCATTGTGTTTTAAAATCTAATGATATTTGTTCCAGGATATTTTTTAGTTTTAGTGTAGTGTTAGTGAACCAAAGAGGCTTTTATTACATGGATGATGAAATGCGCCATAACTTCGCCTAAAAATAGACAAACAGACTCACCAGGTAACAAGAAATCATCTCTCTTGAAATGCAAGTAACACACTGAAGCCGTTCTAGGTGGTGATTTATGCAGTTTCAGTTCAATATTCCAAGCCTTGTACCTGTCTATTTTCTCTTTCAATCCACTTTCCGTAATGTTTCCCACCAAAGATGTATTTATCTTTGGTAACGTGTGGAAAGACAACTTTGGATTTCGGTTCCTAGAGTTGCGGCAACTTGGCACCAAACACTTTATACGGCTCACTGAGCGATCTGCATCCATGATTGTTTGTTATTATTAATCAAAATATTACAACTTCAGATGAGATTTCCTAAATCAACACCAAAGAACTCAATAAATTCACACACATAAAATGGAAGACGTTTGTTTGTGAAATTATAGCAGTGCGTTATATTTCCGCCAGACGTCGCATAAAATTATGAACTTCCCAATAGTCGGGCCGTTGCCGTCCAAAAGATAGAATTCAAGGACGCGTGAACAGTGAATGCCTTCATCTATTTATAGCCTGCGCGGCGTAGCAACGCCTTCTGAACTGAAATAAATGAAGAACTGTTTACACTGTACTGCACTCATTTGTGCTTTGTATTCACTTGTGTTACGTTAATTAAATAATATGGATGGAAACACTCTTTCACCTCCAAGAAAAAGATAAAAAAAAAGACATTTAACTGTAGAGGAAAAAGGTGTAATAATGAACACTTATAAAAAAGCATCCCAAGAGTTTATAGGAGAACAGGGAAATGCGACGTTTTTGTTGAGTGGTGTAAATCGGACTTGTAACATTGTGGAGAGGAACATTCAAAGAGTGCGTGCCGTTCACGTGATCATTCTATCTTTCCAGTGATGCCAATTTGCGTGTAATTACACGAAATGCGTGTAATCCTGACAGCTTGCGTGTCCTCTTCGTGTAATAGCATTTTGCGTGTAATTGCGTGCAATCCAGCAAAATGCAAAATTCTTAGAGGGAAAAATATCATTACCTTTACGTTCCAACCTATTCTGAAATTCTAGAGTCACATGCTGATCATTATATCATTATCGCAGAAAACATGAAAGATTTTGAGTTCTGTTCTGTCAATTCTGTGATTTATATTCGTGTTGAAAATGGTGTCACATGACTGATATGACTCACAGATATGTCAATTATTTGCCATATATCATTATTGTTGTTTTTATTGAAAGGCAATCGATAGTTGGTTAAGAAAGGTAGAAAGGTTAGATATTTGGCTCAATCAATCGTTAATGTAAATGCAACTTACATTTATTCATAGGATAATGTAAATATTGTAAATTAATGTGAGGTTATTTTTAACTCTGTAATATCATCAGAATTGCGGGTAGAACCGAGTACATCTACTAATGTTCAGTGCGAATACACTAGTCAGACTAAGAGTCAGACAATGAAGAAAGCTAGAAAATATAAATTCTGCGAGAGTTGGTTGAAAGATACTGAAAAAAACTGGCTGATGAAGTCGAAAGATTCTAGAATTCCGAATTACGCATTTTTTCGACGGAATTCTGTCAAAATCACCAAAATAATCGACAACTTCCCCAGAAAAGTTGCGAAATTCGGATACATGTAGCTTTCAGTAATGTGATTATGAGAAAAAAGATATCTTTAAAAACATTTTCACAGTAGTTTTTTCACATTCAGTTTCAAGCCTAATTCTGAATATTATTCGAGCTTGAGATTTTTCAAAGAGGGTGTCCAAAAGGAGTAATCTAGAGAGTTTGCGTGTAAAAAGGGTGTAGTTTGCCAGTCGACATCGTGTAATTTAGCAAATCCCTATTGGCAACACTATCTTTTCAGCGGCTACACGTTAGTTGAGGACTCGATATTTTATGGAGACGGCAAAATATACAATAACCTACCTGGATGCATCAGAAAAACTAAATGCTATAAAAAGTTCAGACGAGAAGTCAAAGTGCTCTTGCTGGATAGACCCTACTATAGTTTACAAGAATTTTGTGTTGATGTATTTTAACCTCTAATTTGTTTGAATATGTTGTATTGCGTCCCGACCTTATATGGTATTTTAATAAGGCTCTTATAGTCACATCTGTCTGTCGATATTTGAAGATGATGATGTTCGGTGTGCGCATTATTTTTCAAGACTAATGTGTGGGACATTATGTATCTTTAATTTTTTTAAATTTTCACCAATTTTAACATAGGCTACGCTTTGTCGATAAGAATTTTTGTTCTCCAGACAATAAAGTATATTCTCTCTCTCTCTCTTCCAAATGTTGTTTGTTTTCTCGCTTTTCGTTAACCAGTTGACGAACGTAAACCCTCAGAAGTCGAAATTTGTGCAAACAATGGATTAACGTGACCTTACCTTTCAACGTGTGAATCCCAGAACGGTGGTCTAGCGGGGAATTGAACCCCGGTCTTCCTCTTGATAGACGGACGTGCTTACCACTACACTACCAAACCATAAAGTATTATTAGCCAGTAATTTTCAATTCCTTTTTTGTTGCGAATGATAATATTGATATAGAACCTTATTGTCTCTGTCCACGACCTTCGTAGGTGCCAATGCCTTCCCAATGTTAAAACACAAGCCACCCTTCCGTGCCTGAAATTTCGAAGTGGCAAATATTTGTTTTCTGCATTAGTGGGTCTTGATTTTCTCAATCTGTCATTCTTGTGTAACTGAATCACATTTTGATACAGCTTATCTAATCCGACTTGGCACAAAAATTCGTCCCACATCTCATGTCGCATGGACCTGTAGGTTTCAAATGGCTGCTTGCTCTTTTGGGCGCAATATATCACTATTTCCGTAACAAAATGAAATTTATAAGCGGTACATTGTTTGTCACTGTTCATTGAAAAAAAAACTCAATCAATAGAAATACTAGAATGAGATGTAGCAGAATTCTTGCGTGCCAGCTACGAATAAACAAATTCCAGTTTTTCCCTCAAATATTCGGTGTCATTCTGATGACTTTTTGTGCTGATTATTCCATATAATTTAAATGCTTCCTGGCATCAGGTGAGTTTGTTTCTCCTGTGGTTGATTAATTATTGAATGGCAATTTATTATTATAAATTATCGATATCTCAAGAATTATGACTTATTTTTATTGACTGATTATTGATATTTTCATATTCGGATTTCTGACTTCAATAAAATAATTTATTTGAACTACCAACAGTCTTTACTTGAATATATGAACGTGACTATATTAAAATTTATTTGAAATGCATGTTTTGAAAATACTATAAAACTCTCTTCATTTGCGTACAAGCATTCATTGAAGCTTCTTGATTCTATTCATGGAAAGGCAATCCGTTTTGTTGGTGATGCTTCGCTCACAGACTCGCTCACTTCATTGGAGCATCGTAGAAGGGTCGGAGACTTGTCTCTCTTCTATAGTTACGTTCACGGTCGATGCTCTTCCGAATTGTTATCTATCGTTCCACCCTTGGCAATATCTACACGGATGACACGACGAGTACAGAATTCACACCCCTTTGTTGTGAATTTGAAGACCTGTTGAACCTCTCTTGCTTGCTTTTTCAAAAGAACAAATGAGCTTTGGAACTCCTTGCCGAGAGAGGTTTTTCCTGAGGCTTACAAACTTCAAAAATTCAAAGTGAATGTTAATTCGTATCTCCTGTGCCTTGATTCACGCGGTGTTCTTTGAACATTACAGGGATTCTCTTTCGTGCGAATCTGCATATAAAAAATGTATGATACACAAATATTAACAGTCAATCTAGAATTCTAGAACAACTACTCTCCCAAATGTCCCCAATACATTTATATTATGGGTAACTATGAAAGATAGATTTCAGGAGCGTCGAGAAATCGACGTCACTGAAGAGTTTGTAAGCTAATTGAAAAGAAAATGAATTAGGATTCAAAGATTTGTTAAGATATAAAAGCACATGTCGATCATCTCCGATGATTTATAATGTTTATGTAACTGAGATTGTTTTCAGTTCGTTCGAAGTAATTTTGTTTCTATCAAGGAGTGTGTTATTCAGGTAGATGTGGGTACAAGACAATGTGACAGATTGAAAAAAGTCAACTACTGCAAGAAAAGCATCTGATACTTGGAAATTGCAGACACGCAAGTGTACCTTGTGATGCATCATTGGAAAGATGAGAAATTGAAAGAGTTGAAATTCATCATGACACCCATATCAAAAAATAAAATTGATGATGTTGGCTTATAAACAAATCGTGTCTAATCTATCATTACCTAGTGACCGTGGGAAGAGTGGGAATGAAAATATGTAATTTCTTTCATCCCATCTTATGACATGTAGCCAGGAAAAAGTGAAAATTCCCTACAGGAAATACTGGGAATTTCAGAAATTCTCAACAGCATTTTGTTGGTCACAAAAATGCGCAACTCTGCCCCAATTCAACCATCTCATTTTCTCCTTCATTTTCTGAGATCCTATTGGTGAGAGTATAATTTGAAATACCTGGCAAATTAAATATATATATTTCGAATAAACTGAAAGAACAGAGATGTAATTTAGACAAAGTCCGAAATTATACTTGGCCGAAAAATATTTTCTATTTGAAGAATGTATTTTCATTTCCAGGAATATTTGTACTTGAGAAGAGCATTTTAATGTGAGAAAGTGCTTGAGCCTCAGAAGGTTCTTCGGAAAAGTATTTGAAGTACAAGGTACAAATCCTTTGAGTATTTCCGAGTTGAAGTACGAGTACAAATATTTTGCTTAAAAGATCTGAATACAATTGAAATCCCAAATGAATAGGAATTATTTTTCTCGAGTATTCCCCAGAACTAGCTCGAAAGCAGACCTATCAACCATCATATATACATTTAAGTATATGCAGATATTATGTCGTCACATCGAAGTTTCAAAAAACAGCGTTCTTGTTAAATAATATATGAGTGAAAGTCATTTTTCTGATACTTCCGATGAAGGATCCCCTCGAGTACCTCCCTCCTGAAAATCCGATTTTACTTACGGAGACATCATCATCATTTTTTAAATCGAATAATTGGAAATATCAACCACATATTGAAACGTGAACTATCACTTCACAGCACATATAGTTGATGTAAAAATCAGATTTCACCTATGGTTATTCTTTTAGTTGCCTTCTACGACAGGCAGTATCTACCCCAGGGTTATCCTAAGCCGAACCCATACAGAGACACTCTCGATGAAAAATGTGAATGGGATACCCAAAGGAACATTCCTTCAAATTGGATAGTGCCAAATGTCGAATCGAAATGTCGAATTTGTAAAATTTCCTGTAATCTTCTTATTTCCAGATTCTATTTACGTTATATGTTTCCGGATCATTCGTTCACCATGAGTAACACTTTTATCAAAGAATATTCAGTAAAAAATGTTGAATTTTGTATGTCTATTCCTACTGACATTGAATATCATTAAAGCTTGATAATGAATACATCACAATACTCAAATTTTTCACGTTTTGATCGAGATAGATGAACTCTGCTCAATGAAATTCCACTTCATGGAATAAAAGGTCATGATAAATTGGATTGTTTGTTTTGTAAATGTGAAACGGCGCTCGGTCTTTATCTAAATTGGGCTTTATATATGTATATCCAAGTTCCTAATTCAAATGGAAATATTTATTTATCAGTCCGCTCAATCAACTCGGTGTACCTAAATTCAATAACGGTTATATTCAGGAAAATGTGCAAACAAAGCACGGATATTAAATACCGTACACCAAATTCCGTAATATTCACATTGATTAACCATCACACTCATCGAACATTGGGTCAAGCATTTCTGGCTGGTTTTGTTGTGCTCCAGTGAAATTATGAATGATAAAACATCACAGGTGGCTATGCGCTTGATGAAACAATAGACGTTGAAGAGTTTTGGACGATTTTTGTGGCGTAATTTGGATGGTCGGGGTAGTCATCTTTGTGTTATATGAGCAATTATTTCCAACTGAACTACCCGTTTACACAGTACAAACTTTATTGCAATTTGGATTCAAACATTAGGAGTGGGTTGCCAGGATGCGGCACACTAGAGCAGAAACGAATCACACAAGCTCTTTTGTTTTTCCCTCAGAAACCCAGTCGATAAACCCCATGGAAACTTTCATTTTTCTGAGCTCAGTTCTCCTTCTCTCTTCAGATTGTATTGTTGTCAAGAAATTGACGTCACATTTTGAAAGAACAATGATCTAGTCTAGTGGATTGTGTTGAAACCCCAATTCTCTCTTCCGGTCCACAACATCTTTCAAGCCCCGATTTTTGACTCTCAAATTATATGACATTTACCAAATCGGTCGAATGTTGAGCAGCATGATATATTATTCCAGTTATAGCTGATCAGATCACAATTGAATATATTTATAAAATCCTATCGACCCGACCCGGCTTCGAAAGGAATAAAAAGATGGCTATTGTGGGCTATCCCTAAAAGATAGACATACAGGGTGTTTCAAAATTCAATATCAAGATTTAAGGGGTGCATTTTTGAAGTCAAAATAAGACTTTTGTTCTCCATAAACATGTGTCCCCAAACGCTTCGTTACCGAACTACAGAGCGTTTACAGATTTTTTTAGTTTTTTCTTCATAGCTCTTTCAGTTTTTGATATATTAAAATCAAATTTGACATATAGGTTACTTTTTAGGGTTTACATCATCCAGTATGCCAAGTGATTGTATAGGAAGATAGGTTTTCAGGGATCAAGCCCATTTTGCTTGTCACGGTCTGCCAGCATCGTGCCTTGGAGTCTGAAATCAGCCGTATTCCCGAAGGTTCTATAGTTAGGAAGCCGACGATTAGGAAATCTTAGCGCGTATAACCTCTGAGCTTCAAGTCCATTACCATTAGCCAGACCATAAACAAAATGGATGTCAGCCCAATGTTCAAATGAATAAGGTTCATTTTCCATTTTGAAGTTAAACAAATACACGATGAGACATCCAACAACTAGCATATGATGTCAAAAGCTTCAAAACAAACCTAAACGTCAAATTGAAAGTAGCAGTCAAAGCCAACTATTCACTTTTTCATTGTTTCGTTGACATTGTTGACAAATTCAATAAATCCAGCGAATTACAAAAAAATACTTTAATTTTTTCTCAGTAACGGTCGCAGTTGCGCAAAAATTACAATAGACAAAAAATTTTTAAACAAAACGAAGAATTCATTTCATATTTCAGAATCCATCAGCGGCGCACTACAAAAAAGTTTATGGGGCGAAAATGGGCTTGACCCTTGAAAACATATCTTCCTGTAGCTTGTTACAATCACTTGGCACACTGAACGATGTAAACACTGAAATGTAACCTATATCTATATATAATTTGATCTTACTATCTCAAAAACTGAAAGAGCTATGGAGAAAGAACTGAAAAAATCTTGAAACTTTAACGCTCTGTAGTTTGGTAACGAAGCGTTTGCGGACACATGAAACACCCTGTATACTATAGCAGACTTTTTCGAAGTCTTTTTAAAAGTGTGCAATACATTACATTATTTTGAGCTATCTCGTAGGGTTCAGCCAGCGATTGCAATGTGAGCGCGAAAAAATGTGAATATTTACACCATCACAATAGAAACCTCTGAAATTATCAGTGTTTCTCTAATACATCATGCATGTATTATACTTATAAAGCCTCCTCTTGAATCACTCTACCTATTGAAAAAAACGCATCAAAATCCGTTGGGTAGTTTTAAAGATCTAAGCATACATAGGGACAGACAGACAGCTGGAAGCTTTGTTCTGTACTATGTAGGTGATATATAGTGAAGCACTCAGACAAATAGGTTTCCGTCATAATACTCCGGCATCGACAAGGAGTTTGAATTATCCTAATTAATATCTGATCAATATTAGACTGAATACTGGGATACAAGTAATGGACCTCTATTCATATAAATACTAATTTGCCTTTTGTAGCCTTTCGAATGCATCGAAAAAGCATTATATCGTGTACATTTTTGATCAGTCACAAATTGCATTCACTACTTCTATGGTCATTATCCAGAGCATGCTGGGCGACACTGGGCATTTCTGTCCTTTCGTATCTCATGTGAGCATAATGTTCCTTCAAACGAGTTTTTATAGCTTGTCGACTTTGCCCAATGCGCTTTTTGTCGCTATATTAACAACTGATTTCGTATATCCCCGACTTCTGTACTTTATAATTTATCCTTTGGATTACCTAGAAGTTCTCGTGATTTTTCAATAAGTGTAATATTCACCTTTCATCTCAACTATATATACCCAGAAAATCTTGAATTTTATAATCAGGTATTGGAGTCATTCGAGATGTTAACAAAAGTTTTGAGAAGACGAATCCCAGGTATTAGAATCAGTTGAGATCTACCAAAATGAAATGGGAGTGTGTCTCCTTCATATCCAAAGATAATTGGGTGGGTGATATACATCAAATGCAAGTTGTAAGATTATAGATTACTAACAGAAGTTCCACCCTAGTACCATGCAAGATTAACATTTTTGTATAGTCACTGTGATTACGTTCACATCCAAGTAAGATTTCCAGAAAATTAAAAAAGTTTATTATTGGACAGGAGAGTTTGCGGCAGTGCATGTCACTCCATCCACTTCTGAACCTCGAAAAATTTGGGTTTACCTATCAAAAGTTAGGGCACGCGGCACTCTTGATGGTTTTCGGTATTTTCTGCTTCGATCAAATGTCATCTTGTGTAAAATGTCTTCCAATGAGATTAACTTTCGTTTTGCAAGTTCTGCTTTTCGGAATAATCCATTGAAAGTTGTTTCCTCATTTCCTTTTTTATTATAATTGCAGTTCCATACAAAGGCAATGTCAACTGATACTGGTGCGTTTATCGTTTTTTGTTCCATTGTATCATTCATTATTCAATATTTCATAGAGGAAAATACACGTGGGGCATGGCCCAGCTCTTCAGGTTGACTGTCAGTCATTCGATATCTGAAGTTAAGCAACGCCGAGAGCGGTTAGTACTTGGATGGGTGTCCATGCAGGGGAATACCGTGTCGAAAGCCCATACAGCTGCAGCAAAATAGCATATCATAGCTCGCATACAATATATCAATGAGCACAAGATATATTGACGTAAAGACGTAAAGCCGGCGGTCTCGTGTCAATGTATGTTGGACTCGTTAAAGATCCCTACCTCTGGTTGGAATAGCAGAGGGTTCGGCAAAATTTCCGGTTGGGGGAAGTGTGCTCACCGGCGTCGGTGATTGGCCTGGTAGCGGAAATAGGCCGACGTTAAATAAAGAAGTGAAAAAAAACAATACACGTTTTACTGGTTATCAGAGTGACCACCATTTTGACTACCAGTATGGTTAACCAGACAGGGGAACAGAACACGGCCTTTGATGGATATGCTCACTTAGGATATTGAAGGTTCACGGGTTAGAATATGAATTCACTGGAATAAAGCAGACTGAAGAGAACTCCAACTTTTCAGTTTAGAAAATTATATATCTGATAGAACTTTTCATTATCAATTATTATATCAACAACATTCAATGCAATATAAATCTAGGAAACCAAACTTATCTTGATGATTCGACGAACTCCAACATCAGGTTCTGTTAAGATTATGAAATTCGTATCATACATCCATTTTGATACTTGAAAAGCAAATAAATGTCCTGAATGTCTTCACTTCAATGAGCATATGGGAGATTCCATATGTGATTTCGTTGTAGAGTGAATTATTTTGTTTTACTTCTACTATCTACACCACATGTTCCAATCTTACCGATTATTCAACTATTGGTCTATTTGTAACGTTCTAACGTTTCCACTGATTGAAGCAATTCATTAGAAATTGTTCGATGTTTTCAAAAACTCATTCGGGCCCGAGCTACTTGTATCATATTGATGAGTTCATTTTCAGCTCCAACGTATGGCAGTGGTTTTCAGGTATATTTCGGAAAAATTCATTTCTATGTATGCCCTTCAGTAGGACGTAAAGTTCCTTTGAATTGAAAGCGTTTGCTTTCCATTTTATTAAGCCTTTCTAAAACTATCCGACGTGAATGGTTTTTCGATACAAGAATGTGGCCGTACGTTTCTTTTTTACAAAGATAATTTCGAATTCCAAACTCATGACGAGGGTCATTACATAGTTTTTGGTGGATAGGTACATTTATCATCATATGGATCTCATCTCCAATAACCGTATACCAAAAATTATAGAGACCGGATAACACATCTTGTTCATGTTATCGATGCCATACTATAAAGCCTGACACTCGCTAATCGATAGATGAGGATAATTTTGCCTTTGATGATATTATTTACACATGGCTTAATCTATTCACATTCCCGACAACACCAGTGAAATTTTGCTGCTAGGTTGTTGCTGTTACTGGATAACAATAATAATTAACCCGTTCCTATATTGAATTGAGCTGTCCTATACTTGATGGAAATCCATATTAGGCAAAAAATATCACAGTGTCCTGTACGATTCTCACCAACAATGGGTTGACAAAACCACAACACGTGCTCATTGCTCGAAATGGACTTATTCACGAAAAGGAAGGCAAATTTTTTGGAAAAAAAAAACCAAATCATCTTTCGAACAATCTGTTCAGGCCAGTCTCAAATCACCTACACAGTAGGTTTCGGCTGGCACCTGTCAGAAAACAACTACTCCTCTGGCTAATACCACGAAGGGCATTGAATTATATCCGACCGGAGCCAGTGCAGGTTTCTTCACAGAGGTAAATCAATGGACGGGGTATTCCAAAAGCAAACCGAATTCGCCCATTCCTCCTGCGAGAAAAATGTAAAAACATTTGACATAGTCAGTGGGCATACTTGAAGACTGGCGTTAAATCAAATCATCTTTCGAACAATCTGTTCAGGCCAGTCTCAAATTACCTACACATTAGGTTTCGGCTAGCACCTGTCAGAAAACAACTACTCCCCTGACTAATACCACGAAGGGCATTGAATTGAATATCCGACCGGTGCCAGTGCAGGTTTATTCACAGAAGTGAATCCTGCATTTGCTTTCGTCGATACAAATGAAGGAATTCATTTTCAATTATAGGGACGGACACACTTGCAGACCGGTTTTGGGCTATTTGGCCACTCGTCAGTGCAAGGCAGTGCCATCATCAACATAAAGTCGATGACTTCCCATAATTAGAAATCAAAATCCTTCAAGTATGCCCACTGACTATGTCAAATGTTTTTACATTTTCCTCGCAGGAGGAATGGGCGAATTCGGTTTGCTTTTGGAATACCCCGTCCATTGGTAGATGGCGCAATAACTTCGTTGTTCGCATCAGCTTTGGTCGGGGCTTGATCCTCTGAAGGGTTTTGATTTTTGATTATTATTGGAAGTCATCGACTTTATGTTGATGATGGCACTGCCTTGCACTGACGAGTGGCCAAATAGCCCGAAACCGGTCTGCAAGTGTGTCCGTCCCAATATTTGAAAATCAATTCCTTCATTTGTATCGACGAAAGCAAATGCAATATTTTCTTTTGTGAAGAAACCTGCACTGAGCCCGGTCGGATGTAATTCAAAGCCCTTCGCGCTATTAGCTAGGGGAGTATTTGTTTTCTGACAGGTGCCAGTCAAAACCTGCTGTGTAGGTAAATTGAGACGGGCCTGAACAGATTGTTCGAAAGATGATTTGATTTAACGCCAGTCTTCAAGTATGCCCACTGACTATGTCAAAAGAAAAAAAAACTCAAGAAAACGTAGGTATATTTATTCGAAAATTGGTGAAAGAATTACAAAAACTATATTGACATCAAACAGGGAACTAGGGCAATATCAACACCTTCTATACTGCTTGTTATAGGCTATACAAGGCTATAGCAAATTCCACAAACCATCATATCGCTTATCTTCTTTATGTATTCTCTTTCGGCTTGCTGTATCATCCGCTAAGTGCCGGCCTGAAACAATGATAAAAATTAATACTTACTGAATATTATTCTGGGATAACATTTCACATTTACCTTTAGCAAGCCATTAATATACATATTTTTCGGGGTTGAATCTGGTTAGCGGGGGTCCAACGCAGTTTATAAATGGAAGGGCAGCGATTGTTTCCAGATTTAAGGAAGATCTTAATGGTGTTACTATTTCATTCATGCTATTGAAATTTCTTTCGCATTCGCTAGGTGATACTGGAACGGTAGCTACTGCTTTTAGTAGTGGTTTCAAATCGTCAGGTATTTCATCTCTTTGCTCACACATTTCGAACGTTCTAAATCCACGTTTTATTTGATTCACTAAGTCGTTTGAATGGAATAATTGGCACATATTTCTCACTTCATTGTCTCCATATTGTATATCAATTATTGTTCCATCATTAGTTTAAGGCCAGTTATTTGGCTCCGAAACTTTAATGCTCTCTAACAAATTCATGTATTTCATGACATTCTTCTCATGGTCATTACCTGTTGTACTTATATTTGATGATGAAACTGAAATCATACGTTTTCTTAAATTATTCGCCAAACTCGTAAAAAACTGAGCGGGATTTATGGGTACCACTTTTTTTTCATGGAGCTCCACGCCTTTATATGGGTGTGTTTTCTGAATTGACTGCAGCGCAGCAGCAAACTTTGGCCCCGGAGTGGTGGCCATAGATTCGAAGACTCTTATTGTGACGCGCACAGCTCTATCCGCTTCTGTTATATTTTGTCTTTGAAGCTGTTCCGATAAGTCACTTGATTCATCAAGGGCATCAGCAAATAAAGTCAAATTTTTTACAAAATCTGTGGGCTTCATGTATTTTTTCAAACCTTCGTTCTTTGCCCTCTCTCTTGGATCCCTTGTAGTATCGGTAGAGGCATTGTCAAAGTGCAAGCCAAGAGCTTGATAGTTTTGTATAATCGCATTAACTGTTCTTTCACTTGAAGCCACCCAGCGAACTGATAAAATCCTTTCAATTTTCAAAAACTGAGTTTCTAGACTAGCTGCAGCTTAATTTAGTTCATTTTGATTTTTTGGGGATTGATTATACAAACTGTATATCTTGTCAATGAATATCTTGAAATGATTTATACCACATACTTCACTTACGCAGTCATTAACAGCAAGCTCTAATCTGTGGTTTGAACAGTGCCAAATTACCAATTGTGTAAAAATACTTTCCAACCGCTTTGCAACTCCTTTTCTTTTTCCTAGCATAACGGAGGCTCCATCGCAAGCGAAAGCAACAAGACATTCTTTGAGGAAAGTCAGATCAAATCCATGTGTATATAAACAGCTCTAGAGCTGGTCTGTAATTGATTCTGAAGTGGTATCAGTGAGTTCAATCAAGTTAAGATAAAACACATAGGCGTTACTCGGATAATCTTCAAAGTATGTTCTTATTACTACAACTAAGATAGTTTTTCTACTAAGGGTTGTAGATTCATTTATCGAAACCGAAATCTTCTGGATGGTAATGGTTCGGACTTCCATTGTCTATATTTTTTCAACCCTATTGAAACCTGTTGCTAGGATTGGAAAGATTTAAATACAAATCAAGTGAGAAAAAATCAAATCAAAATCAAATTTTCGGTCAATGATGAAATTAGGGATTGATTGATCAAAGAAAACACTGTTGTTACAAAAAAATCGAGATTTCGAATATGAAATAAAAGTCAAAAAAATGTAAATAAAGAAATTTTTTTGACTTATATTTCATATGGCGAGGACAGTTATGAAGGTCAATCGAGCCACTGGTGCTGTGATGAACCTGATGTGTAAAACAAAAAAGACTAATGGAAGGCTAGAATGGAATTATATAATTCCATAATCCTTTCCTCACTATCCTATGGATTCGGAGTTTGAAGTCTCCGCTATTCAGATGTTTTAGAATGCGCACAGGTGGGTTTCTTCAAAAGACTGTTATGTTTACAAAATGCACCCCAAACAACATGATCAGGTTGGAAACTGGCCTTATAAAACTAAGTTATCTCATATTCAAATCAGCATTGATCTGGATAAACAGGTTGAAAACAATGGATGAATGGGAACTTTCAAAAATTTGCTTCTTGCGTTTAAAACAGCTTCAACACAATAATATTAAATATAATTATTTGCTACAAGTGAGACACCAGTTGATTTTGCAGGTTGTTCCGATTTATGGTCGAACTACCTACAAAGCAAATCAAAAATATTACTCAAAAAAATCTTAAATTGCCATAGAGAGGAACTCCTTCTTGAAGATTCAGAGAAACTCCTTCGTGAAGATTCAGAGAAACTGTCAATCTCTTCGCATCCACTTATATATAAATAACTATCCATTTCTTCGAATGGTAGGAGTTATCTACGTAGATTGGCTCCAATATATATTTGAGAACAATAGCTCAACTCCGCCTGTGTGCACTGAACCGGTTGAAAATCACGTACCAAGGTAAAACTCATTCTATAGATTCAACAATGTGTTTCATCTGCAATATGAATGAAAATGAGTCTGTTTTTCATCTACTACTGGAATGTCCTATGTACAATGGAGTAAAGAAACTGTAATTTTTTCTACAATCTGAATTCTTTCAATGACCTAGTGTCATTATTAGACTCAGGGAACATTTCTGCTTTATCCACTCTTGCTCATGTACTTATTATTATAACTGAGATCCTTTGCGTTGAATGAATGAAGTGTTAAAAAATTTGTACCTCTTCAGTATTTTGTTCCTCCCATTATCATGAATTAGCTGTGAATCGAGAAATTGTGAAAAAATACTATTTAACTGCATATATCGAACCTTTTGTAATGAGATGTAATATTCTCCAAATACAATAAAGTATATTTATCTATATCTATCTATCTATTAATCTTCATTATTTTATTACTGGGGACCTGAATCATAACTATGAAATGTTTCATAAAGTTGGCTCACTTCACTAGTAGCAAGCAAGCAAGCTTCAATTTTGTGTCGATTTTAATTATTATATTATATTATAAATGGCAACTTCATCAGAAATTGAATTCAACGTGCTTTTCACTAGACAGTTACAAAACTACCACGCGTGTTCCACTCTACAATAGCTTCTTTAGGAGTATTGAAATGAAATACGTGTAGAAGTTTCATTAACTGTCTAGTGGGGGGCATGGCCCAGCTCTTCAGGTTTACTGACAGTCATTCGATATCTGAAGTTACAACTGCAGCGAAATGGCATATCAGAGCTCGCAGACAATATATCAATGAGCACAAGATATATTGAGGATATGCCGTCCTTCGGAGGGGACGTAAATCCGTCGGTCCCGAGTCCATGGATGTTGGACTCGTTGAAGATCCCTACCTCTGGTTGGAGTACCAGAGGGTTCGGCAAAATGTCCGGTTGCGGGAAGTGTGCTCACCGGCGTCGGTGATTGGCCTTGGTAGCGGAAATAGGCCGACGTTAAATAAAGAAATAAAAAAAACTGTCTAGTGAAAATAGCAAAATGAAGTGCTTTTTAATAACGTTATCGGGCATGGCTCAGCTTTTCAGGTTGACTGACAGTCATTCGATATTTGGAGTTAAGCAGCGCCGAGCGCGGATGATACTTGGATGGGTGACCTCATGCAGGGATAGATCGCCTCGTAAGCCCATATGACTGCAGCAATATAGCATATCATGACTCGCAGGAAATATAGCTATAGCACAGGATATATTGAGGATAAGCTGTCTTTCGGAGGGGACGTTCTAGATATTCAGATACAATGTTTTGACATTTACATAAAAAATTGGATTCCTAATATGGAATTGGTTTTAGTATTTCTTCATTCATCCAACTTGAAATCGGAGTTAGGCTGATTCTTATGATGTGTGTTTCGCACCACCAATATTGTTGAACGAGTTACAACCCTATTCGATTCATCTTGAGTATGATGCTTTATAGCTGTATTGACTTTCAGTGTCTCCTCGCTTCTCCATTCTTTCCGACCTGTTGAATAATCCATATTAACCCACATACTCATCCCCCTGCCCTTCTGCATGTCAATGTTGTCGACTGTTGAACCGTTTCGACTGAACGGCCGAAGGAATTCCCACCCTCGCAAGATCTTCGCGAATATTCGCCGCGAAACCGATCGTGATCGATCGCGCCGCCGACATCCAGCCTCCGTGCTGCAGTTAACTCCGGAGTCGGGAGTTGGGAGTAGAAGCGCGACGCGGGAAACGAAGGGCAACTCGCGGATAATCACGGAATGTATCATGAATTCGATTACTTTCAACACAGTCCCGTGGTTTTTCGTTCGAGACTTTACAGAGTTACAGGTACAGTCAGAATTATCTATTGCATCCATTGACATTGCATCTGTTTCTGTTCTGCGCCCGGTTTGGGCATATATGATGTTTGTGTACGTTTGAGGTTATGTTATGAGGATGCGGAAATGTTTACCGTTTTTTGATGCCTTTTGTTGTTATTTATACCATTGTAGACTCCAAGTAAACGAAGGCACTCTCTCTCAAAATGCCGAATTCAAATTCGTTTGAATATCTCTTACCTATATTGAAGCAGAAAGTGATTCGCTGGAAGTACGAATCCAGTTACTTGCAATACTCAGGTTCGAATCCTGGAAGTACCAGAATATTTCAAATTCGGTACGAAGCCAAAGGGGTTCGGATAAACTGTAGATCCCGGGTATCCCTTGCTTGCACAAGCTCTTAAATGAGCTCCGAGGGGTTCCTAGAAACCTGAGATGGGTTTGAAAAAAAAAGTCCACTTGAAGAGATCAGAAGAATGTTAACGGAACATTGAGGAGCTGTGTTCGAAGTACCAACCTTTTTTTTCATGAAAAATATGTAAAGTTCTGCGTGACCAAAATGGCTGGATATCAATCAATTATGGAGTATTATTGTCAACATGTTTTCCTTCCTTATCCATCTTTGTTGAGACTTATATCAATAAATCTTCATTCACTTTTCACTAATAAAGAAGTGACTATGTTTTCAAATGAAATTCTAATGTACATCATTTCTATTACCGTTAGTGTCAGTCTAATGTTACGTTTCGGTAAGATGGTGTATCTTCTCACTACTACTGGCCTGTTTTACAGTTGAGGGATGCCCATTTTTTCCAACCGTTCGATAGGCAGACATGGTTAGTCATAATGATCTTCTAGATTGCGTGCTATGGTTTTCCTAGATTCATGTGGCGATAGGTGAAATCTGAAGTGTACGTTAAATAATGAGAATCCACCCCACGGCTCATGGACACATTGAAAGTAATTAGCAACGATTTATTTTATTCATACCAGAAACTGAAAGCGCACATCTCGAGGGTTTGAAATTGGTTTTTCCGTTGAACAGCTGATGCATCCCCACGATTGTCAACACCCAGAACTCGAAACTTGCGCGAGCAATGAATTAACGAGGTCTTACCTTTAAACGTTCAAAACCCATCATGGAGCTCACTTCAAGCCAGTCTTTCGATTCGAAAAAAAAATTCATTCGTATAATAACTTGTTGGTACCTCTGAATGGTGTTTCCAGTCAGGAAAAGAAACTACAATCGATTCTATAAGTGTGCAGTTTCCGTTATGACTATTAGACTATTAGACATAGATTATATAAACTTCGATATATACGGCACCATTTAGTCGATTTCTTTGGTATCAAAAGGGAATTCAGCTATTCACTTTACTGGGATATTTTACACGAATTACCAGTACAAGCCGAATTTTGATTCCGACGATATACGCGTTTAAATTCAATATGCTATCCAAAATTCACCTTTTTGCCTTGATGTAGCATTCAATTATTTGTAATGATATGTTTGAAGGGTAATTTACTGTCGTTTCCTAGCGAAACAACAACGAAAAAATAGTTGTTCAAGTTAAGAAATGAACGTTACTTATTGTTATAGCCTCGTTGAAATGATGAAATAACATCACCCGGGACACCTGGGTTTTCTGTCATTTTTTTCAAATTTTAAATAAAAAAAAAAAATTCGAAGGTTCTTATGGGGGGCCCATGACCCAAAAAATATTCATTATGAATACCATACTGTCTTCTTTATATGTGCATTTTTTAAATATTTTTTGTGACCTATATTACGAGAAAAAAAATTAAACGTAAGAAAGGACAAAGAAAAAAATATGGTGAATGTTTGTCAGACATGGGTAACATCATTGGTAGGTCGAATCGAAATTTCGTGATTAAGGGCATTTCCACTATCTCAACCGAGGATACCCTTTGATGACAGACAACTACTTTTTTTTCTGATATATTCATAAAATAAAAAAACTCATAAGTAACACGTTAGGAAATTTACTAAATAACTGGTTACATAAATGACAATGGCATTAAGCACAGTAGTTTCAGCCACTGATCAAATTCACGGGACGTCCCTGGGCGGTTTTGATGGAATGATTGGATTCTGTGCCTGCGGCCTTCACATCTAGAAAACGAATGAAAATTTACCAAGAAGATATTATCGGCCGCTTGGGAAGACGAACGATGAAATTGCGAAGTGAAAGTTCGATAAAGGAAAACTCAAAGTGAGTTTTCCCATGTTCCAGTAGAAATAGAAATGTATTTCCAGCTAGCTCCGGAATTTATTGACACAGGGAATAATTTCATAGTGAGAGGAATATAACTCCAACTGGATTTCTTGATACTTCTCAAATACAAACTCACTCAGCCTTAATCAAACAACTGGCTGAAAGGCTTTGATTATATACAATGGAAACGTGATGTACATCGTTGTTCTGAAGAACAACTCTCACGAATGTGCTGTATAAGTTAAAAGAATCATGAATAAACTCATAACTGATCATGTTTTATAAATTAATCCCAAAAAATATATTGCTTCGAAATTATTCTTGAATAACCGCGTAAACTTGGTTATCAGCGATGCGAAAATTTCTATTGAATCTTCACATTAAAGTTTAGGACTGTTACAAATTGAAAAATATTTTTCGCCTACCTCTATGTAAAGTATACATTTTCTGGCCTCATTTTGGGAAGCAGAGTCGTACTAAATTAATTGTGACGTTATGGTACGTCATAAATGAAATAACTTATCCGGCATGACGATCTAACTAAACTATATATCAAAACTATATATAAGTATAAATTTTTACCGTATATCAATAGAACATTCTGTATTTTGCAGAAGAGGTAGGAATCAGTAAAGAAGGTAGGATATTTTCAAGAAGATTTATTCAGAAAATAAAAGTCAAACGGCAAATATTAAAATAGAGCTACAGCAATAATAATAGTAAAAATGAATGATTTCATTGCTTCACCAGAACAGACGATAAAAACAGATAGAAAACATAATTGGGCAGATCATTGGCTCAATGTACATGTGTAGATCCTGGATGAGATAAGGCAGCATTAGTTTTTTTTCGTTCCCGGAAAGAAGAAATAGCGCTCTTCCATGTAACTTCGAAATGGGACTTGTCCAGCGAGCCTAGTCCCATAGTGAAGAGTTATTTATACGTTGAGAGTATAAATTATTTTATGATTTATATAATAATTAACATAATACAATTATGAGATTTAGTGATCTGGGAGTGGGAACACGTAGTGCAGTTGTGGGCACGATGTGGGCATATTCTTGTGAATTTCTGGCTCTGCCTTCGTCAATCTTGCATAAATCTAATTTCAAGCGGAGTTACGTTCCAAAAAAAATAGAGAATGATATTGGCAATTCTCTCAAGTAGATGGCGCATCTCCCCCTTCATAAAACGTATATCTATATAGGTTCAGCTTTTCACAGGATTTTTTTCCACGGAAATAATAAACTATTAGAGAATGAATTGTTGATTTGCGAGTTCTACAAATTCTTATACAAGGTGTATAAACGGAGTGGGTGGAATATAGCTTCTTCTTTATTAGAGAAAAATATCCCGGGTATTAGTTGATGTTCATGCTCTGAGGGCCTATACATCTATTCATGTCTGTGGTGCTACCAACTTCAATGTCATTATAGTTCGTTATATTAACATATGAATCTCATGAAGAATGATATTTCATCACGTTCAACGTGCTTTACCTACAAAGAAACGACCCTTTTGGCCATGCTTTTTGGTCAAAAGAGAAAAATTAAATTTTAAATATTGTAGTAAAAATGAAATGAATTCCGGTTCTTTCGTTATGAAGCGATCAGCTCTAGAAAAAACTCATGCACATCTAGACCTTTTCACGATTCCAAAAAGTTTTTTTTGGGATCCCCAGGCATGTTCTGAGGAAACAACCGGCTTGCCTATTACACCCACTGTGAATCCAAAACAAATACCAAGGGACAAGAAGAAATGACATCGTTCTTCTTCCATCTCCTCCAGCCTCAGCAAAAAATTGGTCCGATGAGGAGAAGTGGTAGTGTCGCGATTTATGTAAAAAATGAGTTCAAATGTTAAATTATTCGAGACATAGGTAGGACTGAACTAGAACAGCTATGGCTACTGTTAACTTCTCAAAACAAAGTAATAGGCCTAGGTGTACTTTTCAGACCCCCCGACTTTCCTCCTCAACATTTTTTTTTCGATTTCGGTGGTTCAATTAACGTTGTAGCAGCTAATTCCGACTATATTCTTTGTGAAGGTTGATCTCACAAATCTTGAGAACACGAACTGCAAATCATTACAATCACTTCTTGACTCATTTAGACATATACAAATCGTGGAAGAGCCTACGAGGGGAAAAAAATCTTGACCTCATTGTGTCATCTGATGATCTTAAAATTAATAATATCAAATTACCCGACGGTTCTGTTATAGCTGATCATGAAATTCCCTCGTGTCAAGTTGGCACAAGTACCGCAACCTGCTACTTCAGTCCTGATCTTTTCAAACGGGACTTGCTGCGCACCGATTCCTCAGCAATATACAACTCTAATGACCTCGATTTGAAGGTAGAAGAGTTTAATAGAATAATCCTTGATTTATTTGACATCCACGCCCCTATCAGGGGTGATGAAAACACGTGACCATGCTAGGTATAAACGTTCCAGGGATACCCGGTCTTGGAACTCAGCGTAATGAAGTTAATTATGCCATTAAGCGGCTAACCTTCATTTTCGATTGGATAATAACAATAACATGTAGAAAAATTGCTCTCATCTTAATCACTTCTAAAAAATATTTAAGATTCCCGATCACTTGGTACGATATATTAACGTAATTCAGAACAATTCAGGTTCTCAACCATTGATGAAATTAAGAATCAAGAAAAGCTACTGTCTGTCAAATATGGTACAACTGGTCCAGACGAGATAGATATGATGAATGCTCATATTTTCGACCACTGCCTTTTCTACTTCGTCTTCCCGGAACTTTGGAAATATTCGCTCTTCATACCACTTTCAAAAAAACGATGTCACTAGCTTGAATGAGCTAAGACCGATCAGTATACACTGTGCACTCTTTCCAAAGCTTTCGAGAAAATCATGGAAGAACAAATACGATCGCACATTACAATTTTCAACATCTTACCGGAATACAACTGTTACTTCCCTGTTACTCACGACATTTATTCCTACATCGATATCAATAAGCTCTGCATTCTAGTATCCCTCGATTACTCAAAAGCTTTCGGTTTGATCAATTGAGACCTTCTTATCAGTATTTGTCACTTCATCGGTTTTACTCGGTCATCTGATCTGCTATCAGCTTACCTTAAAAATCACCCCCAACATTGGATTCCTTTGCGTCAAATTCAGAAAATCTTTAACGAGGTGTACCCCAAGGCTCCATCTTGGGACCCCTCCTCTTCACCATTTACCCATCTGAATTTCAAAAATATCTAAATCATGTTTATATTTCTATTACACTGATCATGATACAGAATGTATTCCTGATCGAGTAATGTCATACTCATTACTGAAAAGGAGCCTGATTGACAACAGATGGTACCAAGATATACACTCTTTCAAAACATTTTTTGTCTTGCCTTTCATTTTCCAGTGTTACAGGAAATCAAAAGGACATCCTTGAATGAAAGTAAATTTAGTGACTTCAGCTTTATTGATCATCGAGTACGTTTAGAATGGACTCAAAAATGAATTCATTAAATTATGCTCCTTGACGATACATTTAAAAATACGCCAGAATATTCGTGGACTCTTTTCGAAAGAAATAGAGGTAATCGCCTGTTAGAAGCACAGTATCTACAGTAGTGTAGTGACCCTCCATTCAGAAACCCGTGTGGTCATAAACAGAGGAGTCGGAATCTCTCTTTGACCTGTTCCACTGTTCTATTTTTATTTCTGGTGTATTCTCGCCACGCCGTATGTAGAATTTATTTGCGGTGATGTCTGTCAAGCATACAGGGGCGCTTCTGATTGTATACCAGTAGAATGTATAGCTTTCTGGGTGATGGTTGATTTCAACTTTCAGTCTTCAATTATACTTACATACATTATTTTTGATGCTCTTAATTACGCTCTCTCATGGAAAAAACATAGATAGATAGATAGATAGATAGATAGATACATTTATTTCCTTAGGTTTCGACAATTTTACAATTGTATAGGATACGTCAAAAAAGTGACAATTTCCAATATAACAATATGGGAAAATGATGTACAAATAAAATTGTTTTATAAATGAAAACACCACATTTTAAAATTTCCAGGTAACAAACTCTCTAACATCATACAATGTCTTTTCACATAAATAAACTTTCTTTTTTTTTTTGAAGCTGTTAATGTTACTACATTCTTTAATGGACCTCGGTAAACTATTGAATATTTTGACACCTAAATAATCAGGACTTTTTTTAGTTATTTCAAGTCGAAAAGGCTTCTCGTGCAAGTTATTTTTTTGGCGAGTATTCACATCATGAAGCTCCCTATTATATACAAATTTATTTTTGTTACTGAACACATGCACACACAGCTCGAACACAAATAGACCAGGAAGAGTAAGTATACCCAATCTCTTGAAATGTTCCTTACATGAGTCAGTGTATCTCAAGCCTAACATGCTTCTCAGAACATTCTTCTGAGCAAAAAACCCATCTTTTGAGCTGGTAGACCAACCCCATAATCCCACGCCATATCTCAAGCGAGACTAACAGTTCGAATAATATATTGTAATGAAACAGAGTTTAGTTTGGATGTGAGATCCCGACAATGGCTTTTCCAGCTCAGAGTCTCATCCAAGGTTACCCCTAAAAACCTACCAATGCCCCCCTCAGGAACGTGTCTCCCATTTATATTAATGTTCAGCTGATTTGCCCGATTCTGATGGCAATGAAAACGAATAACCTGAGTTTTTTCTATATTAGGATACAAAGAATGTTCGGCAAACCATAGATTGACCTCATTTAAAATTGATTGGCATTTGAATTCCAAGATATTTTCCACTTTATCAGATATTGTCATTGTTCCATCATCACAATAAAAATAACTATTACATTCTGGAAGCAAAACATTTTCAATTCCGTGGAGGTACAAAATAAACAATTTTGGTCCCAAAATTGACCCTTGCGGAACCCCTGTATTCATTTCAATCCGCTCAGAATTGAAGTTGCCACAATATTTCCCACTCGAATGAGTTATTGTTACAAATTGCTCTCTGGATGACAAAAAGGACTTTATCCATGAAAGAGAAGTACAGTTAATTCCCATTGAATTGAGTTTCATCGCCAAAACATCATGGTTCACACAGTCGAATGACCTGCTGAGATCACAAAATATGCCAGCAGGGCATTCGCCTGCCTCCATGTACTCAACAATTTTCTCATAAAATGCATACATAGCTGTAGTGGTGGATCTTCCGCCAACAAACCCGTGCTGATATGCTGGAATAATATCAAAAGTATTCAAATAGGTGTCCAATCTATCCAGGAAACAATATTCCAGAATTTTGGAGAATGTTGATGGCACTGTTACTGGCCTATAACATGTGAGATCCTAATGGGATTATTCTCAAAAACGTTGTTTTTCACAAGAATAAACGAAATATTGATGAGAACACTGTTTGTTTGTAGTAGTCAAGTCATTTTTCAACATATAAATATATTTGGAAAGGTTTGCATAAAAAATTTACCTGTGAAGAGAGTATTCGTCGATAACTATGATGAAATTATCGATTTATTGGTCTTCATCTCCGATATAGGTGATTTATGATTAGAAACAGCTATTTTTGTGGAGAACACTTTTGAACAAGTGATTTTAGACTTTTCCTTTTTCAAGTCAATGCAAAAAGAATACGAAATTTCTATTGATTCTTCTACAGAAGTTTTTTTTCTTCTTTGCATTGATCTAGCTAAAACTCACATCAAGTTATAATTATTGTGTACCTATCATTTGTAGTCAGTATATTGCAAGAATTAGACAAGAGAAAATTACGCCGAAATATTGCCGTTGAATATGCGAATTCATTCGACGTTATTCTTGATGTTGACTTTACTATATATAATGTACAAATAGATTTTTTCATTGTTAATTTCACTTTCATCGACCAGAGAACTAATTTATTGGTAGACGCTTTAAAACTGGAGCTAATGGAGCTATCATAATGAAATGAAGTCATAACGATATAAGTAGAATTTATTGCCAACAATATTGAATTTATAACGTTTTTTTTCCATCATTTCCATCTTCCTTGTCTGTGCCTTCTCGATGGCTTCCACTTTACATGGAGGATCTCGGCATTTTTCTTCGAAAGTCCATGTACACAGAGGTCACAGTCTACATGCCATATCAATAATTTATTATTTCAAACTTGAAGAAACGATACTGACGAAAATGATATATTTCCTTTGGATATCTCGACTGAGAATTCAGTAATTAACACTTGGATTATGATTGCGTTTTCGTTTTAATTAGAATCGAAGTAAAACGGTGGAACAAATGACAAATAATTTTCAGTAGAGTAACGGACGTGATAATGTCAATAGAGAAAGGACTATTGCGCGCTAGCACCAAATTATTCTTTCAAAAATAAAAAGCAAGACAGGTAAACGATATATATATATATATATATATATATATATATATATATATATATATATATATATATAACTCATGAAGAATGATATTTCATCACGTTCAACGTGCTTAACTTACAAAAAAACAACCCTTTTGGCCATGCTTTTCGGTCAAAGAAGAAAAATTGAATTTTGAATGTTGTAGTAAAAATGAAATGAAATCCGGTTCTTTCGTTATGAAGCGATCAGTTTTAGAAAAAACTCATGATATAAAGTCCTGAAGAAGGAAATAAACATTTCCGAAAGCTTGACATAATATCGAAGAGTTTCATTCATATCCTTTGGCATCTTCAAAATTGACTGCAACTCTGGTTTCGAAGTTCTTTTTTCAACTATCAGTCACAACAAACCAACGTTTCATACATATAGTGATATATAAATTAATGCCTGCACGGGCATAAAGTACACTGTTATGTTGGTAGCTAAGAAATAGAAATACATTAATGAACTGGTGTGGCATAAATAAATTATATGAATAATATTGTCGTTTAACTGTCTTGTTTTTTATTTTTGAAAGAATAATTTGGTGCTAGCGCAATAGGCCTTTCTCTATTGACATTATCACGTCCGTTACTCTACTGAAAATTTGTCATTTGTTCCACCGATTTACTTCGATTCTGATGAAAGCGAAAACGCAATCATAATCCAAGTGTTGATAACTGAATTCTCAGTCGAGGTATCCAAAGAAAATATATCATTTTCGTCAGTATCGTTTCTTCAAGTTGGAAATAATAAATTATTGATATGCCCTGTATACTGTGACCTGTGTACATGGACTTTCGAAGCAAAATGCCGAGATCCTCCATGTATAGTGGAAGCCATCGAGAAGGCACAGACAAGGAAGATGAAAATGATGAAAAAAATAAAAATAAAAAACGATATAGAATTAAAATTGTTGGCAATAAATTCTACTCATATCGTTATGTCAACATCGTAAAGTCAACATCAAGAATAACGTCGAATGGATTCGCATATTCAACGGCAATATTTCGGCGTAATTTTCTCTTGTCTTATTCTTGTAATAGACTGACTATAAATGGTAGGTAGGTACACAATAATTATAACTTGATGTGAGTTTTACCTAGATCAATGCAAAGAAGAAAACAAAACTTTTATAGAAGAATCACTAGAAATTTCGTATTCTTTTTGCTTTGACTCGAAAAAGAAAAAGTCAAAAATCACTTCTTTAAAAGTGTTCTCCACAAAAATAGCTGTTTCTATACTCTCTTCATTGGTAAATTTTTTATGTGACCTTTCCAAATAAATTTATATGTTGAAAAATGACTTGACTACCAGTAACAGTGTTCTCATCAATATTTCGTTTATTCCTGTGAAAAACAACGTTTTCGGGAATAATCCCATTATGATCTCACATGTTTTTTCCATGAGAGAGCGTGATTTAGAGCATCGAAAAAATGAATGTAAGTATAATTGAAGACTGAAAGTTGGAATCAACCATCACCCAGAAAGATATACATTCTACTGGTATACAATTTGAAGCGCCCCTGTATGCTTGACAAACATTACCACAAATAAATTTTACATACGGCGCTGCGAGAATAAACCGGAAATAAAAATGGAACAGTGGGACGGTCAAAGAGAGAGTTGATGACCACACGGGTTCCGATGGACCGGGAGGTCACGAAAGGTGACGTTCCACCATTTTTTCGTGCATGCCTTTTTAAGGCTTGATAACTAACCCTAAAATATCAAAGATAGTCGGGGTTTCAGCCCCCCGCGCGTTCTCTTCATAAGAAAAAACGCTTTTCTTTCTGTAGCGAATTTTCGTGTTTTTCCGTGATATGTTACTGCATGCCATTGTAATATACAGAAGTTCAAACTAATTGAAGCTCTAATAATTGATGGCATGCATCCCGCAGCGGCCCAAGATGATCAAAGGGTTATGAAAACCTGAAAAAAATTGATGGGAAATTCCGTGTTTTCAAATTGCATGCCGATGTGAAGAATTGAAGTTTTTGTAATAAGAACACTATGGAAAAATTGGCATGCACCCCTCGTAGGACCAACGGTGAAAAATTTCCGGAAAGTTCTGTAAAATTTTAACACCGATTTTCCGTGATTCCAAATCACTCCTAATGAGGATGAATATTAATTTTATAACGGAATAATTATCTTATTCAAATGGCATGCATGTTGAATGAGCCCATCGTATTATAAATAATAATAAAAGTTGCAAAAAAACACTGCAAATGTAGGTGACCTTTTTCTTGCATGCCGCTTTGTATTTTGTTGGTAGATACTAATTTAAGTTGAAATATGAAATGGCATGCATGTAGCTCCATGAAAATTGTTTGAATAAACATTATTTCAAGTTGATGGCTGAAATAACATACATGTTATCATAGTCCAACATTCAATAATTGTGAAAAAAATCAATTCAAATGACTCGAATCTCCCGGTCTCTAGTCTAAACGTGGCCTATCATACGTCGACTAGCACGAGAGGTTACTACTACCCTATGATAGACGCTACGCCATTGCCTATACCACCGTATAGAAGTAAACAACAAGTTCGCTACCGGTCGGCATGATGTATCAGGTCAAGATTTTATATTTATCTGGGCTCTGGTAGCGTGTGGTGTGGTAGGAGGGTGTCGCCTGAAAGCATTCTTGGCTCACTTGCACTCACGCCTCAGATACATCGGCTAAGCATTAAGTAAGAGATGGGGATATCAACCCTAATATGGCCTACAGACGAGTTTAGGCAAAATTTAATAAATTTCGATGCTCGTATGCTACCTCCTTGTATACGTGAACTCCAACAACAACTTTTACGAGCAGCGTCTATTGGACACATGTGGAAAAATTCTTCTTCTCCAGTGCCCAACGATTCTATGAATGTAGAGGAATTCGGATGGAAACTGGAAAATAACAGCTATTTCTTCCGGTGGTTCCTCCTAATGTACAGGAAATTATTGAAGGTACTATTTTTTTTCTATTCATGCTTTTATTTTTTCACATTCGAGATAATTATTCTACTGCAAATTTAATCAAATCAAATCAAATCAAATCAATTTATTAGCCATTTTAGGTACAGTGTGTACATATGGTAAGTCATACAATACATAAATCACATGATACAATAAAACCTTATTGTATATATATATATATATATATATATATATATATATATATATATATATATATATATATATATAAAACGATCTTATGTATAAATAAAATGAAAAAATATATGACGACAGCACACATAAGAAACATAATTAAAAGTGAAACGATAAACAGTATAAATAAAATCATAACCTGAGTACAAATAATGAACCACTACAATATATAAATAAAAACATTGAATTGAAGTTTTATAACAAAGCACATAAGATGACAGCACACTACAAGTAACATATTAAAAGTAAAATAATTCACAATAATGGATCATCCAAATATTCTTGATAAGAATAGTAACTTTTCTCAGTCAGCAAACATTTTATTTTGTTAAAAAATATTCTGTCGCATTCATAATTTTTAATTGCCGTTGGCAGTTTGTTGTAGAAACTCAGTGCCCTGTAGAGAGGGGAATTTTGGAATTTCGTGGTTTTGTGTTTTGTTACTTTCAGGTGACCACCATTACTGTACGATCAGTTGTCTTCTACCAATGTTTAACGAATACATAAAATCAAAATGATAACTGAAAAACATGTTTTTTTTTAAATTTTCATAGCCCCAAAAGAAAACAGCGCTAATGACGAGAAAGTCATATCGATGTATCCAAACTTCGATGATGAAGAGGATGAAGAATCAAATGATGACGATGACAGCGATTGCCAATCCGATATTGGCAACACAACAGAAGAAGAGTCTGTACATGGCCGCGATTATGATGATGATAATGATCATTATAATGTCGATGATGTTGATGATGAAGCGATTAGTGATGATAATAATTGATAACATAAAATAATGATGCTGAGAATGATTTTCTACTTTCATTTTTCATAAAAAAATTAGAAAAAAATAAAATAATTAAATCGGACGATTTTTTTGTTTATTCCACCAATTGTCATGAAGCTACATGCATGCTATTTTTCGTTTCGGCTCAAAAAAGTATCTACTAACAAAACACATACCGGCATGCAGAAAGAAGTCACGGTATTTTAAAATTTTTTTTTTCGATTCAAAAATTGATGTTTATTCATTTTTTTCACAATTTTTGTGTATTGGGCTGTAGCTACATGCATGCCATTTACATTCATGACTTGAAATAAGGTAAATTCATGAAATTCAAAACGGCATGCAAAAACAAGTCACCTAAATTTGCTCAGTGTTTTTTGCAACTTTCGTCATGCATGCCTCTATTTTGCAACACCCTGGTGTGCATGTGAAATTACCTTCTATTGATTAATGGTACGAATTAAGTATTTTTTCAATGGCATGCAGTTTGGAATCATGGAAAATCGGTCTTAAAATTTTACAGAATTTTCCGGAAATTTTTCACCGTTGGTCCTACGAGGGGTGCATGCCATTTTTTCCATAGTGTTTTTCTTACAAAAACTTCAATTCTTCACATCGGCATGCAATTTGAAAACACAGAATTTTCCTCGATTTTTTTTCAGGTTTTCATAACCCTTTGATCATCTTGGGCCGCTGCGGGGTGCATGCCATCAATTATTAGAGGTTCAATTAGTTTGAACTTCCGTATATTACAATGGCATGCAGTAAAATATCACGGAAAAACACGAAAATTCGCTACAGAAAGAAAAGCGTTTTTCCTTATGAAGAGGACGCGCGGGGGAACCAAAACCCACACTATCTTTGATATTTTAGGGTTAGTTGTCAAGCCTTTAAAAGGCATGCACGAAAAAATGGTGGAACATCACCTGTCATGACCTCCCGGTCTATGAGGGTCACTACTGAAGATACTGTGCTTCTAATCTAACCCTTCTAACTGGCGATTACCTCTATTTCTCTCGAAAATAGTCCGCAAATATTATGGCGTATTTTAAAATTGTATCGTTAAGGAGGATAATTCAACGAATTCATATATTAGTTATTAGTTCATTCAATGATTCAATTCAATGCTGTATAAATTCAAATGTCTTGCTAAAGTAATGAAACTACTGCATTTGAAAATGGTCTATTTTGCCCTTGTGTACTCTAGGATAATTTATGGTATATTAGGATGGAGGGGACTTCTACAACAAACCTGGAAAGAATCAATACACCTACTGCAGAAATTTTTTCTGAAAATAATTTTGAAAAAACCGTAACTTTTCAGGTGATGCTCTCTATGAAGAAATCAGAATACTAGATCCACGCCAGATTTATTTTTATAAAATAGCATTGCATTGTCAAAAAACAAAAATAAGTTCTTGCTTGTTCTCCACTCTCATGAGACCAGAAATAAAACCAAAAAAAATTTTTTCTTTCAACTTCTAATAAAACTGTTGGTCAAAAATGTTACACCTTTCTTGCCCCTACAGTATTTAATCACCTTCCCCAGCACTTGAAAGATATAGCTCATTATAATTTATTCCAATCGAAGCTTAAGCAATTCATTTTGAAAGAAGATAAAAGAAAAATACATTATATAATAGAGAATAAATTTGAACGTATAGCATAGCAATCAAAATTTCATATCTGACTTCCTGATTGTGCTCATTTATTAGTCACGTCTTAATTGATATTAAAACTGAAAATTGGAACTTGATGTTGGTATTATTCCCTGAGTCGAATCCGTACTCGTACATTTTTTTCAACCTGTAGGCTTTGTTAATTTGTTACTGAAAGATATAGTTCGCAAAAATCTTATGCAGACAGACCCTTGGCTTTGCGATTTTGCGAATTTGTGCTGGACACTCTTGATTTGTCTCAAAAATTGTATGATGTTTGTGAACACTTTTTATTGTATACACTAGCCGCAGACAGCCAATTAGGCTTTGTGGTTCCCTTTTGTTTATTTGTCCTATTATTTATGTAATTATTCTTCTGTATTGTACAAATAAACATCATTATTATTATTCTAAACGTACTCGATGATTGATAATGCTAAAGTCACCGAATTTAGGGATGTCTTTTTGATTTCCTGTAACATTGGAAAATGAAAGGCAAGACAAAGAATGTTTCCAAAGAGTGTATATCTTGGCGCCATCTGTTGTCAATCAGGCTTCATTTTGAGAAGTGAGTATGACATTACTCGATCAGGAATACATTATGTATCGTGATCACTGCAATAGAAATAAAAATATTCGTAGCAGAATTCTACAAACGATGAATCAATGCAAACCTTTCATTTCAAACTGAAACCAGAGTTAACGTTGTTAACTGTAAGTTTTCTGACAAATAGCACTGCCTTAGATTTGTAAGCATTTATTTCCAAACAGAAACCTCCTGAGATTTCAGCAGTATTAGGCAGCGCATTCGTTGAAGGCTAGGCACAGTTGAGTATCATCTGCGTAAAAGTGTGACTCCATATGATTTAGAATTTTCGAAATTCAGATGTGTAAATGGTGAAGAGGAGAGGTCCCAAGATGGAGCCTTGGGGTACACCTCGTTAAAAAAAATTCGAATTTGACGTAAAGGAACCCAATGTTGAGAGTGACTTTTAAGGTAAGCTGATAGCAGATCAGTTGACCGAGTAAAACCGATGAAGTGACAAATACTGATAAGAAGGTCTCAATTGATCAAATCGATCAAATGCAGAGCTTATTGATATCGATGTAGGAAGAAATGTCGTAAGTAACAGGGAAGTGGTGCAGATGTGGCGAGGACGAATTCCAGACTCGTATTCCGGTAAGATTTTGAAAATTATTATGTGCGATCGTATTTGTTCTTCCATGATTTTCTCGAAAGCTTTGGAAAGGGTACCCAGTGTATACTGATGGGTCTCAGCTCATTCAAGCTCGTGACATCGTTTTTTGGAAGTGGTATGACAAGCGAATGTTTCCAAAGTTTCGGGAAGACGAAGTAAATGCAGTGGTCGAAAATATGAGCAACGACAAAAGTTTAGTATATACGGACAACAGTGGAGGAGCATTATCATATCAATCTCGTCAGGACCAGTTGTGCCAGATTGGACAGACAGTAGTTTTCATGTAATCTTAATTTCATCAATGGTTGAGAACCCGAATTGTTCGACATTTTCTATGATATAATTTCAATAGATAATTTATTCAGCAAAGTTCGATCAGGAAAATCATGTCCGATTCCAGACACGAAGTGAATATTGATTACGTTAATATATCGTGCCAAGTGATTGGGAATCTTCGGAGTTTTTTAGAAGTGATTAAGATGAGAGCACTTTTTCTACATGTTATTGGTATTATCCAATCGAAAATGAAGGTTAGCCCTTTTCTCTCGTTTAATGGCATGATTAACTTCATTACGCAGAGTTCAAAGACCGGGTATCTCTGGAACGTTTATACCTAGCATGGTCACGATGAAGTCATCGGAATAATAGATGAGAGATGAGTAAGCCTCTGAATAAGCTAGCCACTCGCGCTAGCGAAACGTTAGGAAGAAATTTCAAAGAACGACGGCCTTCAAACCCGAAGAAAAGTAGTAATAGTTTATTTTCGATCTTCATTTCATCCAAAAAATTTTCTGCGATTTTCGTTCCCCTCACCAATTTCGAAAAAAGATCGCTGTTGTTTACATTTTCAGAACTGCCCATCACTAAGTTATTATTTTATTTTCAAGAGAAAATAAAATTACAAGTTCAGGTTCTGATCTAATGAATTTTTTCGACAATCCGACAACACAATAATTGATATCAACTGGATTCATCAGAATAACCCCAAGGAAAGTGTCTGACAGGTTATGAAAGAAATGTACTACCTTTGCTCTCATCCCGAAAAAATATTCTCCGATATGAGAAAGGCAGTTAACTCACACATGAAACTCGAATTTGTAAATTGTTACCCTCAGTTATCTTGAAATTATGCGTAGAGATTTCTCAATATTGATCTACGTAGTACAGAGTTGCCAGTTAGTTCAACAAATTAAATATGCCATGTTCATGATTCTGTAGAATCTGCCTGTAAGTCCCAATAGCGCAATGAGTTGGTGCAACGCTCACTGTTCATGATAGGCTTGTAGGCATTGTAGGGGTTGGTTCGATGTGACGTCGACGGCTTTTTTTATTTATTTTTATATTTTTTCTTTGTTTTGTAGGCATGTTATACCGTACAAGGAAGACGGAAAAATCGTATGTATTACATGGGGCAAAGTGATCTTTCCTCCCTTGAATGATTACTACCTGACTTCATCCTCGGGAGGAAAAGTAGTACTTTCCTCCCTTGTTATGTAAATAATTTTTTCATTTCCAAAATGGATTCACTTCCAAAGAAAGAGACACGCCACATTCAGAACGTAGGCACATTAGTTATTCTTTTCGACTCATTCGGGGAACTCACATATTTCAACGGACATCAATCATTGAAGAACTCAAACCACTAAAAGGTCAAAAAAGGGAGTTCAGTCTTTTGTAAATGCCTTGAAAACCGTTGATGTTTAGCGGATTCTTCATACAGATTCCACTACTTGTATTAACCTTTTCACTTCCGTGGTGAAAATAGAGTCCCGCACAACACTTGTTTATCCGTTACACCACCATGCAAATGATCGTTGCACGTAAAATCATCGTTTTCAACTTGCGAATATTGATTTAAAAATTCAAGATAATCATGGTGTCATCCAGACACTTCAAGGAACATTATATTTTCGAGAAGAAATAACTCTTTAACGTAAGACATCAAAAATATTTTGTTCCGTGGAGACTACAAGCATACTTCACAGGATTTCATCATCCTGGTGTTTATATATCTCATAATCTGTAATTTACTCAATGTTGATGCCAATAAACGAATTGAAAATAAAAAATGGAGAAAATTTTTTTTTTAGATTGTTGATATTGATGTTTCACCATTCAAAAATTCTATGCGATCCCATAACTTCCAAATTTCTGATGTAACTGGTTTGATAAGAAATTATTGATTGAGATAATAACGATTTTGTTTAGCAAAATAGTTTTCCGTCATTTCATTTGTCAAGAAATATAATGATTTAATTCTTTTAACAAAATATTCCGAAAATGTTTTTTCACGAAAAAAAATATGTAGATTCTTCAAAAAATGGGTAATAAAAATCAATTTTTTGTTTTCATTTCATTTGATCAAATGATGAAAAATACAATTCAAATGTATTTATAATTTTTTTAAATAGAAAATGAAATCACAAAATCGAATGTATAATTCAAAATATCGGAAAAAACATTTTTTATTTCACAACGTCAAATTTTTTCTCTGTAATGTTTCTGGAAATATTCACTATTGACCTATCACAAATGCAAATTTTCGTGTAGGATTCATTGCCTTTTGAAATGAATATATGCACAAATTTGTTACTATGAATGTTCATTAGTAATCGGCATTTGTTCAAGAAAATTTGAGATTTTCCCCATATCCTCTAATCTTTTATAGCGTATGACTCATCAAATAATGAAGAGAATCGCCGCCGAGACAATGGCAACAAGACGCAAAATACATACCAAAAAATATTTTCTCACACAAATATCATAGTTTGGATAATAATCGTGTTTCAATAATTTTCTTCTATATCTCTTTTTTGACCGTATTATTTTCGTAAATTCTGCCTTGTTGATATGTTCTTCAATTTATAAATCAACGAGCTGTACTCGAGAATGATTCCGTATTGATAGACTGTTGAATGAAAGTACTTCCACTCTGAAATTCATTCAATATCAATAATTTCAAATATGATGACAGATGAATTGCATTTTATAGTATTAAAATTTTATTTCTCAATTTTCGTCTTTTAACTGGAGAATGGTTAGAGCTGCTGCTTCTTCTGTTTCGTCGCAATGATCTTGCTCAGGGAAGTCGTTCATTCCATTGAATGTCCGAACAAGTTGTACGTACCATCGATGTTTTTCCGATCCAGAACCAACTCGTTCTCGTAAGGGTTACTGAAGTTTTCACTGATGCTGCTGTAGTCATCATCATCATCATTATCATTTATGATATCAACAATGTCGTAAGCATTCGAGGAATTCTCCCCTCAATATCCCTTCCATGACCTCGTACACTTTAATTCGGCTTTTTTACAGCTACAGCTTCTGCTGCAACTGAATGTTGTGCAACTGCATTTAACTGATTTCAGGTAGTATTTGTAAAAAAAATTGATGTCACTTCTTTCATAGAAGATTTCCTCTGTGTTTATTAGTTGAAGGAATATAAGAAATATATAGAAAATCTCAAAGAACAGATAACTTTCCCCTTGCTAGCAGAATACCCTAACTTCGGAATAGCTGACTCACGAAATACAAAAGACCTAAAAAAGTTTACTTACGCACCTTTTATCGAGGATAGGCCAATGAAAAACCAGGTACAAGAAGCCTGCTCAATACTCCCACGAAAAAATAGGATCTGATCTTATTATGCAGAAAACGCAATAATGAAACAAAAAACAATTGACGGTATTATCGAAACTATAGTGAGTGGAAATATTTTTGGGTATATATTTTGCGTCTTAGTCTCGGTGGCGAATTTCTTGATTATTTGATGAGTTATACGCTAAAAAAGATCAGAAGACAATAACGGAATCTTAAATTCACTTAAACAAACGCTGATAACTAATGAAAATTCACAGTAACAAATTTGGGCATATATTCATTCCAAAGAGCAATGAATCCTGCACGAAAAAGTTCGAAACTATTATAGTCGCCTGTGATATGTCAGGAGCTATAGCTGTGAATAACTCCAGATACATTACAGAGAAAAAATTTAACGTTGTGTGAAATATAAAAATATTCTTTTTCCGACATTTTGAACTATACATTCGATTTTATGATTTCATTTTCTATCTATAAAAAATATAAATACATTTGATTTTTTTCTACAAATCTTTCATCAATTGATCAAATGAAATGAAAAAAAAAATTTATTTTTATTGCCCATTTTGTAAAAAATGTAAAGTATTTTTTTTCGTGAGAAAAATATTCGGAATATTTTGTTAAACGAATTAAAAAACTGAGAAAACAGTTTAGACCAATAAAAAAAAAATCCAGAAATGAAATGCATGAAATGACGCAAACATTTTTTTCTAAATATAATCATTATTGTCTCAATCAATGATTTGTTATCAAACCAGAAATTTTGAAGTTATGGGATTGCACAGTATTTTTGAATGGTAAAATCTCAACACCATGAAAATCAAATCTGAAAAATGTTTAGTCTCCATTTTGAATTTTGTTGGCATTAACATTGAAAAAATTACAGATTATGGAATACGTAAACACAGGGATGATAAAATCTTGTGAACTATACGTGTAGTAAGTCTCCACGAAGCGAAATATTTTTGATGCCTTACGTCAAAGAGTTATCTCATTTAACATATCAATGGAACTTGAAAGAAAAAAAGTTCGTTAACAATACGCTCATTTCAATGAAAATCGTAAAAAAAATCTCTCAAAAATATACTGTTCCTCGAGGTGTCTGGATGACACCATATTCTTTTCGAATTTTTGAATCGATATTAGCCAGTCGAAAACAATGATTTCACGTGTTACAATCATTTGCACGGTATGGTAACGGATTAACAAGTGTTGTGCGAGACTCTATTTTCACCACGAAATTGAAATGGTTGATGC
>JAVJAQ010000093.1:0-135940 GCA_032362365.1 Zygogramma bicolorata
CGGTTAAGAGTGATCAATGGTGCAGCGGTCCGTTCAGCCGAACAAGTTGGCACATCACTCAACTGTTGTACACCGCTGAACGAAGCCATTAATTTGTTGCAATCAAATGGCCACCTCAACCTCATTTGGCATGTATCCAAGTATTTACTACTTACTACTAGATGAAGATGATAAGGCCTTTTGCATTCTTCGCTTCATTCGATCTAGCTCGGTCACTAACAGATCTAGTTTCTGTTTCTTGCCTTTTTTCCTCCCTTCATGCGACGACAAGCTTCTTTTAGACATCTTCTGCCGATAATTCACTACACAATCAAATAACGTTGCACGAAATTCCACTAATATTTCACTCGAAGTGTAAACAATGCGTTCTCGACCGATACGAAAAACAGAATGATTGACCTAGGCGATGGTGGAGCACAATAGAGGAGGTGATAAAAACGTTTTATTTACTATCAATGCGTATCGATGGGTATGACTAACGTGAAACTACAGGGTAATCATGTCGGTGGACAAGCGAAGGAAAATTACTTGATAAGGTCCGACCTTGTTCCTCTGGTGTGATCGGCTTGTTTTTGTTTTGTGATAGGATAAATTTCCACGTTCTTGGTGATCTTTGGGCGTCACCTCTCTTGTTCATACTACTCGGTCGTTTCTCAATTTCGATAGCCTCTCTGATTGTTCGAGAGTAGAAGTTTTCATCGCTCGCTAATGTTTTTGTGTTTTCGAAATTGATGTTATGTCCTGTCTCCAATACGTGTTGGAAGATGTGGTGACTTTTCCTTTCACTGATAGCTCATGTTCATCCTTGCGTACGTTGATCCGTCTGTTGGTCTGGCCGATGTAGGACTTGTTGCAGTCTCGACATGGAACTTCGTAAACTCCCTGGGACTCCAGTGGTATCTGGTCCTTCGGATTACGGAGTATCGATCTTATTGTACGTTCTGGTACGAACGAAGTAGGTATGTCGTGTTTGCGGAGAATTCTGCTGATTTTATCTGTGGTTCCTTTTATGTATGGTAGTCTGGTTATTATGACCGGTGTTTCTGGGGTTTTCTGCTGTTTCGGTTTGTTTTCGGAAGCCGTTTTTATAATTCTCTCCGAGTAGTTATTCATTCGTTGAGTTTCCTCGATCGTGTTCCGCTCTTGTTTTTGATGTTCGTTGTCTGCCAACCTGGTTGAACGTGTAATTAGAGTTTTTGCCACAGCGTGAATCTGTTTTGGATGGTGATGTGAATTTGCGTTCAGGTATCTGTTGGTGTGTGTTGCTTTGCGATACACCGTGTGGCCTAGCGTACCGTCGGGCTTTTTTATGATTAAAACATCGAGAAATGCGAGCTTATTATCTTCTTCAATTTCTTTGGTGAATTTGATCCGTGGGTGGAGTTTATTCAAGTGATTGAAACATCTTTCGAGTTCCTGATGTCCGTGTGACCAAATCACGAAAATGTCATCAACATATCTCAGCCAGAGTTTTGGTTTCACGTCTGACATTGCTATTGCTTTGGTTTCGATCTCTTCCATGAAGAGGATAGCAATAATTGGTGACAGTGGTGAGCCCATTGGTGCACGCTCAATTTGTCTGTATCGTTGATCGTTATAGAAGAAATACGTGTTTTTAATGCAATGTTCAGCCAAGTCAATGATATGTTCTTCTGGTTTATATATTTTTTTTTATCAATTAGTCGAGTTCGGAGGTCGAAACTCAATCATCACCTAGAAGATGGCAAATGAGACTTTGCCGAAACGTTGTGACAATTATCCTTCAGAGGATCAAAACCACAGAACACGGAATGAAACCCGAAAACACAATCCATCATACTTCGTCCGTGAGAATCTTCATGCTAACATATATATATATATATATATATATATATATATATATATATATATATATAATAATATTAGTTCTTATTATTCTTTTGGTAGGCAAAATTTGAGTTATACGAGAAGTTGCTGATTAATTGGACTTGTTCTATCCAGAAATGACCGTTTTTCAATAGACGCAGCAACTTCTCGGGGTAGATTAAAAATCTGCCCTTCTACAGTAGTATATATTCCAATATTGATTCTTATTTTTTCGGATTGTGGTAGGTTACAAGCCCAGATAACTACGAAACAAGTGTTAGGAATGTATTCAAACAAACATTCATACTGCTATATACATGCTTCGTCTACAAGATTTACTTTTAACGACATTAAAGTATAATATTGATAGTAACAATATTGAATTTATTTGATCATTACTTGATGAAAATCCATATTATCAAAAATATCTCAGATTCTCACTGATAATGGATTAACAAAACCGCGACCCGTGTTTCGGTATACAATAGCTTCATCCCACTTGGGTAAGTTATTGTATAGCGAAACACGTGTCGCATTTTCAGAAACCCATCATCGGTGAAAATCGTGAAAGATACTCTGATATATTTGGTAACAAGATTGACATAAAATTGAATCAGTCATTGCCATGTGATGCAATAAAACGCCAGTCAATCTCGAGAGGCGGTATAGGCTTCACTCATTTCTTGTGCAGTACTGGTGTTTGTTTGAGATGCTTCTGTGTGTTTTTTGTCTTGGACGTGGAGAGTTATAGAAACTTCTGTAGTCATCTGGCTCCATGTTGGGTAAATTATATATCTAAACCCTTAAAAATCCCTTAACTTGCATTTTCCTTATAATGCTAACATAAGCCTCTTGATCTTTACAAATAAAGTTGTAGGCTGTCAACTCGATTTTTGACTTTTTAAAAAGATATTTTCGTGGCCCGAAAGCCTGAGTGGTACTTTGAGGCAGTTCTTTCCAAATTGTGCTTTGTCTCTTTCGTTTCCCTTTTTGCCGATCTAAGCAGAAGCGATTAGCACCAGTAGATATGTCCTCATTGACTACATGTTATAGAGTCGTGTGGGAACTACCATATTTTACCATAAATATCGTGTATGGCCCAAACTATCCAGTCGTGTGAGGGTAACTGTATCTCGCCATATTCTGCATCAATAATATGCATGTTAAGTAAGGCCTCATTGATCCATTGCTCGCACAAGTTTTGACTTCTGAGGGTTGACGTTTGTCAGCTGGTTAACGGAACGAACAATTTTAGAACAACGGAACGAACAATGATGATTCAATAAGCGATCTTTATGCGAACGATATTATTGAAACAGATACAACAGGAACTCATAACAAACCCATGGCATGATTCTACTCCCCGCCTTTTACACAGAATGTGTTGTTCGAATTGGGTAAGAAGGAACATAATTATGTCTAGTTCGGTCAGAGGGGGAGATAGGGAAAAATATCATGATGTGAGAATAGGTTTGCTTTGCTTGATTAGGTACGTTTCCTATTCAGAATTTATCAGAAAGTATCCAACAGTACATACAGATTAGTTTCGATGTGAACACGATTCTACAGTACCCTTCTTTGAAAAGTTACAAATTTGTCAACTACTCATTTTTTGAATATGTCGGAGAATGGAATCTGGCAATGGATTCCTTGAGACCTTCTAGTCTATTCGTTTTAATGATATTGATTTTGAAAAAGGCCCGCTTATTTATTAGTGTGGGGGCTTTAGTTTTTGTCAACTTATGGTTATTATGAAATCATCTTTCGAACAATTCGTTTAGGCCAGTTTCAAATCTACCTACACAGTAGGTAGCACCTGTCAGAAAACAACTACTCTCCTGGCTAATACCACGAAGGGCATTGAATTATATTCGACCGGTGCCAGTGCAGGTTTCTTCACAGAAGAAAATGCTGGATTTGTTTCCTCCTGCGAGGAAAATGTAAAAACATTCGTCATAGTCGATGAGCCTACTTGAAGACTGGCGTTAAATCAAATCATCTTTCGAACAATTCGTTCAGGCCAGTCTCAAATCTACCTACGAAGTAGGTTTTGGCTGGCACCTGCCAGAAAAAAACTCCCCTTCCTGGCTAATACCACGAAGGACAATGACTTCGTGTTGTTCGCATCAGCTTTGGTCGGGGGTTGATACTATGAAGGTTTTTGATTTTCAATTATGGGAAGTCATCGACTTTATGTTGATGATGGCACTGCCTTGTACTGACGAGTGGCTAAATAGCCCGAAACTGGTCTGCAAGTGAGTCCGTCCCTATAATTAAAAATCGATTCCTTCATTTGTTTCGCCAAAAGCAAATGCAGGATTTTCTTCTGTAAAGAAACCTACACTGGCACCGGTCGGATATAATTCAATGCCCTTCGTGGTATTAGACAGGGGAATAGTTTTTCTCTGACAGGTCCAAGCCAAAACCTACTGTGTAGGTAGATTTGGCTTGAACGAATTGTTCAGAAGATGATTTGATTTAACGCCAGTCTTCAAGTATGCCCAGTAGTATAGGTCGAATGTTTTTATGGTTATTATGAAAACAATAACTTCAAGCAGAAATCACATTGAAATGCGCCCATTCCCATGTGTGACATAATACAAAAAATCACATATTTCAACAAAACCAAAGCAATGTGGGAATAGATATTGTATACAGTGAGGTCCAAAGAGTTTGCAACAGATGGGATCTTCTTTTATTGGATGCAAAACCGAAATCTATGTACCGCCGAAATTTGGAGCATATATTCAGGACAGAATTGAAAATATTGGATTTGTTCACTTATCAAGTACCCCCATTTCAGAAATATAGGATAAAAATTTTATGAGAAGAAATTGTTAAGAAATGGAAGTCTTGCCCAAATATCAGTTATCAGCCCGAAACTCGAAAAAATATTTGCTTCTTCCCTGTTATTCCCTTATGATAAATTGAAATTCATTTGGAAAGAAAGTATGTAAAGTGGCTTTAACCAAATCACAGTATCATTAGTTAATATTTGCCCTATTGAGAAGGTTAAATGCAAAATTCTAGAGATATATTAAATATCCTTGCAACGAGGATGAATTCAAGAGTTCCAAAAAAAACAAATATCAGGATTGTGCTTCAATTCGATAAAAATTATTCGAAAGGATATTTGGTTATTTTTATTTATTTCCATATCCAAATTTTGGTTGTTCAACTAAACTAATAGAAAAATTCCACATTTTAAAAACTCCAAGGACCCCACTGAATGAAAGTAATCATTGTTTTCGTGTTGATCGCAATAAAATAATAATGAGAATTTTGAAATATTGACTTGTTCATATCAGTGTTCGTGTAATTGAACCTTTGGCTCTAAGTTGCCACAATTCGAGTAGTCTTTTATATGACTTATTTGTCGAGGCTATTAGTATTTTTTTTTCATGTTGATGTATTATTATTGTACAAATAAAAATTATTATAAATTTTCCAGGCTGCAGATGGGAAGGGTTCAAGTAGACAAGAATCAAAGTATATCTCATTTTAATGTAATTAGACTGAAAAAGTACAAATATACATATTAAATAGCTTGCGTACAATTCGAAATATACAACAAATTACAAATTTACAATACCATCATGCGTTGGACCCAATATGTACATTTTAATCTAAAGACTAATCAGTTGCTTTCAGCAATTAGAAGATTGGAAGGTTGGTAACCATGTTTGACTAAAATTAGCAGATGGTGCTAAGTTCAAAATCTAGCCCATCGGGAATACTCCACACACCTTTCATGACATTATGGCTTGAACAGATTGAACGCGAAAAGTCTTCAACACAGGATTGTACGAAAAATAACTTAAAGAGTAGAGCTTAGACTAAAAAGGTAACTAATACACAAAATTGCACTTAAATAATTTTGTTTATATAGGAACACAAAATTTTATAACAATGAATACATTTTGTATCATCTGAGGTTAAAAACGAAGGAATGCAATGGAACTAACTCCGTTAGAGAGAGTGACTAATAGACTTGAATAGAAGTTTTTTGGTAGAAAACAACAAAAATATTGGTAGGTAGCAGGGATTGCCAACTTGGTTAGACCCAAGATCTACTGTTCACTGTGCGATCTACTGCCGTTGCTAGGCAAAAACCACGTATCTAGTTACAGATGCGGTGTTTCCGTTTGGTAATACAATAGGCAGATACGGGTTTTTTAATCAGTAGGATTGCATCATTTTGTAGATACGATACGGGAATATAAAATAACCAGAATTTCACACTTCAGACTGAAATATGGGTCTTTTGCTAAGAAAAAATGTAATATCAGTTGCCTAGATAAAGTGGTTTTACTTAGGACTGAACTAATAGTCGCGAACGACCGGTTGACCATCTCTGATCTGACGAAAAAGTTCCATTTCATTTTATCCCTCTATTTCATACCATCTGACGAGTACTATTAGTTTTACTTCTATCGTAATGTTAGAATGGTGCGATAATTAAAAAATATTCGAGTGCACTTCAAAACGAATGGAAAGTGTATAGACAATAAATAAAAACGCCATTGTGAAAAAGGAACAGGCTTTCGTTGAATACTGATAACAAATAAACAAGAGAGCAGACAAAGTCGCAATCATGGAGATAATTGAAGAATGTCATCAAAGCAAAATTTTATCAACAGAGTTGTTTTTCAGTAGATGAATTTCTTAGTCCTTATCTGTTTTCAGTAAGTTGTCTTCATGGACAACTGAGAATATATGAACTAGAAGAAATTTTCATTTCCTTGATTTTGTGTTCATTTCTTCGATTTCATCAACTGTGTTGCTACCAATTTTACTTTGATGATTACCTTTGATGAGAACTAATTTTTGATGAGAGAATTTGGTAATCATAAACCTGCCAGAACACCTTTTTTTTCTTTTGAGTAATAGCTGGGGCCTCTTTCACATGGATCTGTGATATCGTTATTCATATTGAAAATTATATTTGATAATTTCAGAGGCTATTTCCAATACATTTTCGGGAAAAAATTTATCTTGCATTATGTTTGTCACCTGCTTTCACGTAAAATTGAATTATTCGAATACATTTATCAGCTTTGAAGTGATTATGAAGTTTTGTGAGAAAATTACCCCTCCATATCTGAAACAGGAATATGCCTATTTCTGATATAATGGAAAGTAATGTTCTTCATTTTTGAAAGAAACAGAAAAATACTATTACTGATAGAAGTGAAATTCCGTATCTGGTACAGAAATATTCCATAGCATATTCTCTAAATGTATTTTGAGGAAGGTGTTAGGTCATGGAGTTCATTTACTGATTTTTTTTCGGGGGTTAAACCCAAAGTGCATCAAGTTTGGTCAGTTGAAATTTGTGTTGCATTCCCATGATTTTCGTAAATTTTGCTTAGCAAATGACTTTAGTGTTTGATAATTCGATCAGATCCCTAGACCACAGGTCGAAGGATCATTATACGAATTTGCTTGAGAGCAAAATTTGGAGAAATTATGGAAATGCGCGCATTTTGGTCGATTGAACTTGGTGTGGGGAGGATATATGTTGAGATTATTTCCACAAAAAAAGTAAATTCAGAAAAATTTCAAATCGAACAAAGGAACAATATGGTCCCTATAGAGTGATCCAAAATACGGGTTCACTTTGACCAGTTTGATCAGTTGAAAGGTCTAGTGCAATCATTGACTGTGAAACTCTGTAAAAGCAGCCTAGCCTACAACTTTTCAATGAGTTATTCACATTATTAGGAAATAATACGTGAAATTAAATAGAGTCAAATTCTTATTCCATCCGTTGTTAGGGCAGGAGGGCATATTTGTTGCGATACGTAACTGCAAAATTATAAATAAACAAAATCCCTGTTTGTTTTATTAGTTACATCCTGAATGATTTATGAATTGGAAGTTTGAACTGAAAAATTCTCTTGAAAAATAGTAGAATACTTGAAGTGTATGCCTTTTTGATATATTTATTTAAATTAATATCCCGATCCAAAGAAATACGATACATAGCTGATAAAAATGTCGGTCAATTCTGCCTTCTCTTTATGTTGAAATTACGGGTGAAGATGAATTTTCCGGAGTAGCTTTCAGGGTAGCATTCGTTAATGTGGAGCAAAATGTATTATCCAAAAGAAAATTCAATTCTATTATGCAACTAAACTAAATTTCGATTTTCAATCGAACTACTCTGATAACTGGTTTTCCGATTTCAAATACTGAAATTATTGTATTCATTACCATTTCGATTACTAAATTTATTTTTCTTTAAGCATAGTCGTATAATTTTTGACTTTTGTCATTCAAATTCCATCACACATTTCTCATTTCATCCATTTTGATGTCATCCATATTGATGTTCATTAATTCCAGCAATTATTTCAGAAGCATGATTTTTTGTGGTATCATTACAAGCATTTCGAATTCATTTCATATTCCACTTCATCCCATTAGCTCTATTATCAAGTAATCCAAAACTGTTAATAGTGATCAATCAATGCAATTCTTCCAATTTTGGGAAATCAGCTTCTCAGTCTCTTTCCCAAAATACAGGGGTGCGCGAAAGTCCGGAATAAAATTAATATCTGTTCAACCAGTAACTCAGGAAAAAATCGCTGAAACACGTCAATTGATTCCAAAGTGTACGCATTTTTGGCAATGAAATTAAATATTTTTTTTCAACCCCTTAGCTGCAACCCTCCCCAAATTTTTTTTTTCAAATGCAAACCTATGTCGTGTATGGGCTCATTGAAAAGCTCGTAAAAAATGTGGCTACCACGAAATGAAAGTTTGAAATACCTACTCAGTGCTATCTATGGGTGAATTACCGTTGCAAAAAGAATAAGTGGCATTCAGCATATGATGATGTACATTACTCAAAAATTGCTAAGGATCACCAGTACCTAGTTTCTAACAGTCTACAAATTTTAAGAACAGACCAAGCTGGGCAGGCTTCACAACAAATTGTATTGATTTATATGTGAAACTGAAAACGTAATCTAGCATCAACATTCTTTGGAATCTATTTTTTCACAAAAAACTTACACATAAAATTAGTTCCATCCCAAGCAATTGATGACCAGTGTACTTCGGAAAGAGAAAAAAGTTGTTGCATTTTTTGTACCACTCAGATAGCACTTAGTAGGCATTTCTAACTTTCAAGAGTTTTTTCTCATTTCGAGGTAACAACATGGGTAAAAAAAGAAAGAGTATGGTCAGATTCCAATTTTACGAGCTTTTCAATGAGCCCATACACGACATAGGTTTGCATTTGAAAAAAAAATTGGGGAGGGTTGCAGATAAGGGGTTGAAAAAAAACATTTCATTTTATTGACAAAAAATACGTACACTTTGAAATCAATTAACGTGTTTCATCAATTTTTCCCAAAGTTACTGGTTAAACAGGAATTAATTTTATTCTGGACTTTTGCGCACCCCTGTATATGAGGCCACTCTATATGCAAATATACGACTCGTTTATGTAAAACCATTTTCAAGCAACTGGTTCCTCGTTACGTATCCCTTACGTATGAACTGGATTACAATAATTATGTAATGAGAGACTTCGCTGACACTTGTTTAGGTACGATTCAAAAGTAAATCCGAATGCCGATCGAAGCAAAAACACACCGACTGTAAATGCACTCGGTTTTTCAGCAGGGAAATTGATCATTCCCGATATGTCCCTAGTTACGTTCAATCTGATACCGAGCAAATTACGCATTCGTCTTTTTAACTAGATTAAAATAGATTAAATCCTAGGTAGCGCAGGAACAGGTTACTGCCGTGGAATCTGATGGATCTTAAATTATTTGATCCGGTCTTCCCTTATCTGCTGTAAGATCATATTTTGCATTCGCCTACGAAGATTGATCTCGGTAGACATGTGTTTGTTATCTGACATCTGACGTTTGCTCATCAGGAGCCTATCCTATACGGTTAGTTTCTCTTGCACCAACTGTCGACTATCTTTCATTTACGTAACCGCTTGATTGAAGATATGTAGGCCTAAGAAAAATAAAACTTCGAGGGATTTTTATGCGGACAATTGGAGAAATTAAAACTTCTTCAATTCGAACTTTCAACTCGTTCAAATTTGAAGGTACCTCATTGATTTATTCTTCAAACGACAGGAAAGTATGAAGTTGTGTGATTCAAATAGGGGTAGATAAATAATTTCATTTATACTGATAGATGATGAAAAATTTGAATTACTATGGCTGTCTATGAAGTAGGAGCTAATCTTTGAGGCAAAGAGTCTTCAATTTAAGATTAATCATAGGGCAAACAACATTGTTATTCCATTGAATAGAAATGTCATACTGATATTTTATCTTCAGATATTCGAATTCCTTTCACTTTGTAAGCAGTCATGAACAAAAAATATTTAACACAATACTCGTGCTTCTCTGAATTTTATATTGAAGAGCGTACAGAAAATGAATGGGCCTGATAAACTCCAAATGTTCTCTCAGTCGCATCAATAATTTGTGCGATTCACATCAACAATTCTTTCAAAAAATAGAAAATTAGGCAAAACAGTAATAACATATAGTGCAACATAGAAATGTCAGTCACAATAATTGCCCCGCTAGCTGTTCAGAAGCTTCGTCATGTACATTTGACATTTTCGTCCCCTTATTCAAAAGCACTGGTACTGAACTGAGTGGGTACCAGATTTTTATTCTAGTGTGATTATTCGATTACGGGATATCATGAATTATTGGCGGTTGTTGGTATTGAATCAGAATATTTCTTTGATTTTCAGATATACTAATCATTTTCTTGGCACAAATATATATCCTTCCAAATGTGCTTGGGATGAAATCTACTTGTACGATCTCAAAAAACAATTTTTTTTACAAATATTCAGTTCATTGGAAATACATATGTAGTCGAGTTTATTTTTTCTTTGAATATATTGAACATAATTGGATAATGTTAAGGAACAAAAAACTAATAATCAAATCAGGGAGCTGAGTTTTTCTGTTTCGATGGTGATGAAATAAGATGTTTGTTTTCATTTTCTTGAGTGAATAGGGGTGTAGTAAACTCATATATAGTTTGGAATGAAACTATTCAATTGATCAATAAAGTTTGATAGGATTTAATTTTAGTTCTTCTCATAATTTTCAAATATCATTATCTGAAAAGGAACCAAGGCACTTGGTTCCATTTTTAAAGCAACATACGAATCAATCAGAAACGTGAACTCGGTGAGAGTTTGGTTTTCAAAAAGTAACCAAGTTATATCAAGAAGGAACTGAGAGCCATATCCCCAAATTCATTGTTTTTGGATAAGAAACCACAAAATGAAATTTATAGCTCAGATAATCAACTTTTAACGTTTACAACAAGCGTATCTGAAGCGAAGTGCTGTTTTTCACCAGATTTGATATTTTTTGTCCTCTGGATAATATTTAGAACTGATATGATATCATGTTGATAGCATAAATTGTGATAATTTAACGGCTATTTATAGAGACACATATCGGGTGTGGTTCTCAAAGATCTAAATGATTTGAATTCAAGATTTATCACTCAGCATCTCTCTCTACCACTTTCTTCTCCATTTGTTCAGTACTTCTGAGCCGAAAGAAAATATCCTCCCATATAAAGGGCTTGCGTTGTCTTTTCGACCGTATCGTCATTTTTACCGTAAAATATACCGAAAGCTTCAAGTGTGAGAAACAAACACTGACAATGTTATTCCAATCGGAACATGCCGGTACCTGTACTGACTTTGTTAGCGTCACCCATCAAATTTAAGGTAGTGTACGGAATAGCCAGTATAAGTATAAATAATGATTATTGATTTTTTCAGCTTCAAATATTGTCGATATTTGAGCACATTAAAAAAACAAACTTCTCCATATTTATCTACATATTGACTTCCGAAGGTAAAACTGGTTTTTGCCGTATGAAAAATGATTAATACATTTTTTTGTGTTCATACCACTTACATGAGTAACTTGCGTATGGTATAAACTTACTGACTGATGTACAGAAAATACCTACCCTTTTATATATTTTTCAACCCTATTCCACCAATCTGACTGATGGTCATACCAACAATGTTGGGTGGAACATTTCCTAGAGACCAATTACCCTAACATCAAACCGATATTTCTGCACTCGACGCGCGTTTCGCTTACAAGGGATGCATCTTCAGGAAAAGTTTCATCTTTTACACTAATCTCATCGTTTATTTAACAATGTTGGGATATGGTTTCGATAGGACAAAACCGCAGTAACGATCATAAAAATATAAGTGGTATAAATCATAGGAAGATTCATTTATTATTCATTCATTTCCTGATGTAATGGCTGATTCCATCAATTCATTCTTCTTGCTCCAATATAGTTTTCGATAACCTTATAAGAGGAATCAATCATTGATTGTGCGAAGGCTATTTCTATGATATTTACAAGTTAATGTGAGTTTTCGAAAGGTTCTCTGCAGAATATCATAAATTGTTATAACATCGAAATAACAGTCGTTATCAGAATACTGGTGTTCAAACGTTATTGCATTCTCCCACAATAGTGGAGTTTTTAGAACTATGCACCTTCGAGTTATAACTCCATAATAGTTTATTTTATTGCAATACCTTTCTCATCTACGGCTCCAATAAGTGGCACTAGGAGAACACGCCTTACCTTCTGGCACTAAATGAGCTAATACCTGCATAATGCTCTTCTGTTTATCTACAAGTGATCACAAGTGTTGAGCCGGCAGTAATAGCTGTGACTATTTTTAAAATAATCTAGATTAATTATGCACCTAGTTCCTAGTTGATAGTCCAGCTGATCAATTTCTGTTAATAAGTTACACGAAGGCAATGATGATGAGGATTTCTATCGGAATACTAGGAAAAGTACGAAGAGAGATATGAATGAGGAAAGAGGAAGAGATTATGCGAGACGATTGAATGAAGATAAGTTTTGGAGTGGAATGTTATGTTTCACTGAGACGTAGAATACGGTTGTAGAAATGAAATTTTCGATATATTCCCCACCTCCTACGATCTTTCAAAAATTACAATTCTACTTCTCGCTACCAAGAAAGTTATGATAACCACAACTTTTTCGGTATCTGCGTTCAGATTCAGCCCGAAATACTGAAAAATATTAAAAGAGTATTACTTTCTCATTTTTAATGAGAATTTTACAACACCTGTGTCAAAGGGGTAGTCGATTATGTGAGTTACTTTTGATCAAAAGTTCCTATCCAAATTACCAAGTTTTTTCGGTTATTTGTAATCGAATTTCTTTGAGGGATCACAGCAGAAAGATGAATGCGAGAGAGAGGGAGAGAGAGAGAGAGAGATGAAAATCTCATTGAGTGAGGGGAAAATAAAGAGTGAAGTGTATAAAAACAAATATCAACAAAAAAAGGAGTTGTGAAAATGATATGATTTGAAACAAAACATGGGAGGATGTTGAGATCAAGCAAGAGAGTTATACGATTTGGAGACCGGAAAAGATGAAAAATACTGAAATGAATTTTTTTCTCTCTCTCTCTTTCTCTACTATATTGGCCTTTGCTTCCTTCACGGCGCATTTGGCCAACACAAGTCGAAATCAACTGTTTATCTATTACAGCTTGCAACAAAAGATAAGGATAGACGAAGAGAAAGATGTCAAGAGAGGAAGGAAGTTTTTAAAGAGTAAATATTACTGAAAGAGAGAAAGTAAGGTTTGGAAACAAATATCAACAGTAAATGAGGAGGTGGGAAAATGATACAGATATGATATGAAACAAAACAGGAGCGGATGAAAAAACTAATTTTCTAAATTGCCTAATCTATCAGAAAATATTTCGCGAGAGGAGGAAAGACGAAAAAGTCAAGAAGTGAGGAAGGAAGTTATTTAACAAAGAGTAGGTATGCTAGTGAAGGAGAATTTGAAATGTGCAAATTGTCAAGTTATTATTCAGGGAAGAGGACACCAGAAAATATTCGAAAATGAAATATTTCAGAAAAAGAGAAATAATGGCGTAGAGGGGGAGGTTAAGGTTACAAAATAATAAAGAAATATGAAACAAAACAGGAGCGGATAATTGGCAAGAGAGTTATATGATTTGGAGTGCGAAAAATATGAGAACCAGTTGAATGAATGAATGATGATATACGAAGAGAAATATTTCAAGTGAGGAAGGTAGTTATTGAAGGAAGAGTTAATATGATAGTGAAATAAAATTTGAAATGTAAATATTTTCAGTTATAATTCAGAGAAGGGGAGACCAGAAATTGATTAGAGCATTGAATATTTCAGACAAAGAGAAAGAAAGGTGTAGAAACAAATATCAACAGTGAAGGAGAAAGTGAGGAAATGATAATCATATTATATGAAACATAACAGGAGCATATGATGAATCCAATAATCAAAATAATTTGAGGAGCGGTAAAGATAAAGAATATTGAAAGTAGTTGCTCATCTATTAGAATATTCTACATGAGGAAAGACGAAGAGAGAAGGATAGTTATTGAAGATAGACTTGACATGCTAGTAAAAAAAAATAAATGTGAAAATTGTGAAGTTATGATTCAGAAAAGAGGTGACCAGAAAATGATTGAAACAGTTGAGATTTCACAAAAAGAATAAGAAAAAAATGGACTTAAGTTCTGTGACCGTCAAGAGATCCAAATAGTGGAATTATTGAAGCAGCTACGGTTAAGATACGAAAAACAAATGAAAATGATTGAAATTTATGATGATTGAATTTCAAGTTCAAGAATGGAGTGTGTTAATAGGGAAATAATGTGGTTGATATTAATGAAAATGAGTGAATTGTAGATGGAAGAATTCAGAGATGAATGTTTGAAGTATGAGGTGAAGAGAAACGTTAGTTCAATGCCTTTATGAAAAAATAAATTGACGAAATGAAAAATGAGAAATGATTAAATAAAGTTATGAACCGAAGAGAATGCGAGAATATGAAAGTGACATTATATTAAAGAACTACACAATAGTGAAGTATGAGAAGACTGAGAAAATGATGTGAAATGATGATAAGTTGAGAAATAAAGTGGAAAGGATTAGCAGCAATTTGAAAAAATATAATGATGTGCCAAGGAAGGAATTAGAGACAGAAAAATTTAGTGAACTAGTGAAAACAGATAATACTGAGAGAATGAAGATAAGCGTGGATGGAAAATGAAGAGACCATTGAGTAATATAAAAATGATGAATGGGATAAAGGTTCATAAAAAAAGTCACTATTATATAAAGTTCGAGTAATTTTGAATTATTGTTCGAGATTGGAAAAAAAAAGAATAGGAATGTAACTGGAAGGTAAGAAATTAACGGATTATAGACTCGGTGAGTTCAGGGATGGAAGGTTATAGTATAAGATGAAGATAGTATGCTAATATTAAAGGGATTAGCAATCTGAAAAGTGGAGGAAGAATAGGGATGAATCAAATGGTAGAACGAAAATTGAATGAAAATTCAGAAGAAAGAAGACACTGCATGAATGAAAAAGAGAAACTACGGAATGATGAAATTTGTGAAGGAGAAGCCATTTTCAATGAAAAAGACTCAGAACTCAACATATCATTAAAAAAATCATGCGATGAAGTGGTGAGAGTAGAGAAATGTGGGATTCGAAAACGAAATAGGAAAATGATGAATGAAGTGAATGGAAATGAGGAAGTGAATGAGACTAAGAATCAGTTGAATAATTCGAATAGAAAATATTAAAATATAATATAAAATGAAAGGATGACAGAGAAATAAGGTAATCGATATTTATGAAAATGAGTAAATTGTTGACGGAAACATTCAGAGATGAAGGGTTGAAGTATAAGGTGGAGAGGAAAGTTAGTTCAATGCATTCATAACATAGGAAATTTAATAGGGAAACAGAAAAATTAAAAATTTTCAGAGAAAGTTATGAAGCAGAGAGAATGTGAGAATCTGAAAGTGACAGTATATTAGAGATGTACACAATGGTGAAGTGGGAAAAGATTGAGAAAATGATGTGAAATGATGAGTTGTGTGATAAAGGGAGAAATATAGTGGGCAAGATAAGCAAGAGACTAAAAAAACAGGATGATGTGCCAAGGAAAGAATTGTAAACAAAAAAGTATTGATGGGCGCAGATGGAAAATGGAGAGACCATGGAGTCATTTATTGGGATTAGTGATTCAGGTGATGGGGTGAAATGAGTGTGGGAATCCATAATGAAATAAAAAAATTGAGGACTACGTGAATAGGAGAATAGAGAAGTGGACATGAATAGTAAAAATGGGAAAATAATCCCGCCAAATGAAATGAATGAATCCTAGACTACTGAAACGTCGAGATATAAAGGGTTGGAGAATGAGATGAAAATAGTATGCGAAGAAAAATATTTACGAGGTGGAAATGGGACTACTGAAGTGGGAGGTGAATGAAAAAATTTAATCCGGATGGAATCATGGTGAAATAAACAAAATGGTGAAATGAAAAAGGAAAGAGACATCAAAAAGGAGAAATCTGTCTAGAACATGAAACAGAATTTAAAAAAAGTGCACTGAAATAGTGATGGGAGTACGAGAACGATAATAAGAGATAAGGAAAACGAACAGGAGAGGTGAAGAAGCAGGAAATGAATTTCACAATTTATTCAAAGGAGTAAACTGAATAGTTGTCAGGTGTGAATAGAAATACGACATACAAAATGTGGAACCAACGAAATAATTAGCATAATTGGAGAGCGGGTAAGTAGAAAATGGAAGCTATCGCAAATCATTTGGAAAATATTTTGAGTTTAAGAGGGTATAAACGTAGAAAAACTCATCAAAGGAGGCAAATATTCATTGGGGTAGAAAGAATTTGATATCGCAAGAGGGAATAAACTGTTCACCAAGGGAAAAAGTCGCGAGAAAAAGTAAAAACTCACATGAGATAATGCAGAGAATTACTTGTTTAGTAATACAAAGGTTATGAAATGAGAACATTATGCTGAGAACAGAATCTGTAGTATGCACAAAAAGAAAATTGAGAGTGATAAACTGATGATCGAAGATGAACTATGAAGAGGAAGGCTTGATGAAGAAAAAACACAGAATTGTAAAATGAGTGGAGACAAGCTTATACAAAAATGGATGTAATGAGTAGGAGAAAGGTGCAAAACAAAAAACTAAAATAGTGAAGAAAAAGGTAGTAAAACAATGACAAACATTAAGAATTTGATACAAAATTAATGAAAAGTTGAAGGCTGAAGTGAGGAGAGCCATAACAACAAAGGACTGAAAGCTAAAATGATGTATCTATCGAAAAAAAAATCAAAAAAAAGGACGAGGAAGAAAATTGAAGACGTGAAGGAAATAAGATCGGAGAGTATAGCAGAATTTTAGTCAACAATGAAATGAAGATGATTGATGACTGACGTGAATAGAAAATGACGAAAGTGAACAAGAGTAGAATGGGAAATAGTGAAATTGAAGAACTGAGGAATTAATGAGTTGTAAAATTGAGAATTGAGAGCTAAGAGAGAGATAAGATTGATCCGAGTAGAGAGAGTGTAAGAGAGTAGAGAGAGAGCGAGAGAAAGAGAGAGAAATAACAGAAAGAAAGATATGAAAAGATAGTGATATTAATTGAAATGAGGATGATGGAAAGAAGTGGGCAAGCAGAGAACTGAACTGAAAGAGTCGAATGATGAAGAAAGAGTACATGGTGAGTGAAAAAAGTTAAATTGAGAAGAAGAGAAGAACAAAATTAGCCTTCATGCAAATGATGAGAAATCTGATGTCTGAAAATAAGTGAAGGAATGTGGTTAGTGATAAGAATGAATTGTGAAAGTCAACAATGAAGTAGAAAGAAAGAAAGCAGTGACGTTAATGAAGAAAAATGAAAGAATAATAAAACTGAAACAAGATATAATCAGATGAGGTATGAAATGGATCGGGAAAAATCACAAGAATGAGAATTATGAAATCAAAGAAACTAAATGAAAGTTGAGGAAACTTCAAGAAGTGAAATGAAATGCAAAAAAGTGTGGAAATAAAGCAATTCTGATTGGAGGCAGGTGCAAAGAATGCTAACAGGAAATGATTGCATAAAATGAAACGTATGAAAATTTCAGGAAACGTTCCGAATTTGATGAAGAGGTCAAGATATGAACATGATGATATAATGCTGAAAAAAAATTGTTGTAGAAACGACCACAAAGAGAAGGGGTCACGTCGCATAAAATACCCTGAAATGATCGAAAAATCCCTGAATTAGAGGTGAAAGCTCAAATGTCATAAACATTTACATTGATTCCATGATTTGGAACGGTAAGATAATGCATGTAGAATAAATAGTTGAGAGTTAGGAAACGAAGAGGCGAATGGAAATGAAGAAAATTGAAAACAGCCCGAAATAAAATGAATAAGTGTAAAATGAAGCAATTGATGAGATGGAAGGAAGGAGCAAGGAAGTCTTATTTCTGCAACTGGTCTGAATAAAATAGGAGGTGTGAGAGAGTGAAAATTACCGAATCTATGAGGTATAGATATGATTGAAGAAGAGCTAGAATGAGAGATAAGACTAAAGGTAAGAAACAAGCAAAATAATTGAGACATATCACGACGCATACAGGAAGAAAGAGTTAACAGAAATATTCAGTGGATAGAATGAATAAAAGATGTAATGAATAAAAGATGTAATGATATGGATGAGTGATACGATACGAGTAGTATTTGTAGAGAAGATGGCATGTTAGAGAAAGACTTCTAAAAGTTGGTGAATGAAATATTCAATGAAACAAGTAAATACAAGATCAAAGAATTGACAAGCAGAAAATAATAGGGATAATAGAACATCAAAATTTTGAAGTTATTTAAAAAAATGAAAGTATCTGAGAGAGATAGTGGATGGAAAAATTTAGTGGAAAATTGCGTGAGCAAAAATGGTACAGAGAGAATATAATACAATACAGTTATCGAAACTCAGTTCGCGTAGGGGAGTGAAATCAGTGTTTTTACAGTAGTGAGCTTATGAGCAAAGTGACAGAACAGAAAATTCTGAAAGTTCGAAATTTCTCAAATGATTATGAAGATTATCACAAGAAGTAAATAAATCGAAAAACAAGAAATAATAGAGGTGTAAATAGAAAATAAAAGCTGCAAATTACAGAGAAAATTGCAATAGTACGCCAATGAATGATGAAAGAGTTGGGACAAGAAAATGTGAATGTAAGGGGAATCACAGAAATTCAATGAGTAAATAGGAAGGGCTAGAAAGAGCAAGTCTAACGGATCAGAATTTGATTTAATGATCATGAAGAGAGTTAATTCACTGAGATTGGGGTATATTATTTCAGAACCAGACTCACTGTCGTTATTTCATCTTGACCGTTATCAAGACGTCTGAATGACAAATTGTAACGAGACAATAGCGGATCGAAAGGATTACAAAAAGGCCACTACCTAGTAGTCATTTAATTCTCCAAGCCATAAAGAAATTGTTATCCACGTATTAGGTACATTCATTTGATGACTACCGCAAGTACCGACTACAAGTATCATAATAGTCCTCTATTCATAAATAGCAGCATATCATCACCTCTGGGTAATTGCCTCAAAAGAGCTCACTAATGACATTTGAATCGGTAAGTACAGTCACTTCAGTAACAGGTTAACGATGTGGAATATTCTCACATTGAATTGTCAGTAAAAAGGCTTTTTGTTGCCAAAACGAAATTACAGTGTTGAGTAGCTACTCTAATGAGTACTTTGATAATGAATGCATGTTTTTGTTTGTGAGTCGAACGCTAATTTGGAGCTTTGTCTTATTAAATTTAGATCACCATCGTTAAACCACGAAACAACGTGAATTCTCATGGGAGATTCGATGCATTGAATGATCCCAGCAAACCGAGTGTTTTTACAAACGATTTCTAACGGTTAATTGCTGTATGGGCAAAAGTAACAATTTCCTTAGCATGATTAAAAAAAACATTTTTCCATAATGAAGGCGTACACATTCAATGATTAAGATTCATTTTCTGTTCTTGATGAATATTGTTGACTGTTTTGAGATGACTTTGTTCATAGGAATATAATATCAACACTGATGTTGATGAAGACTTAACAGGAGGATCGGATGCAAATGATAACTAGAGTGTTTCAAATCAGTTCAGTCTCTGTTTCTTACAATTACTAGGTGTATTTTCTATCACAACATATCAATTCAACACAACCAAAAACTTATATATCATATCAGATTTAGAGTGAATACGTAGTTTCTTATTCCCTGAAGTTAACGTTATATTCCGTACATAGTAGGCTTCGTGTATTTTATTGATATTGAAACTAGGAAACCGTGAAATTAAATGAAGCGGTAAAATAATAAATATAAGGAAGGCATAACTAACACATATATATCGAGATCGGACCGTAGCAGATAAACTTATTGAAGTTTCCATCTACTAATTAATACTAGCTGAACAATTACCATGCAATGATAATTCCGCATCGAATAATTATAAATGTGTTTCATCTTGGCGAATATAACTGTAATATGCCCATAAAAGATCAGATTCTACACGAACCTTCCCATAACTCGAATCAAGCTTACTTCTGATAATTTTTTTTCATTTTATGTCTTATACGATTCATCTGCTTCGCAAGATCATCCTAGGATTATTATAGAATAGATATAAATAGGCAGGGAGCATAGTATCCAGTGACAATTCAATGTTCACCGAAAGTCTTGATTTCCACGACATTTTGACAGTAAAATGAATACGTTTGTGATCATCGAGCAAAGTCAGAATAATGAGCCATCAGATTTACATTCCTTCATATACACAAGAAAAAAAATTGGTAACGAAAACACCATGGAAACCGTTTCCTCGAGGAAATTTCAAGAACTGGTTTTTGAAAATCACAACATTACAAATCATTACATGGCCACTTCAGTCGATTTGTTGTATGAATGAAAAATAGAAAACAATTTCTTCTATATTTTCGTCAGGTGAAACATTGAAAACAGTAGAATATGTTCCACTTGGAACTGTTATACTTTTGTGATTGAATGGAAGATAATACGTTTTTCAGGATCGCACACTCATTATGATCACTGATTGATCATCTCGAAATTACTTTTCTTTTACTCTCATGAGGTAGTTTCCATAATATCCTGATGTAGGCTGATGAAATAAACTTGTGAAGGGTACAAGAAATGATTTTTCATTTATATATGGAAAAAACTCAGTAGAATCTATTAGATTACTACGTCAGGAACTGAAATATCATAAGATTCCTATCAGAGTCATTCAACGAAGATTCAGACATATTTATCTACTCATAGGTGGATGTAAAAATAAAGGAGAATTATGGAAACTGAAGGCAAACGATAGAATACTGGCGAAGATCTTAGGTTTTTCGAAGCTATAATGATATAATCTCCAATGGCAATAGGTTCCAATCAGAAAAATCACATGCTCCTCGACTATTCATCGTAGATTGGATGGAGCATAAAACAGACTAGTCTAGTTCTTGAAGGAAGTGGGTGGTTCTAACTGCGTGAAGGCCTGGAGGCAACTTCTTAACTGACTTTGTAAATGATATGCCTCTCAGATTCTTCATAGATAAGACCCAGCTACTCTTCGTAATGTTTATTATTAGCATGCACATTGTTGGTTTTATTTTTATTTGACACACGCCTTCTTGAAATATTGAGACGATGATACTATTGAAGATTCAGCTGAATGTTGATGTGAATGAATTGTGCAGTCAGTTCGAAGCATTGCTGGCAAAAGTCCTTCCATACAAGGTAGATCATTTCTGGAAAAAGTGGTTTGTTGCACATTACATGGACAATAGTGAACTGAAAGGACATTATTCTTGCATAAAATGTTAAGAAGTGTTGAAAGAATAACTCTCTATTCCAGATATAACAAGATACTTCTTGTGCCGGGTCATGAAATCGAATTGGTTCTTTCATCAATTCTTTCGAATTCACAACATTATATAATCATGTATCAGTATGTATGAATTCCAAAACCAAGTCGGTAAATGGGGTAATCATGTTATTAGTGAGTTTCTCATGAATGATAGTACAGCTCGACATTATGACATGTAGGCATTCTCGACAATCTCGTCATTTCAAAGTAACGTCACTGCCATGATATTAACCGAGAGCATCAGCAACAAAATAAGCACTGTGAAGTATGTCTGATATCCGTTCCCATCCTGATATATCTAGCTTATGGCACATCACCAATAACTCGTTTGATGAAAAAAAAACGAGAGCGTATTACGAGAATTAAATTTTATTGAATCGTCGCGCTTCATTTGGAAAAAGTATGAGTTGTAGAAATAGCTGACAAGATAGAAGATACACATTTTATTTATTACTTAATGCACGAAGATTCCTTTGTTTTTATCCGAGCAGTAACATCTGTAAACCATTCGGTGAAAAGATTATGGAAAGTTGTGAGAGCATTTTTCGCATTTATCAAACGGATAGCTTCATGAATAATGATTTGTGAATTGATTATATTCCAGGACTGCTGCAACTGCATGTTTTGTCATATATGAACTACTTTTTTCCAATCGAAGGTTTATGATAATAATTATAATATGCGTTATGTTCACGAATAAGTAAGAGACATACAGGATATTCGAAGTAAATGAGACAGAGAAAGAAAGAGAGAGCTAGAGAGAGAGGGGAAAGAAGACAGAGAGATAGGAGTAGAAAGATAGAGAGTAAATAAATGAAATAGTCGAGTAGAAATGAAAACAGATAAAAACAGTAATTGATGAAATGATTAGTATTTGCCAAACAAGAAAATTATGTTGAGAAGCAAACGAGTTTGAAATATAGGGTGAATGTATTGAAAAAAGCGAGTTCCGAATGATGATTTCTTGTACCGAAAGGAGAATTTATTTGGGAAAGAGAAGGAATATAACAAAGACCATTGAGTATGAGGAAGAAAGACAGAGAATGGAGTTAATCCATATAACTATTGACGGAATTATTCGAGTGAGATATACGATGCTAAGATGAAGAATTTGAGAGAAGAATAGTAGAATCAGATTATTACCATAGAGAATAAGTAGGACGAGTTACTCAAAAAGTATGAAAGTGAATAAAGAACATCAAACCGAAACAAAAATAAAGAAATTTGAAAAGTAACAAGGGGAGAACTGAAACAAACTGAGGTTACGAAATGAGGATTTCAAGAAAAATCAGAAAAATGCACGACGGGGCAATCGAACAGTTGTAAGTTCAGAATAGTTTCGAACATGTGAAAAAAAGAAAAAAAATTGAGAAAGAAGTCAAAGGAATGTGTTCGGGACATTGATACTCAAGAAATCTATCTAGAAATGAAAAAAAATATCGTGGAGTTTAGAGACAACGACGAATAAATGTGAAGGCGGATGAGGAAAAATAAATTGAATCATCGTCAGTGTCAGTTTTTAAGTACAATTCTGACATGAACAATTTGAAGAGAGAATTGAGATAATCTCCTGAAAACGAGAGGGAAGGTGTTACATGCGGTCCAGATGAAAACAGATGGATAGTGAATAACATTGAGGGAATATGAAAGGGTAAAAAGAAAATAAAACAAGATTAAGAGATATGAGGAATAAAAAACGAACCAGGCTTCAGGTAATGAAAATATCAAGAGGAATGGAGGTTAATCTGAGAAAGATTGGAAGGAAAGAAAAAACAGGAATAGATGAAAAACTATGAGAGAGACCATTGCACTGCGGGAATATCAAAATAATATGATTTCATATATTTGAGAAAAATGAATAGCCAGAAGTGCTATACCTCAACATAACAATCAGATGCAAAAAATTTGTATAAATATGATCATTGACTCATTTGATAAAAATGTCTTTCAGTTTTTAATCTTCTTCAACTTTATTTTTTGACTAATTATATCAGGATATGTTGGAAAAGCGATAATGGCAACGAAAAAAGAAAGAGCCCAAAAAACAGAAATAATGGAATAAATGAAATTATTGAAGGAATGAGAAATCAGAAAAGTAAAAAATGATAACTGTATTGGTACCCAAAATTCAATGTTTGGGTTACTGAAACAATATTTTGAAGAGGATTGGGAATGTATATAAAATATGTGATTATTGTACTCGACCGTTCCATATTCATAAGTGGGAAACGGTGCCAAATTTTGAGCTTCACTGATATCCCTCAAGCCACTCCTATGCATGCTGCAGTTATTTGTTATTTCTTCAAAAACTTGAATACAATAGTAAAATCAACAATTTTGACCTCACTGAACAAAGTCTTCCGGAAGAGAATTCAAACAGGAGGAGTAGCTCATGCCCATATCAGGTCTGATAAATAGATCTGTAAATGAGTAGTTAATTATCGAGAGAATTGTGAGTCTAACATCTAATTAACCTTATAAGAATCAGTTAAAATGTGACAACGCACTACAAATTACTACGATTGGAATATATTAAACTGAATCGTTACCTATGTTTTTGAATGCTTTACTTTTTTTCAGTTTAATGTCTCCTAATAAAAATCACTTTCCAGTTATTACAAGCTAGGTGAAGTCACTTTCATCGATGGTATCAGAGTGAAATAAATTCACTATTTGCCTTTATAGTTGAACATTCTTCTGAAGAATGTGCTAGTTGACTGCAGAAAGTTGTGACAATGTAATGAAGAAAATTCTATTCGATGAGTTGCTCATTAACATTTATACTCAGAGTGAGAACAAGTGAAATTATAACATGGCTTTTTATTGTTTCGCTACCCTAAACCAGGGATCCTCAATGCTTTTCATTCGATCACTTCTCATGAATGAAAAGAAGGTGAATCATAATGTAGGCATGAGGAGAGATTTATTTCAAATATCAAACCCTTCATCTATGTCGTCAGGGAAAGGATCGATTTGCTTAACATTTTAATTCGAAATTCGAATTGGTATGGATATGCTCGTTTTCATATTTCTTTTCGACTTTTTGTTTCATAGTTTGACCTATTTTTCACATTCCGATATCTAGAAACTCAGGATTAACTTTCGAACGACTAGGTATGAAATGGTATAACTATGATGCCAATCTTGTTCACTAAAAGTGGGCCGAGTATAAAATAGGCGTATTGAAGTTTTGTGAAATGCAACTAAGAGTAGTTCTTATTTCGACAAACGATTTCATTTGAAAGAATGATACTAGCTTTACTCTCATTAGATGCAGAAGCACACTTAACCTCGATAACGGAATTTCGTCAGTTTGACCTAAGAGTAAATTCAGTCAATTTGTAAAAAAGTGCATCAATACTGGTGATCATTTATTGAAGTAATTCGATTTCCTTGAGTGCTGAGATTTTGTGTGAATATAGTGACCTCAATGTGATTCACATAATCAATAATTTTTATAGTAGTCGAGTCGGTAAATTGAGCTCATTGAGTCTTTCAAATTTTTTTCAATCCACTTAGTGATATCATCTACGACAGCTTTTTCCTCTGGCAGAATTATAAAAACCGACAATTCTCTACAATTACGCAATAAAAGTACATTTGAGGAATCATCGCTCACTTTCTGAAATTTATCGAATCTAAGATACAGTTCACAAATTTCGAAGGTTCTCAAGATTTCAAAGTCTCTTCAATAATGCAGATCTCCGAGAAACTTTGCACAATTTCCGTTCTGGTTTCAGACTTACCATTAATAAAATGTAGGTTACAGCATTATGCGTCAATTAAATAAAGTAATTAAGACCGGTCAGCGTTCAACACTTCCGCTGGATGTCAGTATCGAAAAAGAGTATTGAAGGTACCTTGAAACTTATTTAATACGAACTAAGTCTTACAGGTGGATCTATCACATTTCGCCATTACCTGAATCAAGTGTTATTATTATTGTTATCACTCGTGTCTTCGATATCTTGGTCCATGCATTCTATCGTAGATTTTATCTTACAATCTATATCTTCGTCTTTATTCGAAGCTTCCGATGTTGTCGAAGATCTCGAGGAGTAGTTGTCCTTATCTGAAAAGTAAGAAGAATCCCTCTTGCTGCTTTCAGGAGAAATAGGTTTCTCCTGGTTCGACTTGGGATCGAAGAGTTTTGGTAAAGTTATAGGAAAGTTCGGTATCTGCTTTGGCGGTTGTAAGTGTTGCAGTAACCTTCCATCAGTTACTTTTCCCATGAAAGACCTGATTTCTTCGAAGTACGACTCCTCACTGATGCTTCTGGCAGTCATGTTCCTCCTCTGGAGATTCCGCTCATCTAAAATTGTGGGGCCGTCTGCTTCATGCTTCTTCAGATGCCTATCTAGATTCGTTTGTTGCCCGAAACACCTTTCGCAAAGCGGACATTTGAACGGTTTCTCTTTGTTGTGAATGTTCCTGACGTGTCGCTGGAGATTACTTGATATACTGAACGATCTCTCGCAGTATCTGCACTTGTAAGGTTGTTCACCGGTGTGCGTTCTGAGATGTCTGGTTAGGTTGGCCGATCTAGGAAAAACTTTTCCACAAAACTTGCATGCGTATCTGTCTTTCAGTTTTCCTCCAGAGGCGTCAAAAACTTTTGGCGCTTGAGGAGCAGATGTGTTACGTAACATATCGAAAGGCACTTGGTTCACAGGTGGGCTTAGCATCGAAGGGTTGACGAAAGGATATCTTTGAGGGTAACCAGGAGGGGAACTAGGGTAGGGTATCGGTAGTCTTGGGAGGTTCTCCCCCTTTTGAGCGCGATACATCACTTCCAGCATCATTGGATGGATAGGTTGGGGCGGAAAAAGCATACCAGGGTAGTTAGGAAGTTGCGGGCTGAACGTTTTTGGTAAACAATTGCTATTATTGTTATTGTTACTACTAGTACTATTGTTCCTCACAGGGCTGTTTCTCTCTTCCACTATCACTTCGTCTTTATCACTACTTACACTAGGCGTGGGAGAGATGAGGTTTCTGTTCTCATCCTCCACTTGTCTCCGCAGCAACATCAGAGATATCTTCTTGTGCTCGACCCTGAGGTCAAGAGGCTGTTCCTCGGCATCTTGAGGTCCTTGCGGGGGGCGACTAGCGGGTGACATGTGGGGCCCCGGCGACCTGGTGTTCCGGGAGAGATCAAAGGGCATTTCGTCTCCAGGCGGGACCCTGATGGAAAGTGGGTATACAGCTGCTTGTTTCGGGGAACTGTGTCCTCCTGAGGCGACCAACATTTTTCGGGGGAAGGAGTCCTTCTCACGCATTGTGAGCGGCAGTGTGAATGGTGCTGGTGGTAAGTAGCGGAGCCAGGGCAGGCCCGTGTCGACAACACTCATGGGAACACTGAGATCTGAAACAAAAAGAGGGAGTTAATACTTTTCTACTCATGGTCATGCTGGTGAATAGAGTAATAATAACAATTTGTTCGACAAAGGTCGTGCGATACAGGATTCCAACTTTTCTCCCAAATGATGCGTACAATTTGTCATACAGAGTAGAATTGAAAACTCTGTTGTAGAAGTGAAAACTCTTCATAGAGATCAGTTATCTTAACACCAATCTTATATCCCCCACATTCGACGCGCGTAATCATCTTCATAGGAATTTTTTCAGTGACTATCAAAATCAATTTGATTTTGGTAAAAATGCTAACTTAGCTAACAAAAATACGGAGTGAGTCGTTATAATACCATATCCACACAAGGTAGGATATGGATTCCACCAAAGTACTTGGTTACCTGGGTTATTCTTGTAAAAAAGTGACAATTCTGATTGGTATACTGAATATACAAATTTTTAAAAATTTTCGAGAAAATATTTTTCAAAATCGACGATTTTAGCGAATTATCTCTAAATCTGAATCTGAAGAGATGTTTTTTCTGTGAAGTTGAAGGACTTACACCTACTCTCCACACCAATACATAACTGATATTGTATAATCAATCCAAATGGTCTATTTGGTTAAGGCGTACGTCTTCTGAGACGGTCCACTTTATAGTCGCTAGTACGAGTCTGACCAAACCGACTTTATTTGTACTTTTCTTCAGAGATTGAAATATAACTTTTCAGGTACTGAGTAATAATTTTTGGAATTTCCTATGGCATCGTGCTCAAACTTCGTCTTCGTGCAATATAGCCACTATATCCACTTTTCTTGTACAAACTACTATCTTGAGTACAACCTGATCATCCTAGGATAGTGTACAGTGACACACATTGAGTCTATATTAATTATAATGCCAGTTTATTCGTCACATATTTTATTCGACTTGTCAAATATTGTTGAAGTGGAAATTACCATATGTCACCATGTTGATAGTGAACATTCTGTATTGAATAATATAGAATCATGTTAGTGTTGATGTCATAATTGATTAGTAGTTTTGTTCATTAATTTTTTTTCGTTCAGGACAACATATGTATGATATTTGTTATAGACTTGTATTTATGTGGCAAAACTTTCACATGAAGACAAGTTAAATGAAAAGGTATTTTCTGCGGAAACTTATTATTTTATTGAAACTAATATTTTTATTGAAACTGCACAGTAGTTATTACCGAAACAGGCTGCGTCAACAAATATGACCTTAGTGAATTAATATTCGTAGAATTTGGTGTTCCAAAAAAAAATTCAATATGTCTCGAAAAAACATTTGCATTGTTCTACATCCCATCCACCTCCAATATTCCAATCCTCGATTCTATCTTTGTTTTTTACATCTTTAGGTACATTAATCATACTGAATTCGAGGAACTTACATACAATATTTCCTCCAGAATACACTCTTTTGAACGTCTGCCAAGAAAATAAAACGTGGCCACTTCAATGAGTCTATATTTGTGCGGAATTTTTTGAAATGAATGTGAAAAATATGAGTTTTTTTATTTCAATTTTATGAATTATTAGAGAAAATAACTATATAGTGCTGACTTTATGTTGCCTGAAAACCCTGGTGTGTTTACTTATACCTGTGGAAGTCTGGGATGAAAGTGGCAAAATCTGGATTGCTTGATTCTTGGTGGATAATTGAGCTTTTGGAGGTTTCCATACAATATGTACAGATGTCGCCAACACGCTCTTGTCAGTCTTGTCTGAAGCTAAGTGAAAATGTGCAGTCGTGTTTTTCCACTTTCATTTGATTGGCTAGCGAGAAGAGATCGCAACCTAAAGGATAATGGGTGGACAATGAGATACCAGTAACAACGTTTCGATATTTAAAAGCAATGAAATCAGTAAATAAACACGATAAAAACATCGTAAACATCAAAATTTCAAACTGACATGACGATGTGACAATCAACTTGTCATCAAATTTGAAAAATGGAAACATAACGCCCTCTACCAAAAAAATAGGGGAAACCTTCAAAAGCGTCGATTGTTTTTTTCGCCACAAAAATCTAAACAAAATCTAATCAGTTGAATCACCAGGATTTCTAGGCATCTTTCTGCAGACCTTTCCATCATTCGTAGTATTTTATGTTTTTTACCAGTACCCGCAAAAGTGACCAATTTCTCAGGGCTCCGATTCCTGTTTTCAACTAAATCACTGTAAAATGTCTATTCATTTCATGTTTTGTGAACTTGATATTTTTCAGTCAATCTTCTCATAGAATCAAAATATATCGTTTATAAAATCTCATTCTAACTCCATACAGTACATCAAATTCCTACCTTCTTGTGTCACAGATAAAAACGTAGACGCCATCTATCACTCCAATAATTGTTTCAGATCTGATAAGATCTCATTTACTGGTAAGGCTTATAGATTCCGCAATTTTTTCCCGTGGACTTTTCTGTATTATGAAAACACAATAAAATCTGAACTCGTTATGGTTTTTGCTTCTTGTGAATCATTTCCAACATCGATAACAATATCGTAAACAACACCGTAAAGAGCTATTTGAAGTCCGTAAATGAACTGGTTCTTCCCATTAGGACGTTTTTGTTGGATGGGGTGACTGGAGCATGATTGAATAATCGCACTTTGTAGTCTGTACCTACACCTTTCTTAAGTAGAGTGTGAACAGAAAATATGGATTCCTTCGAAAGCGTAGAAAAGCGACGGTATTTTTTATACTTCCGACTTAGTATTTTGAAATTCAGATTCGGTATTTCTAATCTCAAAGATACAATTCAGTCCTTCAGATGTTCAGGATTCCTAGTTAATTACTCACTGGTTCATCAATATTACTGAATACCTCGAATTTTATAATCATGACATAATTCAATCGTTCATTTTTTTATGTGTTCACTCTCGATCTATTTCAAATCTATTATAACTATTATGATAATATTTGATAATTTCAACCAATTAACTCAGAATTTCCAAATTCCTGCTCAGTGAGTCAATTATCTTATTATCACAGCTATCTTGGTGTTATATAGTTCCAGCTTGGTTTTTCGGAATTCCGATTCGGTGTCTTCAATTTCAAAATTTTGATTGAGTAACTTGGAGTTCTGATATTCTAAGTTACTGAAAATGTTATCATGCAGACTAAATTCTTCGAAATTTCATAATATCTAATAAGTAACTCAGAAATACAATTGGATATCGAAGATTCTACAGTTCTGACTTCATAACTTAATATTTCATTTTCCCGACCGAGTATCTTAAAACTATATGAGTTCGCTTAGGGTATTCTGAATTCTTTAAATCGGACTCAGTTTTGCGAATTTATATGATTTTGACTTAGTTACTCACTATTTCCTCATTTCGACTCATTATTCCTGTATTTTATGTGTGAAATTTTGTATTTCGGGAATTCATTATTCTGATTCAAATCGAATTATTTTATCATTACTCTTGGTGAATTCTACTTCAGATTTAGTATCCCAGAATTCCAATTTGGTTTTATTACTTGAAATTCGCACTCAGTATCAGAACTCCAAATCAATTGATTGATGGAAATATCCATTACCATGTGGTAGGGGATAATCATGAGAATGGAGAGATTAAATGTCCTATGTTTTTATATCATCTATATTACTTACGTTACTGAAGTCACGCCCTATACGGACATTATCGAACAAATACTATAAAAAATGTCCGTATAGGATGAAACTGCACTAACTTTAGTTACGAATATAAGTGGCATGAAAGCATAGGAAGTTTAATTTATCATCATGGTGATCTCCCACCACATAATAGAGGCTACTTCCATCAATTTTTTTATTATTTCATCTTAGTATTCTGACTAAGTAATGATAAATTCAATATTTTCAACCTACTGAGTCGAAATTGTGAATTTCTGTAATACTAAATCGACATTAAGAAATTCTGAGGTACTGAATCAGAAAAGAATACAATGGTCCTTTTATGTTTTTTCAGATGTAACTCAAATATGAAAACAGAAAAATACATGAACATTTAATTTTAAAAGTGTACACGTTAAATATTTATTGTATGTTTTTCGACTGTATAATCAGATCGATGGAAAAAACGCTGTATAATCAGGTTTAAATTCACATTAAGTTTGAGATTAATAAATCGTGGAGAATTGCACGATTTTCAATATTTCCTATGATTCAGAAAAATGTTTTCATGTATCACCGAAGACTCATTTCAAGAGGATTTTGATTCCAGACAGTCATGATTGGAACTGTTATTTAAACGTATTCCAAAAATAATGTGACCTATATAAAAGATCATCAATCAATAATCTCCTCAGTTATAGCCGAACAGATATAGAAACAAGCACAATGGGTCCTACTGAGGCGATGAAGATGAAAGAAGCTTACCCTCCTCCTACACACACAGAAATATCATTCAGAATGTCAAAAATGAATAGTGTTCCCAACGACGTCCTGAAGACGAACCATTTATGTCCCAGTTACGTCGATACGTCCCGGGACGTATGGAAGACATTCGAAGAACGTACATTTCCGGATGTTTCATGTATGTACTATATAGACGTCCCATGTAGGTACATATTTGGTCCCGTTCCAATCGGAATGTAATAAAAACGTACATACTTGGAAGTACTATGTACGTACTGTAGTAAGTGTCCTGGGTACGTTCATAATAATTCCTTTTCAGGTACGTACATTTCGGAACGAGTTAGGGACATACCAATGACGTGCTTTTTTGATAATTCCTTGTACGTACTGTTTATAAGTATCAATGACGTATATGTTTGGAAGGACTATGCTCGTACTGTTTGAACCTTCCAGGTGCGTAAATATTGGGTCCCTTTCAAAATCGTATCTTTTGAAACTTGAGGATCATAGTGATGACGTACATTTTTGGGAATCGTATGTATTTGGACGTCTCCTTGACATACGCCAAGAAACCTACTTTGTACATTCAGCTAGATCCCCTCAAGTCAAGTGTGGGCCGAAAAAGTACGAACTAGAAACGTCCCACATACGTACATTACCGTCCCTGTCAGGTAGGCCCAACGCGCTATCCTAAGTAGCACATCATATGGTGACTTCAAGTTAGTTACCTATGTTCGAGACAACATTAAATTTTTTTTAGGAAGTTCAGTAACAATGAAAATATATTTGAAAAAACACTGAAGGATCACTGTCTTATATGCGATGGCGATGTGGAATATCACACTTGCTGTGCAAAAAGTTCTGGCCGTATTTTCTGGTATTGAAATTCACCACGTCGATATTTCAATTTTCCCAAATTTTTTCAGGAATAATTCATCATGAATATTGCATTATCAATATTGGTATATATTCGAATATTTTAAAGTCATCACTCTCAAAATCCCATTCGAAAATGACGAGTTGAATATTTTCATTCTAATTTGAAAACGATATTCAAGCATTATCAGAATTTGCATCTCTATATTGCAGTATTATGCCAATATGCCACCTAATGTGATAATTCAATATTTCATTCTACGCTCCCAATGTCGAATGCACATCTATACCACACAACTCTTCTTTAGAAACAAGTCTCTCCGTACCGTAGAGCGTTGAAGTGGTAAAGAGTGATATATATTCAAAGTGAAGGTCCGGGTTCAAGTCCCGCAGTAGCCAGATTCTTTTCCAGGTTAGTATTCGGTATGTACATGTGCATGAGTGAAATTTTCAAGTTGACTAATTGGTAAAGAAGAAATGAATAATTCCGAATATGAGAACTGAGAAGTGACATCAATTGAATTTATTTTATTCATCGATATATCATTAACAAGAAGGTACGTTTTCGGAATGTTCCAAACAGTTCCCCTTTCTGTACATTACAGGTCCTGTGTGGGCTAGAAAAGTACGTACCTGGGATTACCGACTATGCGGAAACGGTAAGTTCCAGGGAGGTCTTATGTACGTCTGTCGGAGACTAAAGTACGTCCCAAATACGTACAATACATCCTCACCGTACATATGCAGTACGTCCACTGGACGTACTTGTGCTATCTTGGTTATAACTCATTCGACCCCAGTAATAATATACTTCAAGCGAGAACAAACTCGTTTGGGATTACTTAGTATACGGAAGTAATCTGGGTGATGAAACTTCAATATTCACAGTATTCTCTTCTTCTGCTTGTTATATTGAATTATTTTCCAATTGGTATTCTTAACATTCAGGCCTCGTGTGTTCGGCGTGAAAATTCAGTGAGAAGATGATACTGATGATTTACCTGAAATTGATTTTTTTTTGGATCTTCAAAATAACATTTCAGTCTCTGTAATGAATAATTGTTCCAAGGAATGTTTACGGAGTATTTTTCGGTGCTTTCTAGGCAAATGCGTACGAAAGCTACGTAGTTTTCTTTAAGTAAACAAGTACTATTCCACCCATTCTTTGTTTACCAGTCGTATCGGTACTGATCCACAAATACCATTTCTACCCCATTCAAAATATCATTAAAAACCTTTTTCTATCGATCAAAAAAAGTGATTGAACTAAATGAATCGGAATGTTCACCGGTGTTCCAGAAAAAAACACGATTAGAAGGCGTAGTTGCGTTTATAGGTTCTTCTTTAGATTTACTGCCTACTTCAGTTTCCTACGAAGGAGGCGATAACTCAGTGACTCTTCTTATACGGCAACCATGTCAATTAGCGTGGTGGATTCCTCCAATTTACTCAATTCCAACACGTCAAAATTATACTCGGTAATAAATATATATTTTTTGTGTCGATTTCTTCCGCAGGTGGTAGAGTCTGTCATCGTTATACTTTCTGTCGGAGATGACTGAATGATGCATCAGGTATGGATTTGTTATCATAAATCTACATTAAAAAAAACGTTTGAAATTTTAAAGCTTGGGTTATTTCCTGTGAATTCTGAAATGATACACTAGCATACAGAGTGGTCTAACGAGAAGTATTTTCCTAGATTTTCTCTTCCATTCAGCTGAGGGATGTAAGGGATGTTTGGGGTTAGGTCGAATAACTGAAACCTCTATTATTCCGTTGCCGATGTTACGACTTTTATAAAGTCATCCCCAGGGCATTTCGAAAAATAAAGTGCTCTAAGGATGACTTTATCAGAGTTGAAACGTCGGAAACTAGATAATGGTGGTTTCAGTTATTTGACCTAACCTCAACCAATCCCCAGCTACATAAATTTACTGAGGTCAAAAAACGACATCAAATTTTCTATTTTGTGTTCGATTGCAAAAATGCTCGGACAAGTATAGTTTGATTGTGAGGGGCACACATTTTGGAAATATTCTTCCACATATGCATGCAATCCCCTGGCGGGAAGGTGTTACTACGCTGAAATTTCAAATGGAAAGTGAGGAGGGATGATACAACAAGAGGAACAGAATAATTTTTCTGATGATACTCTATTTATGGAAATTCACCAAAGGAATCAATGCAGAAACAACAATAAGAACATCAACACATCGATACATTATTGAAATTTACCAAAGGAATCAATGCAGAAACAACAATAAGAACATCAACACATCGAGACATTCAGAATTATTGGTTCAATGTTTCTTATCTGAAACGGTGCTTCGTAAAAAGAGTTATTGAAACGATTCATTATAACCTTGTTACTAGAAGAGTTTAAAATGTGATCCATTTGCTTTCATACAATATTTTAGACTTCAGCTGATTTTTAAAGTCATTGATACATATATTGTCTCATAGTGGCAAGCAGAACTCAGATCATCTTCGAACAATTCTTTCAGACCACATAGCTTGTTTATGGGTTGATATAAAACAACTACTCGCCTGTCCAATACGTGAATGCCGTTGAATAATATTCGATAGGTGCCAGTGCAGGGTAAGAATTCCTGCATTAACTTTTTGTGATACTATTGATTTCAATCATTGGGACGGGCACAGATGCAAACCAGTTTCGTGCTTAGTGTCTCGTCACTGCAAGGCAGAGAGTCCAAATTCCTGAATTTCCATAATACTTTTTTTTCTCCTGCGTAACCCTAAAAAGGCTGGGTCTGACAACTCATTGCAAGGTATCGCATGGACAATATTAGAACGTTGCCAGGATTGCGATCTCACATATATTGGACAAACTTCTCGTAACCTTTCAGGCCGCATAACTTCTCATGAAAGCGACTGTAACTGCAAAAAAATCACTTGTGCTGCAGCAGACCATGTAGTAAAAAACAAGCAAACAATAAATTTTCACCAAACTGAAGTACTGTGTACAGAAAACTATTGCAACAAAAGAATATTCAAAGAGATGATTTTCGTCAATAATCATCGTAACAGTATGAACAAATGAAACGATCCAAATAACCTCAGCATCATTTATAACTATATTTTGAAATTAGAACAAGATAATTTTTGCTCAATTCATGATCAAAATTCCCTATAAACATTTTACATTTTCATATCTCCCACCAATTGTCGAGTTGGTATCACAATTTTTGATCTGTTCCTTCCATAAAATCCACTAAATTCATCAGTGCACACATAGTTCATTCTAATTGGTCTTTCTCAATACTCACTTTATTTTCATTGGTCGATTTGACAGCTGACCAACACTGATTACTTTAGAGACAATACCAACCAAAAGCTTTTCAATATCTCTATTGATTTTTGGCACGTTATAACCGCCATTGAACACGTTTTACTTGTTGCTTCCTCTACAAGTTTTTAACATTTTTCAGTTTTATCATAATGTTTATGAACAGTTTTGAAGTGTTTTCAATTTTTTATAATTGACGTTCAATGAAGAATTGCTCTTCATGTGTTGATAAGGAAATTAACATTTCCGAAAGCTCGACCAAATGACAAAGAGTTTTCTTTAAACCTTTGCTCAATGTTTATGTATTGACTGCATCCTCAAGATCATTCGCTCTTTTTCTCAACTAGTCAGTCAGGACTACGGACTACTCTCTCACTCTCTCTCTCTCTATATATATATATATTTTTTTTTTTTCCGAGAAACATAAGTTTATGATAGGGTAAAAAAAATAATACATCTTCCAATAAAACTAAACATCAATTCATTATCCTGACCAAATATATCTACAACATTTCTCAGAAATATATAAATATTAAAAAAAATCATGATAATAAATGATATTTCAATTCTACCTTAAATCTTAGTTTACCATAAGTTTTTAATAATTTTGGTAGTTCATTATGATGTCATATTTTTTTGAAATAAATTGATTGCTGTCCCACATTTGTTTTCATTTTCATAGTTGCCAAATTATCTAAATTCCTTGTTGAATGATTATGTTGATCATTAATAGGAATGAAAACCAAATTTGAGATTCTCCAATTATTTTTTACCAGATGAATAAAAGTACAAATTTTTAATTTATGAAGTGAATAGATATCCAGAAGATGTTTCGGTTTATGTAGATTTACTGTAGGTTCTTTATAATCAAGTTTGAATATACGTTTAGTTATTTTGTTATGTAAAGTTTTCAATGGTTTCAGTAAACATTTTTTTGCCGATCCCCATACCGAGACTAAGTAATGAAGTTTGGATAATTCTAAAGAGCAATAAATGAATTTAAGATATTTCGAGGGTAAAAAGTTTCTTATTCTGAAGATGATTCCAATTACTGGAGATATTTGTGTTCTTAATATTTCAATATGTTTGGACCATGAAAAATTTTCATCAATATGCAGGCCCAGTAACTTCAGAGAAGGAGAATCCTTGATGATTTTACTTTTGAAATTGACTGGCTCTTTTGAATTGATAGGAATTGATCGTTTAGTCACAAACATAAAAGATGACTTTTCGTAATTTAAAGTTAATTTATGTTTCACTAGCCAAGATGATATTTGTCAATATCGGTCAACATGTTTTTTTTGACTTCTTGTGAACTATATCCGCTATAAACTATAGTTGTATCATCAGCAAAAATCTTGATTTCACCGACCAGATTCAAATCAGCCAGTGAATTGATATATATAACAAAAAGAACAGGTCCAAGGATTGATCCTTGTGGTACTCCACATAACACCGTTTTATTGACGTTCCGAAAACCAAAACTTATGTGCAAATATAATATTTCTTATTGACAATTTCGAGAAGTTGCTGACTAATTGGACTTGTTCTATGCAAAAGAACTGTTTTTCAATTGGAGTAGCAACTTGTCGTGGTAGATAGTACTCTACCCTTCTATACTTGTGTAGATTCCTATTTTTTGAAGTGGGTTAGAAACCCAGAAAACTACTAAGATAAGATTAATCTACCACAAAATGATGAATTCCAAACTGTAATCAGTTTGGTATCAGGAAAGTTATTGATCGGTACAAAATATTTCAGGTTCAACACCTATGGTTTCAATCTCATCGTTAATTAGAATCTCCTGTAATGAAACATTCGTACCCCACATCATTACGATCGAATTGAAACGATAGGTGGCTATGAAGCCGGTGAGCTTCCGCCAGCCAATCATCTCCATTTTTCGATTTCTGCTCCAACGGCAACAGCTCACTCCTCCAGCCAGCATTCCTAGCGAAACATTTTGATTACATAGCCGGACGCAAGACTCCATAACTCTCGCTGCCGGTTGATACGAACAGTTTCGCATATTCAGATAATGCGATGTTTTCCTCTTTGTAATTGCATTCATCCCGATCCAGGTGTTGCCCGCAATTATTAAATTGCCATCGACGCGTTCGAACGTATTATCTTCGTATCTATCGGTGGTACGTGCTCCTAACGGGGCTCCGACAATTTGTCTATGTAGGTCTAGCGCAGTCACGACTTGGATCCATAGACCAGTCGTATTAGTTCAGAAGTTGCTGGATCACGGATACTATGGTCGTTTTTGATGATTTCCCTTTTGGAATTGATCTAGAATATCATGGGCATACTTTTCTAATCCATCTCTATGATTTTTTACCGATACGCGAAAATTTAGATGTTTGAATTGTTAGGTGCTTCCGGGCTTCTGAGCCGTGTACAACAGGTTTTAAGGCCTGACGTTTCGTCTGCATCTGTGGCAGACATTCTCAAAGGCGATGCGGCAATGGTCGAAGTATCCTTCTCTGCTGCGAGGCTTTGATCTGATGTGGTTCAGATGATGAGTCACCCTTTATTGAATCTGGGTTCAGACGGTCGATTGATTCTAACTGATTATTCGAAAGCGTTTTTTCTCTCATTGGGAGGGTTCGTGCACGGGATCCATTATCTACCTCAGGAGTGTACCGAATACCGTGCAGTTGTGGTTCTGTCTATATCGGAACCACAAAAAGGAGCACCGTCCGAGCCTAGATTCGATATAGGGAGACTCATCATCATCAGATCAAAGCCTCGACCATTGCCGCATCGCCTTTGAGAATCTCTGCCGCAGATGCAGACGAAACGTCAGGCCTTAAAACCTGTTGTCCACGACTCAGAAGCCCGGAAGCACCTAACAATTCATTAGTTGCCGGCCGTGAAAGTCTTCAATGTTTGATTTAGGTGTTTATTGAAAATAAAGAAGATGGTTGTTTTTTTTTCAAAGAATGTTTTAATTTTATCCACGAAACATAAGGAAGTTATAAGAGGATAAAGTTCAAGGATATGAATATTTGGTACAAAATTGCGAAATTTTATTCCCAATGATGGGGATTTTGAAAAAAAAGAGATTAAGTGGGAAAAAGATGAATCATGTGTAACATTGCACTGTTACTTCAACTATCTTTGGATCTCTGAGCCTCATCATATTTGAAACAAAGAATTGCCGATAGACGTGTCAGAGAAATTCTTTGTTTGAATGATGACAATGATGCTTTATGGTAAGATGAAGAGGATGTTGACACAATAATGAATGTTTTTGATGTTAACTGTCCAAATGAGAACGATGTGACTACTATGCCACTACTTATAAATGAAATAAAGGAATGGGTTCGAAGTCAACGGACTCAAGATGTCTTTTTATCTTTCATTTATATAAGGTAATATCAACTTATGTATATTCTTTTAATTTTCATGCCAAATTTGCTTTGATGTTGATTTTATTCGAAAAAGAATTTGAATTCGGAACACTACCATTTGAATTTAAAAAATATGTAAAAGTAAAATTGCAAAATATGTGACATCACACTAGAATAAACGATGAGTTCTGGAACCTTTGGTGTAAAAGTTGAAACTTTTCCTAGAAATCAATTACCCTAACACCAAACTGATATTTTTGCACTCGACGTGCGTTTCGCTAACAACGTTAGCATCTTCAGGAGAAGAAAATTATTTCCTCTCCTGAAGATGCTAACCTTGTTAGCGAAACGCGCGTCGAGTGCAAAAATATCAGTTTGGTGTTAGGGTAATTGATCTCTAGGAAATGTTTCAATCACACTAGGAGGGAGTCCTATAAATGTGACCAGCTGTGACAAGGACGTGGGAGGTGTCAAAAAATCATGAAATTCGTGTTACGTAATTCATGAATGGCCCTTATGGTACATATGACTTCCTTGATAAATGAGTATCTGGTTACAATTGATAGATATATGAATAAAACAAGTTGAACTTCATGTGGTATCGATATATTGATGATGAATAATCCAATTTTTGTTTATCAACGTATGACTGAACGAATTAAAAAAGCGATATTTGAATAATTGAGTATGGATGCTGGCAAAATTTCTTCTGTTCTCAACGAATCCTGAGGCATGTCAAATTATATTTATGTCAGTTCCGATAGCTCATTCGAAATCTCTCGACTTTTATTTGCCGAGCATATGTACTCAAACCATTGGCTAGCCCTCTAAACTCATAATCAACATTTATATGCGATGGATTTCAATATCAATTCTTGAGATTCATCTTTCCCAATTAAAAAAAAATCATATTAATACATAATACTTCTCAATCAACTGCCTAATCCTTGAAAAATGAATTTATGGTAACATTAAAGGTACCTTGTTGCTCAATATCAGTTTGGTACGGAGTAATCAATGAACAATTGAATTATTGGAAATCAATTGAATTATATTGAATACAAACATTGTATTCAAATCATTGCATATGGATATTTGAACCTTATCAATGTGTACGAAAATCGCGATGGGTATGGAAGAATTATTATCAATCGATTTTGATGCAAAAATACAACTTATTTTGGGTGTCTTTGTTTTGGTTTTCAAGCTCTGCAGCTCTCGGTAACTCTTGCAATGCTAAACTTCTGTAGCAAATCGCCTTATAAGCATTTTCACATGTATTTCAATAGTAATAGAGACAGAGATGCATCTCAAACAAAACTAGATAGATTTAGGCTCAGTGAATATTTGTACATGGTGAGCGTCGGTAATCGATGAGTGATTTACAGATTGGACCAACAGATTGCTTTTTGTAAAAAACGATCCTTCTATATTCGAAGAAAGGCTACATATAATTTCCGATTATTTGTTCGCACAGCCTGATTTGAAAGTGTTGCGAATATTTGAAATGAGAATGAGCATATTCATTGTAAGCAAGTATACTGATAAATATAGTTGTGAAATTTGGGACAATGGAATTTTAAATATTCATCATATTTACATGTCTGACTGACGGATTTTTTCCGATATGAAACAGTTCGAGAACACCGAAAATGATAACCTTCGGCTAGAGATTTCGATGATGAAAACATGAAAAAACACCGTGAATAAATTCACAGAAGTTAGGCATATCTCTCTTCCTTTCGCATGTTAGTTTCTTCATTTTGATTAATTTGAGAGAAGTATGGTAACAATCCTTCCTCTTCCATGATGATGTTTCCCAAGTAAAATGAAAAAACATGAAGAGAAAAGACTATTTCCATTTTTCTTCCAGTAATCATTTAATCTCGTAACTATTGGGCATGAAGTTACGAAGCTGGGTTCGAGCGTCTCCAATAAAAATCACCATAGACGACCATATACCAGATACCTAAGGCCTGCCGCGCACTAGCAACTATTCGGCAACTGAGAAATTGTGATAACGACACGTAAGTGCGTTTACACGATATAACTTTTTAGTCACGGCAACTGGAAAATTATATCTTGATCTATTTCTCAGGCTTGAAATATATAAGATACACAGGTCCAGACCTGTCCGGAAGAACTGGAGATTATTTACTTGCTTGTATGAATTGTGTCTCTTTGCTCCTTGCTGAATGTGAACTCGCTATTTCAGTAGTGTGTTGAGAATAGATTATAAGAGCTCGAAAAATGTCTTTAGATATAGAGCTATTGATTATTGGAATCGGAGAAATATTTTCCAGGGTGTTCATATAAACTCTCAAATGACTCATAAAATGTCTATTGAAAGGTCTTCGACTGATAAGTGAATCGAATACAGCAAATGAAATAAGATAAAAATAAAATAAGGAACTAACTGAACGATATTGAGAATAAGGGCGGAAAACATGATTTTTTTATGTGGAGATTCACACGAAAAGAAAGCCCTGTAATGTTCAAAGAACACCGCGTGAATCAAGGGACAGGAGATACGAATTAACATTCACTTTGAATTTTTGAAGTTTGTAAGCCTCAGGAAAAAACTACTTCGGCAAGGTAGTTTCCGATGGAACAGATGTTCTATTGAAAAAAGATCCGTGAGCAAGAGAGGTTCGACGGGTCTCCGAATTCACAACAAAGGGGTGGGAATTCTGTACTCGTCGAGTCATCCGGGTAGATATTGCCAAAGGGTGGAACGATTGATAACAATTCAGAAGAGCACCGACCGTGAAAATATCTATAGAAGATAGACAAGTCTCCGACACTTCTACGATGTTCCGAAGAAGTGAGCTAGTCTGAGAGCGAAGAATCATATATACAGATGACTAAAATAAAATAAGAAATAAAAATGTACCAATTGAGTTGTAGCTTTTTTGACAATGTTTTTGGTGTTCTGTGAATATCACATCTTAGTTTTCACAGTGCCTACAGTAACTGACCTTCTAATTGTTGAGTTTTTGATATTTTCAATTTTGAATCCATTACATACAACGAAGATCATCAGTAAATGATAGTTTTATGTTGTTATTGTAAAGTTGAATAATCTGAAACTTGGAACGTCAAGAATTTCTGTCATGCGCATTATAAGTTTCCAAACAAAATAGAGAAAGATGGTATATTCTGTTGCTATTCGTATTTCTTGTATGAATGCTATCATGAAGATCTATATGTTAAGCTTTCTTGTTTGGTTTTTTTTTGTTCCGTATTTTATTTCATTTTGAACTGATCCAACCCTCCTTTAGACAATTGCGCGGAACACGAATTTATTAGCCTCTCTTCGGTTGAGCAACTTTTATGTTGGTCGATAAAAAAGTTACCTGTTCACGGCAGTCCTGAAAGTCTAACTGGACCGGACTATATGTAGGTCTAGCGCAGTCACGACTTGGAGATCGCTCGCAGCCACTGGCTTGTGGGTGCTCGACAGGGCTATTTATCGATAACTTCCGTGTGTTACACATAGATCGGATTCTCTTAGGGCGGTGTCTTTCTTTACTGCTTCGGAGAGCATGTTTTATGGAGTCGAGAGCTTGTTTACGGTTATCTATATTCTTTCTGCTGGAACTCTTCCTCGGTCTACTAATGTGGGATGGTCAGCGGCACATGAATATGCATGGGTTCGAGCGCTGCCGCTTTGGTACCGGTGCTACCCGTGAGAGTAAATTATTGGCAAGTCTTCGGCACTGGATGAAAAATGATACTGACGAAAAAAAAAACAGCAGCGGGATGCTAGGAACTAGCATTGTGGTAAATAAGTAGGCATCTTCCCAGATAGCACACATTTTCCTCAGGATATCCCAATTCCATCATTCATTTTCACTTAAGGAGTTCTCATAAGTCATCCCCTAAATATCCGTAGGATATTTTAATAGTGCCCATGTAGCACCGCAGAACATCCTGGTTTACTGATCCCCACCCTATCCCAAGATCGATGCCAGTCACTCCCCAGGATATAGTTAGTTGATATCCAGTTGAGATCCCGAGGATATCCCAATTTCATCACAGTTGACTATTGTAGGACCCCTCGAGTAACATTACGGTGTTACGTCCTCAGGGTTTTCCCACGTATTCCGAGTGCAGTGTATAAAGAATACCAGTAAAAATATCCTCATCTTGTCCTCGACGTATCCCGAGTTTATCATAGGACTACATTATCTCTCTCTGTGGTGATGAAAATTATTCAGAGTAAATCGCATTTGTATTATGAATCCCAAGACTTTTGTGATCAAAGTTCAAACAATCTTCAACACAAACCCGATTTCCTGCAACCTCCAAGTAAACGAGCTATCGTGTTCGGTTTTTATCGGTTGGAAATTCGATATGAATCATCCATTACGACTTTTATCCGATGACAACCAAACGCTTTAGCTCATTTACTTGGGAATATATGAGTATCAAGTATTCAATTAAGGAACGGAACACATTGCAAAATCATTCTTTTTACAATATCTGTAGACTCACTAATGCTTAAACATTTTTTCTAAGATATAAGCTATACTTTCGCAGCCCTTTTGTTCTAGCCTATTTTTCCATGGCACAGTACACTAATTCTGTCTATGTTTAGCGTTGAATTTGACAGTTCGCATAACATGGAGTGAAAAATGGCGTTGGTTCAGTTGTTTGTGTTTGTAGTGTAGTTTGTAATAAAGTGAGTTCTAACCACTCTCAATTCAAGCTAGTAGTTTCTCAGATATCATATACCGCATTTGTTGAATTGGCTAAAAAACTGTTGATAATGAAGCGAAAGTTGAAATCGAAATAAAATTGGTTGAGTAACCTATCAGTTATCAGATCCTGAATTTCATTAAAGTTTTTTATGGACTTGATGAAAAATATGAACATATGACGTCACGTTGCTATCATCCTTCCTATCTGATTTTGAATTTTACGTTCATATTATATTATCGAATTCATTAAGTGATTTCATTCTTCTATTCCTTGAGTGAATATGTTTCAGTTGATGTATTGAAGAAATCACCATTCCATTCCATTCATTGTTATTTGGATACTTTCAAAGAAATATATCGCCACGATAACTATTAGGGTAATCAAAATGACCTTATTCATGAAAAAAACATGCTACCTGACGAAACTTTTCAAATGATCAATCAAGCATGGTATATGCTGATAGAGATCTTGCAAAACTTCAGTTGTATTTTTCAAAGAATTTTTTATATTTCCATACGTCTCGGATATAATCAGGATAAAAAATTTCCAATTATTACCATGTATTCGGAACGCTCAACAGGAAATGAAAAAATGAAGGGGATTTTGATTGATTCCTCCATAGACATGTTTTCATTGTAACATTTGAATACCCATATGAACTTAAATGAACGCATCACGAACCCAAAATTAGCCACACATTTGGGAATGTCTTCAGAATGTGTTTTGATGACTGTAACGAATATCTAACTATTGTAACGTCTGTAGTTTGATTCAGAACATGAAATATAATTAATTGTTGCAAGGAGCCTGTTTTGGTCATGATATCTGGACAAAGACTAGATAATACCTTAGAAGATATATTACTCTCAAACGATTCTGAACTTCTCATGAATGAATTAAAATAACCTTCGGAATAAGTTTGTACACCTTAAACTGAGGAAAAATCCGTACAAATATGAATGCAATAATAGTGGTGGAGCCTCAATGTTCAGTGCGGTAATATTGATTGATACGATAACTTTCGATTTTCTCAAGCATTATGAATCTCAGAAAGGAGAATCAACTAGTGAAATTCTTTGACAGCATCGTAAGTATTAGAGGACACTCGGATAATATCATACTGCGAGACATTTCGATTGAGAATTATTAACACATCTTGCAATTCCGTTTGATTAGTACTGGCAGTAACAATAATGGTCATTATTACTTGTTTTGAGTGCTGATGGCATTTTCAGTAGAATGTGACAAACAGACTGATGTGCACACAACAGTCTAGATAATTGAGTTCCAATATTCTTGAAGCATTTCTTTGTGAATTTCACCATACAAATAACTGAACTGTCTTCTGCTCGATGGGAAATATTGACTCAGTTCTTAAGAAAAAAAGTATCGAATCCACATCAACATGGTTGGTGAGCGTACCTGAAGACGGCAACAAATCATTTGTTCATGCCAGTCTCGACTACCTACACAGTAGGTTGATGAGCTGTCACCCGTTAGAGATCGATTACTCGCCTGGCAAATACAACGATAGGTGTTGAACTATTTCATTTGCTTGTTGGCAACCTTTTTCGAGGTTTTAAGTTTATTTTGGATTGAATTCCAACGACTTTCTAGATGTTAGTGAGAACTGCTTTGCATTGTCGATAGGTCAATAAGCCAGAAACCGGTCTGCAAGTGTTCCAGTCCCAATAATTGAAAATTCGTTCCGGCACTTGTGTTGCCAAAACCATACGCGGGAGTTTCTTCTATAAGAAGAACCCTGGACTGGCACCTGTCGGATATAATGCAACGCCCTTCGTGGTATTTACCAGGAGAGCAGTTGTGTTCTTACATATGTCAGCCCATTAACCTACTGTGTAGGTAGTCGAAACTAGACCAAACTAATTGTTCAAACGATGATCCATTCAAATTTTCAAAAAGTATTCAATACCGATAACATCGATGAAAGAAAATAATTTTTATAGAGATTTCGTCAGAAGGTGAAACGAATTTTTACTGAAAAAATGAATATATCAAGTTTTGAAACCTACCATCTTGAACCCTTTAACTTTTGACACTCTATAGAACAGTCCAATCACTCCCTACTGTTCAATAATATTCTGGTTGCCAACCTTGATGTAGATTATCACTGCTGTGAACATTTTTCATTTTTTTCAAAGAATACTATTTTCAATAATTACGATCAACAGTTTTTGAAGATCCCACTGTATTACTCCCTGATCTCTAGCTTGAAATTTTCTATAAAATTTTTTCTCACTCTGTAAGTATATTTTCAATAAGCATTAGAAAGTGATTACGTCAGTTATCAGAAAACTCTCTGTTAATAATTTTGCTCAAATAGTATTGAAATGTAATGAATTTTTTGGGTGCAGTCCAATTAACAGTCAATTATAGGTATCAAAAACGGATTCGATGATGCAATTTTCAATTGAAACTAGATGAGATGAGCAACATGGGTTCTCGTAGCATAATAGTCTAGCTAATGGATTATTAGATTGAATGAGGTTATGGGCTGGAATCCTGATTGGTTTCGGCAATATTTCGGATTCTCGACAAACTAGCATTTGTTCTCACTAATCTGTGATTGTATTTTGAATGTCGGTGTGGACTCCAAAGGTATATTGTGTTATTGGTAGAGAAAGTGTATAATTAGATTTGTTTTCCAAACGCAAAATATGCTACTCTTTGGGATGTCTAATAAAAATTGGAAATAGTCGAATTCCCTTTCCTCAGCAGTGAATGTGAAATCATATCCGCTAGTACGGACCAGACATAAATCAATGAATTTTTGATAATCGAAGGAAAACATATTATTCGAGATAATCACTTGGTTCCATAGTTGTTTCATATCAAATATTAATCTACTGTGTCACACGATTACCTTAAAATTTTTTGAGAAGCCCCTTGTTGCAAATTTGGGTATAATGATTTCATTGTGAATGTGATACATTCCACGAAGATGTATAAATTCTTCCGAAGATATTGAGATTTGTCCATATATCAGAACCGACAGCTGAAAGATCATTGATGATATTGATCATATTGAAACATAATGCCGAGAGTATGTGCTGACACCATGTGATGTATACCTTTTATGTTGTAAAACCCTTAATTCCGCATGATTTTTCATTCTAAGGAAGTTTCAGAAAACGTTCTATCAGTGAATCAACGATTGTTGATTCACAACTGTTAGTGAACTCTACACAACAATCTCAACTTTTTCCCGAAGTTTCCTGGGTTTCTAACCTACCACATTCTTAAAAAATGGGAATTAATTGGACTTGATCTATCCAGAAAGAACTATTTTTCAATAGACGCAGCAACTTTTCGGGGTAGATTGTAAATCTGCCCTTCTACACTTGTATAGATTCCAATATTAATTATTATTTTTTCGGATTGTGGTAGGTTAGGAACCCAGAACACAACAGAGAAATTATTAGTCCACCACAAATAATGACGTTTAATCTCAATATGATTTGAATACACATACGTGACATGTTCAATGAATGTCTGAAGGAAACATAGTGAGTTACTTACCATGGAGAAACACTATTTTTCGAATCGAAACATTTCTCACTACGATACGTCAAACAAATTCAATGTGATAGTTTGAGATTGATAAGGAATTAAAATTCTCAGTAATCCGTTCGATACAAATGAGAGGCTTTTTGAAAGATCATATTTCAACTTCATTTGAAAATATGGCGGAAACTATTCAAAAGTTTGTCTCTCATGGTGGATTTGAGAATTTCGGAACGGTAATATTGCGGGGAAGGGAGTGATTCTAAATTTACTGAAGATAAGAGAAGAGGGAGTTCAGTTGTTGTTAGAAGTTTGGTTTCAAACAGAAACATTATGGGAAAAATGATGATTGAAAGTAGGTAACACGAACCCCTTTCCTAACTACAGCCATGGTGCACATTGTGTATTGAAATCACAGAATACAGAGAATTCGAGAATGTAACTGTCGCCTTTAGGTGCAAAACTTGAATGCTGAAGCTCAACAGATGCTGAAGACTCTGATGAATGTTTTAATAGTGAAGCTAACGAACCGAAACACTCATAATGTGAGTGACGTTGACAAGAGTAGCTGTCATGCAAATGCGATTTCAAAGTTTTGAATGAAATGTGGATTACAATTTGTACTCATCTTGACGAAATAGTGTCTTTTGAGTATTTTGAAGAATTATATACGAGGATTAGGTTTCTTCAAAATAGTTCAATTATGATCCATTGCTCGCACAAATTTCGACTCATGAGGGGTGACGTTCGTCAGCTGGTTGACGGAAACGAACAATTTTAGAACGCACAATTTTTGAACAATTTGTTTAGCTGCTGTGTCGCGAAAAGTTCCTACTGATAGATATAGAATAAGGCATTGTTTCTTCAAGAATGAACCATGTATTTTTCATACATGGATCCAGTGAATCAACCATGAAATTATGTATATCTCGTTACCAATTTTACAACTCATATCTTGTGTGCGAAGTACATTTTTCTTCGAAAGTTATATGATGCTGCGTATCTACTGAAAGAGGAATCACTTACATTATAACGCACTCATTTTGCTCAAGAATTCAGGTGGATGATATCGAATGATAAATTTATTGGAGGGGAAATTTTGTCAATATATCAATAAATACTCCACCTGGAATCTTGAGCGAAGAAACTTTATCATACATGTGAGTTCTCTTCAAAATAGTTTTCGAAGATAATTGTTTCCCACTCAAGATATGAGTTGCCACTTTGGTGGCGACATATAATTTCATAGTTCATTGGCCCTATTCGTTTCCTTTGAGTATGGGAAACCCAATCCCAACTGACTATTGAATAATTTGTATTTGTAGTTCCTACAGATTCCTTCAATTCAATATAAAGTTCTGTTGTATAGTTTGGGTAAACTTAAGAGGTGAGATTTGTTGGTGCTGCATACACGTGTCTGATGAATCAGGGAAAGTCGTATTTCGTGTGAATACATTTATTTAAAAATCGCAGAGCGCTTTCGGCTATTAAGCCATCTTCAGTGCTATACTCGTCTAGGTATTTACAGGAAGATCTTCACAATCACAAATAATCGTGAGACATTACACTGAATAAACATCAAAGTTAAAGCCAGTGCCCTTTTGGGTTGACAGTTGCAATTTTACTAATAAAACATTGTAAAAAGATTAAAATTTGGCACTGACTTCAACTTTGATGTTTATTCAGTGTAATGTCTCACGATTATTTGTGATTGTGAAGATCTTCCTGTAAATACCTAGAGGAGTATAGCACTGAAGATGGCTTGATAGCCGAAAGCGCTCTGCGATTTTTAAATAAATTTATTTACACGAAATACGACTTTCCCTGATTCAAACTTACGAGGACACAGCGCAATAGTTTTTGGTAGAGTGTTAACGATCCAAACTTGTTTTTTTGATCTATGATGAGATCAATTCAGAAGCACCGACTGAGTTCTAGCTCCACATATTCAGACTTACAACATACAAATAAGCCAACACTATACAAAGTAGACGCTGTTCACTTCGGGGGTAATTATTAGTCTTTGAATGTTGCCTGCCTTCCAATTCTCGAAATTATCAGCAAATGAAATGAATGTAGAAATGAATGTAATTTTCTGTAAGATCATTAATCACGTCATGATTATGTTCACCATCCTCTTCTCGTCTAATGAGTATACAAATATTCCCAACGTGTGCCACCTCCACAAGATGGAATCTATAATTTATCACACTTTAATTATTCACACGTGTACCTGCTCCTTTTATGGTGCTTTTAAATCAACATTGAATATGCAAGGTAAACATTAAAAGGGTATTTGAGTTTCAGTTGAGCTCGCTGGAAATTGATGGCGTACATAATAGATCAGGGATATCATCTGGTAACTTCCATACCTGTAAAGTGGATCGAGTAGGAATAATTAAAGAAAATTCATCTAGTACACTTATACAGTTTGATAGTGAACCTGATCGGAAACCTGAAATCATATCGAATATTTTTCATCTGCTTCAAGATTCAAATGCCCACGTACATTCTGATGTATTGAAAGTCCATCATCTGTTAAAGTTGTTTCATCATACAGGGTATTCCTCAATGATATGTCAATACTCAAGGGTGTACTACAAAAAAAATTATAAGTTGTATATAAACTTTGGTCAAAAATTGCTCCGTTACGAAAATGGGAGCTGCCGAAGATTCAAAAAAACAAAGTTAGAATATATCAAAATTTATTGCTGAAGGCATGGTATTGTTGAACTGGAGGATTCTTCTTTGTATCAAAAATAAACACACCTTCGAATTTTTTTCTGGCAAAGTTCTTCTTTTTTTTTATTCAATGTGAGACTGATCAGAACTCAACTAACCGAAGTAATTTTTCTGTTTCTCCTGAGAATACAAAAATATGATTCATTTTCAAATTATACTTCAGAAGACTAGTAGTACTCCGCACAAAGAAAGATGCATTTCTGGCAACGAGTGATAGAAATGAATATCTTCTGAGCAATATATCACATAACATGTCATGCATTAACCGACTATGGAAAATTTATTTTTTTTTAAATCGATAGAGCAGAATCTAAGTTCTGGAAAATTTTAACCAATGTGAAAAATTCGAAGTTAAAGTAGATAATTCAAATATTCTGGTAGGGGATGAAATTGGAAATTGGGAAAAATTTTCCTTGGGTGTTTCTGAAAAATTCCTGAAAGTAAACCCTATACTCCAAGTCATTTTGCAGATGTGGAATTCAGAATGTCTAACAAAAAAAACTAGTTCGATCAACTTGAAAGACCCCATTAATTTCAGAAACTTAAATATCAAGTATTCTCCAGTTTCTTAGTTTGTATATCGATGAAAATTTATCGTGGTTAAAACACATTGTAATATTAAGAAAACAAATATCACCTATAATCGGTATTTTATTCAAAATTAGGAAATGATTGCCGTTAAGATATCTGAAATTAATTTACTATTCTTTAGAGTTTTCCAAACTCCAGTATTTGGTTTCTGTTTGGGGATCGCCAGAAAAAAGTGATCAGACCGTTGAGAACACTACAAAACAAAATTGTCAAGTGTATATTCAAATTAGACTACCAGGAACCTACAGTCAACTTATACAAACCGAAACGACTTCTAGATATTTCCTCCCTTCATAAACTCAACATTTGTACTGTCATTCACCAGATTAAAAATAACTTCAAACACTCTAACTTGGTTTTCAAACCTGTTAGTAACCATCATAACCATTCTACAAGGCATTCGAACAATTTGTCAGTTATGAAAATGAAAACAAGTATGGGTCAACAATCAATTTATTTTCAAGGCATAAAATATTATAACGAATTACCAAATTATTTGAAATCTTGTGGGAAACTGAAATTCAAAAACGATTTGAAAAAATATTCATTATCGTAAGTTAGACTTTTTTGTTTCAAAGTAACATTTTTACTTTTTGCACACTTGTGAATTTACATAAGTGATGTTTGGAAGTATTCCGATTTTATTACTTCATGCTCCTTTCCATTTTTTATTTCTATTACTGTACTTTTTTCCCTACTTGGGAAATAAATAAATAAATGAATAATAGGGGTGGCCAACTCGGTTGGATCCAAGATCTACTGTCACTGAGCAATCTACTAATCACATATTTCATGAAATCTTGAACGAAACAGCATAGTTTAGCACACAATTGTGTAGTATTTTCTGTTTTATTTGTAGGAACTTTAAAGTTCCTACTAGCGAAACACGTGTCGCGGTTTAGTGAACCCTAATATGTGAGAGTCTTACAGGGAACTGTATATTATTTGTTCAATATGGATTTTCATCAAATAACAGCACTTCCATTCAGTTTATAACACGTAATGATAAAAGTGTCGCTCACAAAACCAACTACTGCGAGTATAATTTAATAAAAGACAAAATCACTGTTTGCGGATTACTGTCCAATCCAAAATCATCGTGTTCACTCAGTTAGTGGAATGAAAATGAAACTCTTCCACGAAAATATAACTGAAAGATATCCTCAAGAACAAAACTAACACTGTTAGTATCTAACGAACTAGGTGATATATCAGTTGGTACATACTACTCTGAGTCACTGATGTCTTTAGCATCTTTGTGTTCAACAATGAGACGTAAAGCCGTCTTCAGTTATATACAAGAGTGAAACACTGCCTTTGTTGAAGCTACCATGTTATTATTTGAAGGCATTTCTATAGGAACGTGCTTGTGTCAATGGCTCTATTCTGCGAGATGGATTCGTTAGTCCAGGAATACTAGATAAAGTAAAGAAATTAACCCAGATTCAATTGAAAGTTCTAAGGCTTCTTAGTATTCAAGATTTCAATAAGGCGGGCGTATTTTCTGAAAAAAAGTAGATGACTATTTTTTAAAGTGAGAATTACATTTCTGCCCAGTACTTGGATAGTTTTGGGCCAAGATAGCTATTTGTGTGACTAGTACAGAATGATCTATAAGCTGCATGCGGTACAAAGTTTTCAGCTCGAGAACAAAGTGCATGCGTGCACAAAGGTAAACTTTACGGACAGGAGGCAGTTGTGAGAAGAATAACTTTTTTGCACGATCGCAAAAAACTGTTTATCGAACATCGATAATAACAAATACAATCTGCTACGTATGGAAGATTTTCATTTTATCAATAAATTTTATTGGAATTTGACTTTGAAGTTAGTTCTTGCTGAAAAATGAGTGCGAAAGAACTCCACTACAGTGGCAACGTTCAATTCTGGACCTGTGACCCTTTTTGGGTTTTTTTATTATTCTTAGTCTACAGATTTGCACAAAACTTAATTTGAACTCAGGAACTTTGAAGAAAGAAGATCTGCATGCATCTACCTCAGAGAATACTCTGGTTGACATCTGGCCTAGGAAAAAATTAACTCTAGAAATCGACTTTACCTAATGTGGAGATTTTCTACTTTTTCCATGTTGATGTCAATAAGACTAACACTAAAATTATCAGGGGTGAAATATATAATCAAAACAGAAAAACACCTCCCCATCAAGAAAGACGAATTGCTGGAGGTGATTTTATTTTCTCGCCAAGGTCACTGGTTGACAATAGTATATTGCTTGGAGATCTCGAATTTGTTAAAATTACTGAATAAGTTTCAATAAATCATCTTCTGCTCAAATCGGTAGTTCCGAGAACTTTTTTTATAACTCGGGCTGAGAGTGAAGTGTTGGGATTTGGTACGGAGGAATACAATTTGAAATAGTTCTTTCTCTAAATTTCAAGTGAAAACCGTATTTCCGATTTCTTTCTCAAACATAATAGCTTATGAAAACTGAAGTTAGGCTTCTCAATATTCATTCTCAAAACAAAAATCAACTTCAATAAAAAATTTAAATTGAATTCATCAATAAAAAAATCCATACGCGCAGGAATTATGTGTGTCACTGTATCACTGGGATGAAACTCATTATATTTGTTTGGAACGTACTATAATAGGAGGCAGTTGTGGCCATGACGATAGACTGATTTCATTCATTCCACTGAATGAGATTCGTTTCAAAAACTCATTAGGATAATTATACCAGGTGAAATATCCTAAGGGCCGATATTTCAATGATGTTATTGAATCAGAACCGAGATAATACCTAACGTAATGAATGTTACGTTTCATCTCCTGAAGCCATGTAGAATATAAATAGAACTGAAAACAATTCACGTTAGTTTCTTTCTCTGGAGACCCCAAATGTTTTCACTTCGGTTTTTGGTAATTTACTATAATGGAGGTCATTTTATATAACCAAGGAGAAAAGCCAATATATAAGAATTTTTGTTGAAAAATTTGCAAATATCAAACAGTAGAAGGATTTTTTATGCGATATCTGGAGATTCATCACCCGTTATCACCGTTATCAATTTATGAGCTGGTGTTTTTGATATCACTACTTCATGACAGTTCTTCAACAACGACATTGAAATTTTCAAAAAAAAATTGAGAATAATATTGTGGTAGGATCTTGACATCAAGTATCTAGCCTAATGAGTATAGGGTGTCATTGAAATAACGAACAGTTCATAATGAGGGTTCTCTGACGATTCGTTGAAGGGGTGGATTTGTTTGAATTGTGTGAATATTTTGATGAAGTGATTTTTGACTATTTCATAAAAGGTTTGTATTTTGTTTCATTGACTCATTGACTTGGAGGGAACAAGCCACAACTTTCCCAAAAAACCTTCTTCTTCCTCAACGATAATCATTCTCCTGAATATGTGAATATTATTTCATCTCCAGACTATTTTTCAGTTCCTCCTTCTCTACCTCAGTATCATAACATGAACAAACTAACACACATTCTATTGCTACGTGTATAAATAATTTTTGAAATCAGTAACCAATGGTGCATTTCTACTTTATATTTTATTCATTTATACTTTTCCTTAATCAAACTCTCCCTCGAGTGCGCTCAGAAGGCAAAGCCTTTTGTGGGCAAGGGTCGGCTAATTGTCTTGTGTGCCAGAGCATAGGACATCTCACTGATTTTTATGGTAGCGCATTCGCTAGTGCAACTGTAGAAAAACCCAGAGAAACCCACAGTGCTCCGGGATCGGTTGGTGTAGTCACTCCAGTCATCCCACCCACCAGGACTGGTATCGAGGCAACCAGCAATTACCTATCGGAGATGTCTAGAAAATTGGTGACCCGACCGCGGATTGAATCAACAGAAAAACCCAAATTTAATATACGAACAGCGCCGTAGACAGCTCGGCTACACTTACCGTTCCAAATACCAGAACTTCATAGTTGTTGGAGGTATTCAGAAAAAACTGACATTGCAATTTGGAATGTCTGTTTCCGTCATTCACCCTTGGAACTCAATTTTCCCTCATGATAGACGGACGTTCTGACCATTATTCTACCGAGAACCACATCACATATATAGGTAATGAAAAGTCATTCTACTCTCTAACATGAATTACTAGATCGATATTTCGTCATGTTCAAAATGTTATAAAAAAAAAAATTTGTCATGACTGTTGTGTGTGAAGATAGATTGAAATCACTGTACAATGAGTTTTGTATGACATTTTCTGGCATTGATATTCACTCTATATCGATATTTCAATTTTCAATACAACTTCTCTTGATCATAATAAATATTGCGTTACTAATGATGATACTTCATCTAGTAACGACATGAGATCACTATCAAAATTCCAATATCAGATCGGTTTCAATTTGATATTCATATTTTGGATATTCCTGTTTCAACACAATATTCCTCTAATATCAGAATTGGCATATTTACATTGCAGTATTAGGTAAATATGTCACCGGTATTGAAAAATCACAACAATAACAATACGCAGTTGGAATACTTTGGGTCAAAATTGAATCAATATTCTTATTAATTTTTTTTTATCAGTAGCAATCTATATTGTTCCAACAAGGATTTTTTCAATAAGGATATATCTGGACGTCTTGAGAATTCAACTCTCTCGACTCGAATTGTGAATACAACAAGTATCGTTCAGATTTCTCAGTCTGAGATCATTCTGAATAGTTGACACATCAAGTAACGATAGGCTTCCAATAATATTTAAATCTCGGTACAAAACACAAAAAAGGTTATACCCACTCCATTATAGGGGTGCAAATAATTCTTTATTTTTTTATTCTTAGTTTTTTGGGTAATGAATCCCAAAATCTGAAAATATTAATGAATAACATTGAAATATTTAGAGGGGTAGACGGACTGATTTTCGAACTGATGAATTGTGACAAATCCTGACACAGAACTGGAATATCTCCAGAATATTTCGAATAAGTTTCTCCCGCACGATTGTGGTGACAGGATATGAGAGTGTTGTTTCAAGCCAGAGATATTTCCAAAAATAACTCTTTTAGCGTGTGGTATATATTCTAGGATTCGAAACATTCAGTCCATCGAAACGAATATTCAATGCAGTTTGGTTTATAAATCTTTCGCTGAAAGAGTCAGGACAATTCGCTTATTAATCTGACAGCCATTTAGGATGATTTCTAGATGAACCGCATTGTTCAATTGTTGCACTCGATATTTCAAAAGCGTTTGATCGAGTTTGGCATCGGGGTCTCCTTCCTAAATTGCCGTCTTATGGCTTGCCTCCTCAGTTGTGTACTTTGTTGAAGAGTTTCTTGTCTGATGAGTCTCTGTATGTGGTTGTTGATGGAGTATCATCTGATATTCTCCCAATAAATGTAGGTGTTCCACAGAGTTCAGTTCTAGAGCCTACTTTGTTTCTTCTTTATATCAATGATTTGATCGAGAAAACATCTTGTTCAATACATAGTTTTGCGGACGACAGTACTCTTTATACCAGTTTCTCTTCCAGAGTCCCCATACCAGCTCAAGAAACTAAAATTCAAAGAAACATTCACGTCAATAAAATTAACGATGACTTGGTAAAAGAAATAGAATGGGGTAGCATGAAATTGGTGGAATTTAATTCTAGGAAAACCCAGACATGTCTCTTCTCGAGGAAAGCCGATCTATCATCATCTAGTATACAGATGTCAGGAGTAACTATTCCTACAATGTCAAGTATCTCGATGCTAGGATACGATCAGCGATAATCTCTCATGAGAAAACCATGAGAGAACGATCGCTGAAGGTGCTTCACAGAAACTTAAATTCCTATTTCGTACGGAGGAATACTCACTTCTCGTCAGCTTCTAATGATCTACAAGGCTCAGATACGACCTGTCTTGCAATATGGTTCTCATGTGTGGAGTTCGGCACCAAAACATTCATTGAGGCTTCTCGATTCTATTCAGAGAAAGGCAATCCGTCTTGTTGGTGGTTCTTCGCTCACAATGCCTGCTCACTTGATTGGAACATCGTAAAAGGGTCGGAGACTTTTCTCTTCTATAGATAGTTTCACGGTCGGTGCTCTTCTGAATTGTTAATAATCGTTCCATCCTTGGCAATAGCTACACGGATGACTCGACGAGTGCAGAATTATCACCCCTTTGTTGTGAACTTGGAGACTTGTCGAACCTCTTTTGCTCAGAGATCTTCTTTCAATAGAACAGCTGAGCTTCAGAACTCCTTACCGAAAGAGGTCTTTCCTGAGGCTTACAAACTTAAAAAAGTCAAAGTGAGTGTTAATTCGTATCTCCTGTCCCTTGATTCACGCGATGTTCTTTGAACATTACAGGGCTTCATTTCGTGTGAATCTGCATATAAAATTAAGCAAGCATCTCACGGGCTCAAACTCACAGCAAGACTTTTTCATAGCAAAATACGTCAAAACGCAGGCATCTGACAGGCTTAAATCCAGAGCCATATCATTTTCCGTGGAATACCTTTATCTGCCTAATTTCTATGGAATAATGTAATGCCGAGTACGTATGGCTGTGAAGACATGTAAACCCGGTGTTTCAGAGACACTGCAGTGTTGTTATCTCGCACATTATGTCTCTTCTGTCACGTCCGAAAGATATGTTTGCGACAAGACGGTTTATTTTATTGTGGACTGTTAAATCTGCGATAATAACGGAAAAGTATGGGAACAAACAGTACAGATAGCATTTTATTGTTTCTTCACACTCGACTTATTCGACGGAACAGCTTTGAAATTCTTGTTGAACTGGATTAGCATGCTAATAACGTTCTGGGTAAATCTGGATATGACACCTTCCATGATATATAACCATATATGTGGTGAGATTGTAGAAAAACTTCGAGATATACTTTACGTATAAACGTAGGGATTGAAGAGAACTGACTTAGAACACTTAAAGAATCCAGAGTGACTATTTCCAAGCTAATTTCTGGTTGTGAAGTGACCAATTGTACATTAAGAGGAAGAAGGGGAGGTCGACAAAGAACTGTATGGACCGTCTGGAATGTTCACGGCCTCTTCCAGTTATTTTCAAAAAGTAATTATGTTCATTGACATATAGAAAGTGTTGAGATCTCCGTTGACACTGAAGTAGTTGTCCAAAACAAGCTTGTCTTGATACTATATCACACACTATCTCGGTCCCGATCGTACCGAAAAAAAATATAGGTACTCAGTTTCTTTCTAATAAACTGACAACCAATCCAATAACTACGAACTCACAACAGTTGCTAGAAATAAAACGTCACCGGTCCATTAGCCAGTTTTTTCTCTTCAGCAACTGAATCTTTTTGATTTGAGTCGGTCTCTGTTGCTTAGGGATAATCTATTTTTATTGTCGAGAAGATCACTTGTATTTCCGTGAGATTTATGAGAGAATATTGGATCGTTTGATGTAACGATACCAACATTTTCAAACTTATAAATACCAAAATAAGGACATTGGTTAGAACTTTCATATATTTTGCCTATTTTATTTACACTGCCGGTTTGGAAAACAAAACTTATTGAAATTCACGTCGCGGATATTCATTTCTTGTTCATTTATTTAATTTTTTCAGAAGATTCTGAATAGAAAAATGAAATGGCACACAAATTTCGGCAGAAGTAACATTCGTCTCCCAAAAAAATGTTCCTTGAGCCTATTGCCTTGGTAAACAATATTTGTGCAATGCAATTATGGCAATGTATTGGAGTGCCTTTCGTACATTTCCGTTGAATTTTATAATCATCAGGGAAATTATATGCGAGAAATAGAGAAACCATATGCCATTGATTTTCTGAATATTGGTGTCAACAAGTGAAAACATTCTGGAGCTACTACTCTGGAAAAATCGTGATCGTGTTTATTATATATGCTTATAAGTATTTCATGTCATAAAATTTCTTTGCTGCTACCCAGAACATGCAGTTATTTGTGTGTTTGCTTAAATGTGGTTGACAATGTTCCTTGCTTAAAATTGCTCAAAATAAAATTAAAGGTTTGATTAATCAAAGAAAATAATTTTCTCACAAAAAAAATGTTTTTGTTCACATAACGGTCTTCCCATTTCGCTTGAAATACCAGTTGAGTTGAAGAAAATGGTGAAATCTTTTGAACTGTATCATATAATGTTTCTTAGTTGTCTTAGGGTACGTGACGCCGTATTTTCTGATGTATTACACCAATGAAACTTCATCAGTTGCGCATTTTCCCTGTTCCTTTTACTTGATTTTTCATGATCATGTCTCCTTGAGGACTTCCACTAACGCAGAGAACAAATCAAATAAAACCAGCCCAGTTGCAGTTGAGGTGACTCTCCCATCCTTTGCATCCCCAGTGTTGCCAACAACAGAAAAAAAAAATTCCTTGAGTGCATTTCAATTTATCCTCCGAATTACTTGACTCAAATTGGCAGGGAATTTGAAATTTAAGTTCAAATGAAACATTTCATACAATATCCAAAAACTCTATTTCATCTGAAGATTTGATTTATTTCCATCAACTCATGATGATGGAAATCATCCCCCAAGCGATTTCTCTTTTCACATAATACCTACGTCATCAACAATCGGAAAAACTCTTTCAGTTCCTGCATTGAAATGGTGTAGAAGCATTATTAAGTTTGCCAAAAAAGAGATTTGAACAAGACTGAAAATAACACTGGACGCAACCGATTCAGACATTTGTCAATTTTCAAAACATTGGTACGAACACTAAACATTTATTTATGTATTATCCCTAATGAAGATTGACAAAGAACAACAGTTGCAGGCTTAAATTTGTAGAACCAAGCTATAAAGAGTTTACTGAATATTCATTCACTGATAATCGTGAACCAGTTGTTGAAACAGAAAACATTCCAAAAATCCTTAGATTTTCTATATTTCCTAAATTCCCAATTAGGCCAAAAATTCACTAGATCTGAAGATAAAATACTTGTGTTGGCAACACTGGCATCACCCACGCCCCTGACGAAATAGCATGGGGCATTCATGAAAAATCACACATCACGAAACTCGCTCCCAAATAGCAGCTACAGCAGTAATTAAACAATAATTTTGTAACACATTCCATAGCGTGTGTGATTATGATCTACGATTCGTGTTCGATTGCCCAATACCATCCGATTCGTTTTTGCCGGCAACGATGCCTTTGCGGGGAGCACGTACGGCAATTGTCGACGGTAAATAATATAATTTCGCTTAATTCCCCGACGTTTAGGATACGCAGAATTCTCGGGGCTATCACGTTTTCAGTAATAATTAATGGACGACAGGCTTCGATAGGAGCGCCGCATCTATCAAGTTAGCGGTGCTACCTCAGCCCACTTGACAAGCTTCGAATACTAGGCCAGTAGATATGGACATGATTTTTCCAAAATTTAACAATAATTACGAAAGATTTGAAAATCAGTAGAATGAGTACGTTCAAATGATATTGAGTCAGATTTTGCAACCCTTTTTACTGAACGGAACATGTTGAAAATCAGGATTTTGTGAATATTCGCATTATCTGTACGGATATATTTGCAAAAGTTCTGCAAACTTTCGGAGTATTGCGAAATAGCAGTTTACATCTTCTGGTAAATTCGCAACCATTTGAACAAAATGGAACGTTTCGTTTCATAAAAAAGAATTGATTATAATCCTAATTTTTCCAAAAAAATCTAAAAGTTCTGCAAACTTGCATAAATAACCGAAATAATGTTCTTGAGGAGTACTTCAATTTGCAACCTCTTGCGTTAAACGGAAAATATATTTTTGCAACGATTTGTTTAATGTCATCAAAACAAGTTTAGAAATTTTTACAAGAGTTTTAATTATGGGTTGCAAATGAAGAAGTAAATACGGAAATGAGGGTACAATCAAAATGAAAGATATTATGGTATTTTTTCTCTACCAAAAAAAAAGTTCTGCAAATTTGTGAAATGTGGAGAAATAGCTGTTCAGGTCTTCTGATGAATTTGCAACCATTTAAAAAGAACGGAACTGTTTGTTCAAAGAAAATGTTATCAATCCTAATTTTTCGAAAAAAATTCCAAAAGTTCTGCGAAACTTGGAAAAATAACCAAAATCTATTTGCTGGGAAGTACTTCAATTTGCAACCTCTTGCGTCAAACGGAAATTATATTTGCGCAATAAATTTTTCGTTCCGATTGAAATAAGTGCCGAAATCTTTACAAAAGTTTTGGATAAAAAAATATTTAAATCAAAAAATGGAGAAGTCTTCCCGTCGAACGTTTTAGTTGATTTGCAACCACGTCAGTAACACGGAAATCAGGGTGAAAACAAAAGAAAGATGATTTTGTATTTGTACTTTTTCAAAAGAAGCAAAAGTTCTGCAAACTAGTGAAGTGTTGAAAACTAGTAGTTAATAAAATATACCACACACAACTAAACAATATCAAACACCGGTACCTACTAACAGAGAAATTCAGATCCAATATACCAGTACAATATGTAATAGGCATAACTCGAATGATAATCAAGTATTCAGCTGGATAACTGTGATGTAAGTCCCTTCTTGGGGTTGTAAAAATACGATTAGTATTTCTTGAATAATTAAGGTTCCGTTTCAAGTTCCAGGTTGCAAAGTTTCACATCCACTGAGACCGATTTTATCTTCATTCGCAACCACATATAAAAACTTTTGTAATTATCTCAATACTTGTGTGTACTGGACATGGCGGCGTTGAGGAAACAAGTTTAATGAATACATATTTCGTTTTTCAGAAATGATTGCAAATGTAAGTAACTATGTTGAACATTTTTTCATTCACTTATGAATTTTGCAGAACTTTTGTATTTTTTTAAACAAATTGCAGTGGAAAACTACAACAAATGAATGAGACAAACATAAGGTTCCGTAACTGTAACAAGGTTGCAAACTTAATGCATGTTGTAAAACCATTTTACTAGCGGTATTCCTAGTTTTCAGAACTTTTGCAATTTTTCGTGCGAAAATAAAGCATTAAAACGTTTTTACCATTAAAACAATGTTCCGTTCATCGCAGGCTTATTCAAAATTGTATAGTTTGTTTTCATTCACGCACTAACATACCGGTAAAGTTCCAAAACTTTTGGAATTATTGTGAATTGTCTATATCTACTGGCCTATACTAGAAAATTCGATCGTGGAGCTTGCTCCTATTCATCCGTTTTCGTTTGGTCACTTGTGATTATCTCGTTAGAGTTGGTAATGCGGATAGAAAGCGGAACATAGTCGATGAAAAAATGCCCTATAAATTAGTTTGTGCTTTGGTGGAAAATTGATTAATTTTGATTGGTTGTTTGAGCTTTTAATCAAACGCCGAATTCCATTTACAGCGTTGTAAGTAATTGTAATTGGGCGTTGTGAAATATAAATACGTTGTGCGGATTCATTCAGATTCAGACCTTCGTTTTATCCTGCGATATTTTTGGGGTTAGGTTGAGTTGGGTTAGGTAAGGTGGAGAAGTATATAATAGTTTTGATCATCTTCAGCTCTCTCTTCAAACATGTACTTTACATCGGTAAAAATTATATAAGGCATTCCAGAATTCACTTAGCTTGTGATATTCTCTATTATTGGATGTGATCATGTTGCAGGCTTTGTTCAAGTTGTCCTATACTTTATCCTGTTCCCTATGAACCATGTTTACGATAGTATTAACACATCTGGGTTTCAAATTACTATATTACAACGATTCCCAGCGATATGTAATGCAGTGAAAAACAGAAAGTAAACCCGAATTTAGACAATAATCCATTGTTATCATTGAATATTGCTTTATGCATAATGATATAATAGCCCAAGAGTACATATAGGTATATTCTGGAGAATCTTGAATAACTTTCGATATTGAATATTGGTTATTTGATATAATCGACAACTTATAGAAGAATGCATCATTGAGATTTCTGATAAGTATTTTTTTATATATATATATATATATATATATATATATATATATATATATATATATATATATATATATATATATATATATATATATATTAGTTCTCATTATTTTTTGGGTCAGAATTTGAGTTATATGAGAAGTTGCTGACTAATTGGACTTGTTCTACTCAGAAAGAACTATTTTTCAATAGACGCAGCAACTTTTCGGGGTAGATTGAAAATATGTCCTTCTACACTTGTATAGATTCAAATATTAATTCTTATTTTTCAGATTGTGGTAGGTTACAATACCCAGAAAACTATGGAACAAATATCGATCCACCACAAAATAATAACGTTCAAACAGTATCTTTCAGGTACTGGTTTTTCGATATGATATGATATTCAATTCCCGCAAAAATTTCAAAAAATATTGACCATTGAGAGTTTTTGTTGTGCACCAGAATTGCATTTGGTCCCATTCTTGAATATTACTCAAAAATCTAGTGATATCGAAGAACCAATAGACCTGATAATGCCAAAAGATGTCAATCAATTCAGCAGAAGTGGAATATTTTCTCAATATCGTGAATCATTAATATTTGTATGAGTATTTTGAAGCTCACAATTTAATTCCCTGTATACACTTCTATTGTCATTTCTTTTTTGAAGCATCATTAGCTTCTTGTTAAACTGACAAATATATATCTGCAACTACTTTGCGTTTTGAGAAAATAACTGCGCTTTACTTTGAAATATACACATTATAGGGTAGGTGGTGTCACAAATACGCTTCAAATGCTTTTAAACTGAAGTCTAATTATTATGAATTTTTCGAAGTTTAGGGGTGTCTAGCAGAGGACTTTAACTATAATCAGGGTCGAGCAATGAATAATGAGATTTCTAATATTGTTCCGAAATAAATAAAAAAAAAAAACTGAGCTCTAACGGATTGGTGGCACTATTCTATACACCTTTGCTACCTGTTACCTGCCCAAGTACTAGCATTGTCCAAACTCCATAGGCACTGATCGTTCTCACCTTTGTTGAGGACATGTGCAGAGAATCTTTCAACTTTTATGAAATAACGAAATCTTGCCATTGCGAGTTCTTGCCCTATAATAGAAGTACAAATTGCCTTTCGGTTATGATTGCACGATTGCATAAAAATTACCGATTACTTTGCAAGAAGGCATGATATCTAAAAATTGCAAGAGTTTAACTTCATATTTTAGCGAAATTGACCGAGTCCGAAGGACGAGGGCTCTTTTACAAAATGTGAAAATAATCGAATGCAATTTGTAAAAGATATCACGCTTGAATGCAAAATTATCTGGTCATTTTTATGCACGAATGTAATTCATTGGAATATTTCACGAATGAAGAAATTCCCAAGGAAATGTTATTTTCTGTTCATTTATACTTTCCTCTATAGATCGTATGGAGCACTCACCAAAACGCGAAATGTTTTTCTATTTTTGAAGTCTATCTGACATTTACTTGTGTTGTTTACTGACGTCTAGCGATACGGTCTCAAATGTGTTGTTATGGTGACTTGATACAATGCAATTACCGCTGTGAGTTTTCGATAATTGCATTGCTCCTATGGGACATTTTATATACGAGGGAAATATTCAGTTTAACGTCACTAGGGTTACCGAGGCTCTTAATAGAGTTAGTATCAGCGGTACAGTGTCAGATTTTTTGACAATAAATTTCACTGTCTTTTACTAGAAGAGAAAATACTTGGAGTTGAAAAGAATCGTGATTTGCAAAAAATACGCGTGGTGATTGGTGGGAGAGTGGAATTTTCCGTCTTCCTCTTCTCCTTGATGTACAACAGATCACATTTCCATCTGAAAAAAGGTCAAAATATACGAGTGTAACCATATTTCCGAATAAAACTATTTGAATCCATTAATTATGGACACTTTACCGTTGGATACAACCTTTTTGTTCATATAAAATCACCTTGTATGGAAATCATCCTCATTTCACCTTCTCCAAAGAATAATTATCGTAATTACACGAAGAATTTCTCCGGTTACACAGCTGATTGCAAAAGGATAAAACAAAATGAAACAAAAATGCTTTTTCTTGCGACAAAGTGATTTTATTTGCTCTGATTCATTTACCTATCGGTGTTGAGGTATTCGCAGGGCCAGCGGCAAAGAAAGTCCACCAGTCTAATAATCACTTGATAAACCGAGATCTCCGTAATAGTGACATTTCAAAGGCCGATTCACGTGCCGAACACTGTAGGCGAATCGTTAAATACCTTTCACTCTCGAGTTCGAAGAAATTATTGGTATTAAAACCATATCATTTCATTATTCGTCTCTTGAGCAGCGATGTGCAAAGTTCCCAACTAAACCGCCTTCGTGGTTGGCTCTACTGTGACTCGAGTGGGACACATTCCATATTCAGGATAGCAAATAACCTGAAATTAGTTTACCCCACTGACAGGAAAATCATAGTTAGTCGTTCAGAATTGTAGAGGCCCACAGACTGGACCATCAAACTAAGTAGTTAAGAATTGTAAGGGATGAGCATCTCTGTGAAATCAATTTCTGGAACTGGAAAATCCATTTCAATCCCTCCAAAGCCAATGGCTTGACAGAAATGGAGTCTACATTGCATTCGGTACATTTTGGATTATTGAATATTTCGGTAATAAAACTTTTGCTGAATATATCCCTCATATATAAAATGTCCCATAAGAGCAATGCAATTATCGAAAACTTACAGCGGTAATTGCATTGTATCGAAATATTACAGCGGTAATTGCATTGTAAAAAATCACCATAATAACACATTTGAAACCGTATCGCTAGACGTTAGTAAACAACACAAATAAATGTCAGATAGACTTCAAAAATAGAAAAACATTTCGCGTTTGGGTGAGTACTCCATACAATCTATAGAGGAAAGTATAAATGAACAAAAAATAACATTTCCTTGAGAATTTCTTTATTCGTGAAATATTCGAATGAATTACATTCGTGCATAAAAATGACCAGAAAATATTCTCATTCAAGCGTGATATCTTATACGAATAATTGCATTCGGTTATTTTCATATTTTGTAAAAGAGCTCTCGTTCTTCTGGCTCGGGCACTTTCGCCAAAATATAAAAATAAACTTGCAATTTCTAGATAACTATCACGCTTTTTTGCGGAATTATCGGTAATTTTCATGCACTCGTTCAGTTATAACGGAAAATTCACCGTGTTGACATTCTTCAAAAGAAAAAGATCTCGTTCCAGATCTTCTGGAATAATGAATTTTTTTTCATGTATCGTTGAACATCATCTCATTGCATCAAGTGTTTTTTTTATCAAGAGAAGAAGATTTATTACAAGGGTTATAGGAAGAACGAATGAATATAATATTCTCTCTCGGTTTTTTCACTAGTTTAATTTTATGACAAATATAATTCAGTTCAATCAACATATTTCAGCTCTGAGTTTGTTGATGATTCGGACTTCATTTTTCGTTATGGCATGATATTGTTGCACTTTTATTCTTTGATTACAAATATTTAATTTTGACTTGTTTCTGCTTGATAAGTTGGGTAGTAATGTTTATATTCTGGTTATTGAACCGTTCAGATGAAGGTTTGAGGTTATGGGAATAATTGAATTTCAATAACAAACTGCCATCCAGAAATTCGAATCAAATTCTGTTGTTTCTGTTGTATTATTATAGTAGATATTCTGGAACTTTGTACAGACAAAATATATTTTCAATTCAAAATTTATTTTTATAATAATAATTTGGAATAGCTATGAGTGGTTCACTTCTTTTTTCGATTAGAGTAATATTTATATGGAGTATTCTGAGGATAATCCTGTAGAAAGTTATCCAAATGGTACAAAACAATGGTACAGATATGTTGAAGATGTTTTTGCTGAAAGGAATCATGGTGGAAATGAACATTATTGTTTTTCAAACGCATTAACAAACAAGAAACAACAATGCGTTCACATTGGAAACAGAGAATTACGATGAACTTTCTTCTGTAGATCTAATCATAAATCAAGTAACACTCCTCATAAAAACAAGTGTATATCGAGAGAACACAAGTACCAAGACTATAACTCGAACCACCACACAAGTGTCAAAAAGGTGTACCAAAATGTCTTTATGATAAAGCAAAAATAGTATGCAATTTCTTGAGAAAAGCGAGGGGAGATCAACTTCACAAAATCCATATCAAAAGAAAATGGATATATGCAGATGAATTTATGGATACAACATTGACGGAAATTGAAAATCGTAACATACATTAAAGATACACAACCAACACAAACTACACTTCCTGTAACAAACATTTTACCTTATGTCCCTCGACTTTCTGAAAAGATAAAACGGATTTGCTCTATGTATAATGTTGAAACAACATTCAAGACTACAAATTTCTTAGGTTCAATACTGACACATACTAATCTTTGAATTGATCTGATCGATACTTGATGAAAATCAATATTCAACATAAAATATCACAGTTTTGTGTACAATTCTCACTAACAATGGGTTTTCAGAACCGCAACACGTTTCGCTACCCAAGAACTTCCTCAAGCAGGATGGAAATGGATTTGGTAAGTGATATATTGTCAGTTGACTATTATAATATATGAAACATGATTAGAATTTAAATATAGTTAGTACTAATAGTTGCGTAGCTAATATTATATTGCCAACTTTCTTGAAAATATTCTTTGTAGAGGTCAATCTCCGCCCACGGTAAAAAATAACGACGTTACCTTTCAATTCAACCTGAAATGAAATTTCTTCAAACAGGAATTGAAATCAGTTTCGAGCTTATGATGTGAATCAACATTGGCTTTCCAAAAATGGCCCACTAAGGTTGCTCAATGGGAAACCACTAATTTCTGGCTTGTTGGGTATATCAATACCAATCAGTCAAGTCTCACCTCATCTCAAAATACGTGAAAGCAGCTAATTTTAATTGAGGTCATTGTTGAGTGCTGAAGCGTTTCAATGGAAATTAATTACAAGATATATTCAATAATCATGTGGATGCGTAAGAAAGTGTTATTATTTTTGACGGGCCTGACAAATTAATTGTGAGAGTGCCTTGAATTTTGTTCCATCAGATAGTGTTATTGGGCTAAATCTCGAAAAAGTATTTCACAATTCACTGGTCAAGTAACAGCTACCGGAAGAATAACGACCATGTAGGGGTATATCATAATATCTACAGAACAATTTTAGTTCACAGTACACCATGATTTTGATACAGATTGGTCCAATGAAAAGTATGCACCTAGATTTATATTTTCTTTGTAATTTAAAACAAAAATGCTCGTACATGTAAAATTTGATTGTGAGGGGGACGCATTTTGGATATGCCCTTCAACTTATGCATTCAATCCGCTAAAAAGAAGGTGTCAAAACCTTTGAATTCCAAATGGAAAGTGGGGCTGAGTTATACATTATGTTGAAGGGCACAAACTAACCTTTTTAATTATACCATATTTATTAAATTTTAATTGAAGAATCAATGCGGCGTTAAGACCAACTACAACTAACACAATAATTTTGGTATTGGTGATAAATACAAATAAGTTATGGTGTTAGGGTATTGAGTATTAGGGATCAAAACCTTTACATTCACTGGTAGATTTCAATGTTTGTTATTTGTGGAGTTGTAAAAAAAAATTAATTGATTCTTTGAAACGTTACTTCAACGAGAGTTGGAAATGTTATGCATTTGCTTCCATAAAATAGTATAGATTTCGTTGAAATTCATTTCAAAAATTTTGTTCTGATGGTGTTATGCGGTCCCCAAGTAGCATAAACATATTCGACCAATATTGGTTCAATATTACGGGAATGTTAACCTTATATTGTAGATATCATATTGGCCACAAAACAAATCTGAACATTCGGCAATATTAGATCAATATTCGAAAACCATGTAAGGGTATATCGTTTTTACTATATTGGTACAACATTGTTAATGATATATCGACAAGAAATGGGTCTATGATTGATGTCACGCAATAATTGTTAGTTTTCATATTCGGAATTATTCATTTCTTTTTTACGAAATAGTAAACTTGAAAATTTCACTCATTCACATGTACTAACCGAATACTAACCTGGAAAAAACTCTGGCAGCTGCGGGGCTCGAACTCACGACCTTCACTATGAAAATATCATTGTCGACCACTATACGCACAACGGAACAGAGAGACTTGTATTTAAGAAGGAGTTGGGTGGTGACTTCAAGTTAGTTATGTTCAAGACAACATTGAAATGTTAGAAACTTCAGTCACAATGAAAATATATTTGAAAAAACACTCAAGGACCACTGTCTTATGTCATGGCGCTTTGGAATATCAAACTTTCTGTGCAAAAAGTCCTGGACGTAATCTTCTGGTAGTGAAATTCACATGTCCATATTTCAATTTTTCTATTTTTTTTAGGAATAATTCATCATGAATATTGCGTTACCATTATTGATATATGTTTAAATACGCTAAGTGATCACTCTCAAAATCCCGATACCCCCTTCAGGTTGTGATTCGAAAATGACTATTTGAATATTTCCATTTGACTGTGAAAACAATATATTGCAGTATAATGCCAATATGTCACCTAATGTGATAATACAACATTTTAATCTACTCTCCCAAACAATGTCGAATATATATTGAATTCCGATATTGAAAATATACAAATATGCAGAGAAGATTGAAATATCTATGTTATTTTACTATAGTATTAAACTGATATTATTCATTATCACCTGATATTCTGATATTGGCAATGAGTTATCAAACCCATATATCATCAATATTGAACCAATATTCATATTGAAATATCGTTTTCTCAATACTGATTCATATTAGTTCCACATCAGTTTTTTCACTTACGATGTATATATATATATATATATATATATATATATTGGATCAATCTGAATTCGGGGTTCAGCCATTATGATGTGCTACTTGAGTAGTGTATCACATTACAGACAAATCAACAACCTTCCGAACTAACCTGGCAACATACGAATCATTTAATTGGGATGATTGTCCTCAAATGAGCGGGCAGTGAGTCTAACAAAACTATTTTTTTGTAAATGAAAGTTCACAATTCCATCACGTTCTGTAATGGAATGAACACAATCTTATGGTGAAGTTGAAATGATTTTCAAAAAATTCAAACTGAATCAGTAAAGAGACTAAAATAAATATTTGCCTGAATTATTTTCCCAATACCCATCTACCCTTTTTTCCAATGAAAGTAAAGAAGAACGATAAATGGGGAATGTTATTGTAGTGAAAAATTTCAATATCGAAATCTTATTTGAGGTAATTAAGAAAAGTTTGTAGTTATTCTGAATCTTAAGTCTCAAAACTTATTTGCACTCTTCATCACTACCAAAATAATAATGTAAATATCAATCATTTCTATGCAGGATCCGTTGAAACAAAAATATTTCGGTTTTTATGTATTTTCGCAAATTGAAATCGAAATAACTCAAGGAAGTTTCTTTGATTTTTCCCTTTTATCAAGCACAGTTTCGAAGATGTTGAAAGAAACGTATCCGTCATAAACGACTGCTGTTTAGACTCAGGATTGGGGGTCACCTATCACTTCCGAACTCTATTTCCCGACGCAAGGAAAAGTGTAATCGTTTTTTTGGATGTCACAACGTCCCACTTGTATAACACATAACACATGTTATTGCGGATTCAACTTCGAATTTCATGAAAATAGATGACTTTGCCATAAATAATTAGTTTCTGAGAGTAGATGGCATGTACGTTGGGAAATAATCGTTGAAAACTAGGTTGACAAGCTGAAAACAGGAAGTAATTAAAGCAACATGCAAAACAAGATCTGTCTTATTATCTGAAATCATACAGAATATAGACTGGGAAATGTATGTTAACTCCACTTCTTCGAACTGCAAGAAGTGAAGAATATTGTGTTCGGTGAGTCATGACATAAATTGAAATTAAAGAAATAATGATATGGATGACCTTTGCTTATATCTCATGAGCGCAGAAATGAAAAGTTTTGATTAAATTTGAATAATGCAATCGTATTATCTATTTTTCATAACACCTGTTCAGTTCAAATACTCTGGCCGAGAACTCTTTTATAGGCGTCAAAATGTCACATGAACTTATCATCAACGGCACGAAACTTGCTTTTTATAAATATTCATACAAACGGAAAAATCAATAAATACAGAAATATGTGTCCAAGTCATCCATTTGGCATCCCTTGGGGATGGTGCTATGCTATGTCAACTGGATATCTTCTAGGAGATGACATAATTCGAAGAAGGAAAACTTTCATCAACTAAGACATTTCTTGAATGAAGTTGTAGCAATTCACACAATAGACCAATAGACTTAATATCTCGCCCATGTTCCATAAGGTATTATTCCACCTACTAATGAGTAAAAACCAGTTCATTTTTATCGTGCGCCTATAAGATTTATCATATGCTTCTTTGGTGATTACCATTCATTCTGGAATATCTCTGCACGAAATCAAATCTTAAGCATATTATTTGAAAATAGCGCAGCCTCATTTCACAGAATAATATTGTTACGTGTTCAATATTTTGGAAGATACTTTGAAAAGTATATTACACTCGATAGATAACGTTCACTATTTTCTTTGTTGAATTGCGAGAAATCATCAGGAACTCGTTTATAATGCGAGACTGTGAAATTCGACACACCAAAATTTTCTAAAATGTGAAATAGTATCATAATTTACTCCTTTGATTTTTGGGAAGCTAAGTTAAATACGACAAAAGTTGAAAGACCCTCTCTCTCCCGTATACCGATTGAAGTTGAAGAGTAAATGTTCTTCAAAAAACAACCACTTCCTTGGCTAATACCACGCCGGTTAACGAATGATATTTAATAAACATTTGTGCGATTGTCAGTTCTTGATAGCTACTCAAGAATTTTAACAATTGGATTGCTTCACGTGTCCATGAAATCCATGTCGAAAGACGGAAGTAGAAGATGACTAGCAACCCACTTCATTCAATCAAGGAAAATATCAATCTAAAATCAAATTATAAACTCGTGACCGAACGGGCTACTGATTCCGACTTCCTTTTTTAGTGTGACAGAGAATTTAATTCATCTATCTCAAAAAACAGTATCAGAAGCTTCACTAATGGATCAATTTCCTAATCGAATTGAATTCCAAATAGATATTTTTCGTGCCATAGCTCTAAATACTGCCAACATTGTATCTGAAGGAGAATTGATCCAACCGCAATATTTCATCAAATGCAGCGATATGATGAATAGATAATGGAAATATGAATCTTTCGAAACCTCAACTTATTACTATTTCATATAAATTTCGTTACGCTGAGCTATTGAGGCGAGTTGTAATTCCGTTTTGTTATGATGAGAAATTTCACGACTATCTTCATCCGAATGCCAGAGGAATAAAGGAATATAAAATTCAACAATCCCACACAACTTGAATTTTATTATTCCCAGTGTCAGGATGCGATGTTTATGTTGATTTTTGCAGCTGCAATTCCACAGGTGAATGATGACTTTGCTACGGATTTCTCATTCAGATACCGAAAGATAATTAAATACCCAAGTAAATTTTGAAAGAAAGGTGGTGAACTTGTATGGCACAACCAACATATTAACGAAGAAATCGGTGCATTTCTTTAATTTTTCCTTCCCCCTTTCATTTTTGAACAGGTCGACTCAAAAAACTTAAACTTGGGATAATGAAATTGTTGCATTAAATCTATATTTTTGAGTAAAATTGACACATGAAAATGTCGAAATGGCGATTGGGCGCCATCTGGAAAACAAATTAAATGGAAAGGGGGGTCTTGTAATACATCATTTTGAAGCTCCTGACGAATACTTTAACCCTAGAATATGAGATAACATCTTCACATATTACAAAATGACAGAACAAAATATTTTCCTGAAAACAAACGCATTAATATCGATATTTCTAGAAATATTCTTTTTTTTCTGTCATATGACAATCCCAACAACCCGATAAGGTTTGATAGGTTATATTTTATTGATAAATTAAGACGAAAATGTCAATACAACGAACATCATTGATCAATTCAAAAATTCTCATTTAGTTTTGGTTTCATAAGTAGATAGGTACCACGTGGGCTATCTCCAAAATGGTCAATTGAACAAAATTCAACAGAGGAATTGTATTTGAATATGCTGGCAACCACTGTTGATCCTCTAATCACCGAAATCGTCGAAGTGAATCCTAATGAATTCGATATGGATATCATCATTTCGACAAGATGGAGCACCACCATATTACTCCAGACAAGCAAGAAACTATTCGGAAAATACTTTCCATAATCGTTTGATTGGCCATCGAGGCACCACGGAATGGCCAGCTCGCTTGCCAGATTTCACACTTTCAGACTATTTATATGGGGCTACTTGAAGAAGAAGGTGAACGAAACTGAATCCGCTTCAATATTGAATGTACTGCAATTTTTTATGTGCTATCACCCATTCGTTAAGATTCCAATCTTTTTTTTTTCTGAAGCACATACAACGAACTGCCCCCAGATTCTATTTCACGAATTCGATTGTCGAGTAGCTCAGACTGTGACTGTAGCATGCGCTGTACCAAAAATATATGCATATTCTAAACAATTCGATTATCGAATTCGTGAAATAGAATCTGGGCTCTGATCACTCAAGTTGACAGTAGACAGGAATTTCATTGTCAAAAAATTTATTATTTCATTGGTTAATTCTCAATCCATATTTAATTCGATAATGTATAAACCAGTCAATGTTTGTCTTATTTTTATGCTATTCCTTATTGTTAGTTTCTCGTCAGCTTCCTATGATCTACAAGGCTCAGATAAGACCTGTCTTGGAATATAGTTCTCATGTATGAAGATCGGCACCAAAACATTCATTGAAACTTCATTGTTGGTGATTCTTCTCTCACAGACTCGCTCACTTTATTGTAGCATCGTAGATCAGAGACTTGTCTCTCTTCTATAGATATTTTCAGAGTAGGTGCTCTTCTGAATTGTTATCAATCGTTCCACCCTTGGCAATATCTACACGGATGACTCGACGAGTACAGAATTCCCACCCCTTTGTTGTAAACTTAGAGAACTGTCGAACCTCTCTTGAATGTAATTTCGTATCTCCTGTCCCTTGATTCAGTCGGTGTTCTTTTAATATTACAGGGCTTCCCTTTCTTGTGAATCTGCATATAAAAAAACCTATAAACTTGTGAATCATAAGACAGTTTGTCCTAACCTGATGCAATTGGAAAGTTTGTACATCCAGTATTGTCAAAAATCAGTTTCCTTCTACCAGTTTTTTTTTAAATCTACTTCAAATGTTCCGAGGCTATTAGAAATGTACTGCGTTACAATTCTGGAAGTCGTAATGTCATTAAACGATGATTTTTCTTTTAACGCTCCGATCGTCGGTCGATAAATTTTTATTGTCCTCCACATTCGTCTCTGTCTGTTACAGTTTGAACTTGCGTTTATTAACAGACCATGTAAGCGATCCACTTTCTCATTGATAAAATATAAATGGATCTATAACATGAGGAGACCTCTCGATGTAAATAGAAGCACTTTCTCCATACATATACGTACACTGACCATTAGCTCTAAACAAATGCTGATTTGCGACTCTTGGGCATTTCACAGTTATACACGGTCGTTCTCTGCATTTCCATCTTGTTACGGGCGACAAACATCCCAACAAACAAATGTCTCATTGTTTAGGCCAAGCCACTAACAAATTCACGTCTCATTTGTTTTTTAATCGTTTACCGGCATGGCTAACGAGACTGTGCTTCAATAAACGATAATTTAATTCTGTTTTGAGATATTTTGTGGTATGATGTCTTGTTTTATACATTTTTTAAAGGAGCGGGTATGCGGAGAAGAAGTGATCGACGCATAAAAAGTATTGGATAATGCTTTGACGGTGATCTCTGAGAAATACTTCATTAAAATTCGGGAATTCAGCTTTAAATGTTATTATTTCAGAGAATAGGGACATTAAGCGTACGCCTTGGGTATTCATGATTCAGCTTTGATAAAAACCTGCATACCGTCATGAAATCAATAATGAAATGAGTTCTGTATAGTGTATTATTATGGAAGGAATAATTATTAGCTATTTCGATTTACATCAACCACCTCATCGATGTAATGCAATTATAAAGAGGTTGTAGTGGAAAAAAATCAACCGGTAGACTTACGCAACGCAGGATGTTGAGGAACTTTATGGATTCCTAGGCTAGAATGAGATCCATACTTTGAATAAAATGTTCTCTCGAGATTGCATGCATTTCCTTTCATAGCGAAAAAATCATGGGATAAATACGGTAGTCATAAATTTGAAATCTGTATCTGATTTCTGCAACGATATAATTATTGCAAAACCTTGAGATTAATAGCCGCTTTATAAGGACCTATTAATGATTCACAACGTCAATCAGAAACCAATTATTGAGATCATATATGTGTTAAAAATTGTTAACCAGATATTTTCATCTCTTCCCATTAGGGGGGCCAATGTCGATTGGGAGATATGCCATGGTCATCTTAGAATTCAGCTTGATATTCTCAAAATGTGATTATTGTTGATGACGATAGCATCTGAAAAGAATATATGAGGGTTGTCCGTGAAGTAGATTCCTGGAAATTATCAAAGTTGCAATACTAAGAGGGGTTCTTCAATATCTGTGATGCAAAATGGCGCAATACGACCTCATGAAACTGAAACAACAGTTGATTGATGTTATTTACAGTGAATACCAATAGTCATCATTTGAAAACCTCCAGTAATCTGGCCTTGTACTAAGTCTGTCCTCAGGAGCAAGCATGGTTATTTGCAATCTCTTCAACCATGAATCGGAACATAGTCCTCCTTCGATACGAAAAATTCTTGGGAAATATACTAGATAGAAACTTCAGTCAATATTACAGTGAACATAGCACGTGGCACTCGAGAAGAAGAATACTGCTTAGAAAATATTCAACGTTGTTATACTTCCTGGACATGTCAACAAACGGGGTGGACTCTTATGCACGCATCTTTCTTGGAATGATTAAATTAAATTGAAATCATTTCAATGAATGAGATAATCTGCTTTCAATATTCGAGTCAATTAAATCTTTTTTGAATTGTAAGATGTTTCGGGTTTCTGAGCCGTGGTCTACAGGTTTTTTGGCCTGACGATTCGTCTGCATCTGCGGCAGACATTCTCAATGGCGATGCGGCAATGGCCGAAGTATTCTTCTCTGCTGCGAGGCTTTGATAAAATTTGGTTCAAATGATGAGTCCCTATTTATAGAACCCTGAGTCGTCCTTTGAGAATGTCTGCCGCAGATGCAGACGAAACGTTAAGCCCAAAAACATGTAGATCACGCCTCAGAAGCCCAGAAACGTCTAACAATTCATCAGTTACCGATCGTTAAAGCTCACAATCTCATTCTCTTTTGTTGTAATGATTCATGAGATAATGAAACAAGAATTTCAAATGATAAATCTAGTATTGAATAACGAAAAACAAACTATTGAAATACTGACAAGATTTCCAATTTGGAACTCTTCAATTTTCAACTGAACCCTGAACACATAGGTGTATTACAAATGAGTAATTTTGCACATCATGTTATATAATTGGGGAGTGACGGATCTATGTTGTAATTAAAATATTAACATAGATATTATCATGCCATTGTTACACTTCCTGAATATTAGCATTCGTTTTTAGAGACGAAGATCTAACAATTGTTATTTTGCCCACCTGTTTTGCTCTCACAGAGCCATAATGAAATGGAGGAAAGCAAATTCCTTCTACCAAAAAGGACACGCATTCACCACCCACATTGTGTCACCGGCATTCTTAATAATGAAGCTGCTTTTGGCTATCTTTGCGATGAACCCGATAAAAGGACGTGGTATCTTATGAAGAAGCTGATACTAACAACAATAATAACAGTACTAGTATGTTGACAAAAAATAATAAGCTCCGTAAAAAGTACTAATTTCTTCTCTCTTTTCTGTTCTGTTCTGTCCAATCGTGTTCTTTCATAGAATTTTGAAAACTTATAATAATATTTGATCAAGAATGTTCTCATCTATGTGTCCAAAATTTGTTACTTGTTTTCAATGACTTCTGATGTAATTTTTTTTTTGAAACTTTTTGTAGAGATCAAATACCTTATTTTCCAAACTGACTTATTTTCAATAGACGCGCGTTTCACTTACAACAAAGGAATGAGAAATGTTCATCTTTCTAACTAGACAGAAAAGGCGAATCGAACAATTTCAAAATGACAAAATAGTTAAGGCTTTCGCGGCCGAGGTTTTCAGTATCACTACTTTTATTCGGGTTTGAAGGCCATCGTTTTTTGGAATTTCTTCCTAACGTTTCGCTGGCTCGAGTGGCTAGCTTCTTCAGAGGCTAATTCATCTTGAAATTCACTCCGATGACTGGAGATTTTTTCTTCGCAAGTTGTATTTATGCCGATTCAGGTAGTTTGCGGTGCTAATTATTCCATTCGGATTAGGGCAATTGTCATTAAATTGATTACCTTGTTTACCTCATCTGGGTTCGGAGAATAATCATCATCATTATCTGAAGAACTACCTGCAGTTATTATCGATTTTCTTAAATCAACATTAATGACAATTCCCCTAATCTGAATGGAATAATTAGCACCGCAAACTACCTGAATCGGCATAAATACAACTTGTGAAGAAAAAATCTCCAGTCATCGAAGTGAATTTCAAGATGAATGAGCCTCTGAAGAAGCTAGCTACTCGAGACAGCGAAACGTTAGGAAGAAATTCCAAAAAACGACGGCTTTCAAACCCTAATATAGTAGTGATATTGAATTTCAAAATGAACTCTCAGATTGTAATAAAACGAGTGAAACGAATAAAACTACAGAAACTGGAATTGCCTGTACTTTTAAACTGGATTTTCACACATTTTTGTTTGGAGTAACAAAACCAAACATTAATTTTCTCATAAATCCATCTTCTCACTGACTATTCAAGATGATAATTACTTGAGACACGACTATATGCACTCATGTCTTTGTATCAAATTTGAATAAAGATATGTGATAATTTATCTACAAATGATCCTTTGAATAACCATATATTTCAATGAAATCAGCCAGAAAAGGCATTTAAATCTTTAATTCACTATTAGGAATATCCCATATTTCAATTCGTAACGACATTATAATGTGCAAACGCAATCACTAATGTGGGATTAAAATATAATCAATGAATGAAATTGTCGAGCAGTGATATAACTATTTTCACATTATCATATATTGAGTCAATGAATACCAATTGAACTTAGAACTGAAAGAATAATATTCAGGAACACAAAAATATCATTTGATTCTAAAATTATGTGACAGATGATTGGATGCCCATTTTTCACAAAAAATATAAAATACAATCTATTTTTGAGAACATGGGTATCCTTGAATGCAGAGGTCAACATCAAAACGCGAAATGATAGACCATTTCTTTCGCCTGTTGACATAATTCTTCACGAAAAAAATATCATCAATATCAATAATTTGAATTGAAAACCTAATGGAGCTTGAGTTCAACGAAGATCAAGAATGTTAATGAAATTTTCATCGGCAGTTTACTGTTCAATTTCTGAAATTACCTGAATCGTAACCAACCATATTTGGACTGGATCTTGAAAACCTATTATCCAAACAACGTTTCATAAAATGAAGAATGCTCTGGTTCTTCCATGATTATTGGGCAAGGTATAATAAATTTTGATGACAAAGTAGACACGATTTTCTGAAATACATTTTTATTATTTTTCGGTTTTTAAGGAGATTACAGAATGGTAGTTCAACTATACATATTGGCTATATCGCACGGGACAAAGTTTGAGCACAATGCTGAAGGTGAGTACTCAAAATATTGAGTTCTTCAGTCATTTCCCCAGGAAATTAACTGCAATTTTTTTGAACATATGAAAGTGTGTATATTGCGTGTAATATCTACTGTTTATCGCAGCACTCGTATTCAGGATGTTAGTGAATAAGTGCTTCCTCCTTCAGAGGGTAATTCTGCGTGAAAAAATCAAGACAGGTTGCAATATAACGTTTTTCCGCAAACGCTTTGTTTTCCGAGATACGGGGTGATGGTTTTTTCAAAACTGATTATTTATTTATTGCTCTGAAACTGGTTGTGATATGCAAATGCAATTTGATGGGTGTTTAGAGGTTATTTTTGCGCATTCGTTCACTTGCAAATAAGAATTTTATGATAATCAGTGGCGCGCACTCGGAGAATGATCTCAATGTCATTCAAGGAAAAATTTGCACACCACTGAGTTTTTTCAAATTGAACATCTGTCTGGCATTGGATTTGCCAATGCATTCATTTTGAACAACGAATTTCTGATTTCTGTGGAGGGTTGCAGCTTTCTCTGCAAGTAGACCGAAGACGATTATCGTTCGCGCCGGGCCTATTGTTACGGTTTTGCCGTATGATGTGCCTGCTGTAAGAGGTCTTCTGTAATCGATGTAGTAGGAGTTTGAATCTTTGGTCAACAAGCAGATGGCGTTTTGCCTCAGAAGTTCACACCATCTGTACCAGATTAAGTCCTGTGAATCTGAGTGGTATTGGTTTGGACTTCCATTGTCTATATAGTTTTCTCTATCGAAACCTGTTATGAAAACTCGATGGAAAAAATGTCGATCAAACCAATGAATTATTAACTATGAAACTTCGTGAGTACAATAAATTCAAAACTTGGTTTCAACAATTCTTAATATTGATTGATATTTCTTTATTTGAATCTTTCTGATTTTATTATCTTATTTTGATTTTTATTGTCATCATATTATTTTTTTTGATCAATTGAATTCTTCATTTTTATTCTTCGCAACCATTCCATTTGGATTTCAGTGCCAAATTTGATTACAGTTTTATTGAAATTTTTTCCAAAGATCAATTACCCTTACACCAAACTGATATTTTTGCATTCGACGCGCGTTTTGCTAACAAGGTAAGCATCTTGGTGTCAGATAAATTCATCTTTACGAAAAGTTCCAACTTTTACACCAAAGGTTTCAATCTCATCGTTTATACATGTTTATTCTCAATTTCTTATCCGGGTTTTATTGTATTCATTGGTTCAATTGAATTGTTTTCCATGAGTTTTCATAACAGTTGTCAATAGAGTTGAAAATAATATAGACAATGGAAGTCCGAATCAATATCACTCAGTAAGGAACACTGCCAACCACATTAAAAAAGAAACATCAAGTGATTGTATAACGTTCCAGAGTGGGTTTCGAGCTACACATTATTCTCTGTGATTGGTGGTAGATATTCACGTCCAACATTCCACGATTATCAGATTATAACCATACTATCAACTGGAATTCCCCTTTTTATCTATCTTCCAGAACATGACAGAAAACTTCATATTTACGCAAAAAACTCCACTCATAAATGTGGCTTGACCTCTTTTGAAACTGGTGAAATTGAGCCATATATTGGAAATAGGTTCATATTTACTTCACACTAGTCACGGCGTGGAATCAGATTTGGCTATAAAATTTAGTGAGCATAACGAATTAATAGCAACATATGTCTTCTAATTATATCGACCTATAAATAATTTCCTTCTGTAATATTTTATTGGGGAATAATTCTTCAAAGAGAAGATCAAGTTCAACAGTTGTGCTTCTCCCAGTTCATTTTATTGAGATCATGTTTGCTGCCATGACGTATTTTCTAGAGTGATTTGAATAAAACAGCATTCTATTCGATCAATCAAGTAAATTATGAATCACTCGACTTCTTTCATTTCTCTTCCTTTCATGGACCATCACACCAACTCTCATTGACGAGGATATATTCTTCAGTTGACTGCCCTCCTTGACCTCTCGCTCCCATTCATTATCAATGTCTTCCTGCTTCGTTCCTGTTACACATTGATGGCTCGGAGATAAGTCATCGATTAAGCGATGCAAAAATCGGTCGGCAATAAACAAATTGACGACGGAAACTGTGTATGATATCGAGCATAATGGCCCGAAGGCAAGCAACTCTTCTAATAAATTGAAGAAACAGTTGCACATGACAGGAAGGCGAGCAAATAGAATGGCTCCGCAGTCCGCCCAGTCTTAATCACGAATAACAACAAATTCCTCGTATTCGCTCAACCGGAGAGCATTTCAAGCATTAAGCATTCTTCTTCCTAGATCACTATTGAGTCTGCATACTCCGTAGATCATAGAGTGCGACAGAGTACCGCGTGTGTCGAGAATACAGTTAATGAATATCGTGGATAACAAGATTCAGAATAATGATAATTTGGAGATGGTTTCATCACTTATTGGTTACGCAACACTCAGAGACATAGTAAACATGTAGAACAAGCAGATGTGAGGATCCTGAAAATATTAACCAAGATAGCCAATTATAGAAGGTAGGTGAACAGAATCATCTTTAGATAGGTTGAGTTGACACCTGCCAGAAGAAAACTCTCTTGGGTAAGAAAGAAGCACATTCGGTTTGCTCCTAGTGGCCTGGTCTATGGGCAGATGGCGCGTAGACGTCTTATTTGCTTGTTGTTAGCCTTATCGTTTCTCGAAGCATAATACTCGTACAAGAAAATGATCTTCAATTTTGAACAACCGCCGACTTTTGAATTGTTGATGGGAAACACCTTGACAAGATGAGAGGCGAATAATCCCTCAACCTGACTGCAAATCCGGTACCGTTATCACCAGAAGCATAATATCTGGCAATCTATTCTGTGAAGATCCCTGCACTGGCCCTTTTTGGTGTGCGCCGGGAAGGAGATTTTTTCTGACAAATGTCAGCCTATTCACCTACCAAATAGGTAGTCAAGACTGGGCCGAACAAATTGTTCAAAAGACGATTTGATTTTTAGCCACCGACTGTGTCAAAGTCCAGTCAAGTACACCCGAAAATAGATGAACTACTGGTATTGATGTGGCTCAACGAATTGAGGATTCTTCATCTCTATTAGGCTTATCCAGCAATTGGAACAATACCACATAGCATATTCCTGGACAGTAACAATACATTAAAATTATTGCAGTAATAAATGTTAGGCACAACTATATCACGACATAAATCATTTCTTTGATATATATCAGAAGAAACCTGCGAAAAATGGTAGTCAAGTTGTTTTTTTCAGTTCAATCGATTCAGTTGTCTTCAGAAACACTCTATGAGCTATTTTTTTTCTGTAGGTATCAATTACCCTAACACCAAACTGATATCATTTGCACTCGACGAGAGTTTCGCTGACAAGGTTAGCATCTTGAGGAGAAGAAAATTAATTCTAAATCTAAAGACTGGGACAGTTATTCATATAATTTACAATTCCAGGTAGTGTAGCAACTACCTACAGAGTTTTAGAGTTTTTTGGTCCGATATGGACCTCGTCTGTTGATACTAATTATTCTGATTCATTTTCAAACGAACTGAAAATCGGGCTGAAAGACCCATTGTCACCGCTCATGCATCTTCACATTTTGATATTTATTTCTAGACTTACCAATTCTGTGGTCATTGTCTAAAGGTGTTGGGCGACACTGGGCTTTCTTACCCTCTCGTATCTTATGGGTGCAGAATGTGCCTTGAAACGGGTTTTTATAGATCGTCGGCTCTAGCCAATGTATTTATTGTTCTGATCTTGATAACCGATTTCGTAAATTCTGGACTTTTTTGTGTTTTTCCTTTTATCTTTGGGATAACCAAGGGGATATTTTAATTTATATGAATTTTTATATGCATCTTCTATATTCACCCATCGAATATCTGTTCAAGTCCTCCAGTGAACCGAGTTAGATATGGAAATACTGTAAACTGTTCACCACTATCATCTTTCCAAAGAGTCGAAGATTTCGCATTCGCACACACACATAAGACATGGAAGGGTAGAAATGTCCAGTGTCGCCCAACATGCTCTTATTAATGACCACAGAATTGGTGAAGGCAATGTGAAACCGATTAGGCATGTTCTTGACACAAGGCTTCTCGATGCATGTGAAAATCTAGAAATAGTGAGATGTAAAAATAGCACGAATAGTGACAAAGGGCCTTTTTTTTTACCCCGCTGTTTGGTTTATTCTTGACAAATTATTCAGAATAATTAGTAGTGACAGACGAAGTTCATATCGACCAAAAAAAAAATCCGGCAGTTGCTGCACTACCCATTATAATTATTATAATATTATTATTATAATTAATTATATAATTATATAAATAGCTAACCCTAGCTTTCAGATTAAGTATTAATTTTATTCTTCCGAAGATGGTCACCTTGTTGGCGAAACACACGTCGAGTGCAAATAAAATCATTTTGGAGTATTGGTCTTTACAAAAAGTTCAATTGCCACAACGAAGATTCCAATCCCATCGATTACTATGTGGGATCTTTATAGAGTGATGAGAATGGCATGTAATTCACGTGAATAATATAATTAGTGTTATTGAAACATTTCGTGTCACACTGAGACTTTTTTCGATGGTTTTCAAGAACACGAACAGATTAGTGGAAATACTTTTACGACTCGGGGTGCGTTTTGCCAATAAGAGAGCCCTTTAGTGGCAAAGAGTGGTCGGCCGAGTTACTCTCACATAATGTTTATGGGTTTAGTTTTGAGGTCATTGAGTTATATGGGGAGAAGATTTTATTCTAATCATAATGTTTTCAAAATTCAGTACATTGGAGCAATGGCACTTCATAAATGAGCTATTTTTAACTGGGGTAGAATATATTTTCACGTTTTTCCTGTGCGTTCGGTGAGAAATGACACTCGGTATAACGATTCAGGTAACGAAAAGTCACGAAATGAAGGAGCTATTTCAGAATACGAGAGCAAACTAGAATACACGACAGTAACTGTCTCTCTGAAATACGCCTTAAGGTGTCGCTCGCTGACCGACGCCATTTTACGACTGACTTTTATAAGATGGCTATATACTGGTGATTTCAGTGTTGCGATATTGTTTCAGACAAACCTGTAGGCAGGAGTAGTTGTTCAAAATTACGCCTTGGAGGTACGCTTGTGGTTGAAATTCTTAAAAATTTTCGAGATCACTCGATCCATGGAACACAATGTTGCCAAAACAGATCACTTTTGGTTAGAACAGAGAATAGAATGCGAGATCAATCTGAGGCTGATGAAAACAAACTTCATCTTCAATAACCATTTAAAAATTTCGTAGTGATAAAAAAAAACACAAGAGAAGTTTGCTGGCAACAACTTTCTAGAGTATGCACGTGTTCTGAATATTCTATAAATGCAGTGATATGTGTTTTAGATATTTCCAGTTCGACCTAGAAGATACATGTTCAGATTCATTTTAGGTATTAATTCGGAATATACTCAAAAAAATTCGGACCTAATACTTTCTAGGGGTTCAACAGTTCAAGATCGTGAACAAGGTAGGGATGTATCGCCTATTCGAATTATCTTTTCAAAATATTCCATCACCATTAGTACAATTCACGTTTCCTGACTGACACTGTATGTGAAACAATCGAATGCGATCGGTATTACCATCACACTTGATTCAACCGTGTAATAACGCTAGCTCGGTATTCCACTTAATTATAAGGAGGGTTGAATTTTCAACGTGTAACAGCTACTTGCATGCGACCTTTCCATTCTAACTGCCGCCTTTTATAATTATGATTTTTAAATGCCAGATTTAATAGCGTCTTCGGAAGAATTCCTTCGATTTATTAAAGAGGAGGAGATTCATCGTTCGTTCTTATGCGTTTTTGATTAGGTTGAGTTTGTGGTGAATCATATTGCAATTCATTTCAATTCTTCAGCTCATATACTGTGTAGCCTCATAATATATTTGATGGTTTTCCAATTTCAAATAATGAATAAGTTCTGAGTTCATTGAAAGATTTCAATCCTCAACAAATTGAATACCATTCATATGGTTTCTGAAAGTTTTTATATTATGGTTGATTGTATTGGTTGAAGTACGTCTGAAGTGGCCAAACTGGATATATCGATATATTTAGATGAAAAGGTTTCTCTTCAGCATGCATCAAAAATGAATTTGAAAAAGAGAAACTTCGAATAGTCAAAAAAATTATGAAACTTGTATCATTTGAAGGATCGGTCGTATAATTAAAAAATAATAATAGAGGGACTGTAAAATGCTATAGATATAATTCAACGAGGAAACTGAAAAGATCACGCCTTTTAACGTATTACGTCCTGATTTTCATATCCACTGATTTTTTATCAGAATTTTTTTTTTCGCGAATCGCCAGGAAATTTTGAGACTTCAAAATTTGTAGTCGAGATATCCTTACTGTAAGGCAGCGATTCTCAACCTGTGGGGCGCACCCCCTTGGGGGGCGCCAAATATCGGAGGGGGGCGCGAAAAAGTGGAGAGACGTAAGTAAATAAAAATCAACTCTTTCTTCTTAATTTGTCTCAGTCCAAAATTCGAATATTCCTCAAAATATTTCCTTGAATTTTGTCTAGAAAAAAAACTTTTTGTACACTCCTTGATTCTTCACAATCGTCTGATGCTTGTTTACGTCCAGTTAAAAATCTATCTATGATTTCACACGTACAATAAGATGTCTATATAAAGGTGTTTCTAATGTTGCGATATTCAACCTGTGGACAAGGCGTGGTAGTTCATCAGTGGCCATGAGGGAGCGCTGGTTATCAAAAATTTCTATTAATTTTCGTGATCACTCGATCCATGGAACACGCTGTTGCCAATTCTGATGTTTTTGTTAAAGGATAGAGAATTTATCGGGACTGGATATGTGAGGATATTGAAAACACCAAAACGCGCCAAATTTGTGTTTAACGTTATGCCTTATTTATTCCATGTAGTTTGAAAATAATTTCTCAGTTGGAATAAATTTGCATTGTGTTTCTACTGATCTGGACCAGAATTCGCAACGACATGACATGGCTACTTGGCAACACAGAACTGTCATCCCCACTGCAAGAGTGCCGGCATCTGGCGGATTTTTTGCAGTACTACTACGCCTACATCATCAAATTTTTTATCAAGTTGGCCATATCGGTCGTCTGATTTGCTGACAACCTCTTATATGGAGTAAACACACCAGTATATAGCCACCTTAGTTTACAATGTGTATTAGAGCTGTTACACGCTACACAACTTATTTCTAAATACAACATTCACTACACAACCCAGTAAATTATAAACTGAGTCTGAATGTTTTTGGTGAGCTGATTTCAAAAATGTCTGGCATTTACTCGTAGCGGCTCTAGTTCTTCAGAAATAGGCCAATCAATTTTAGGTCTGATAACAGGTAATAGTATACTGAAATAATGATATATTTGCAGGTTCAAACCAAATTTTCTTACCTATAATTGCCACGAATTTACCCCATTTTAGGTTCTTGTTATTGCCCATGATTGTATAAAAACCGACCTTTCTATACGTTCTGTATATTTCTGTATTTTCTTCCCTTCTAATTGAATACACTTTCAAAGAAAGTAGGAAACCTGTTTCTGACTTCGTGAAGAGAGCTTATCTAGCCTATTTTGGCGTCCACTTGGTGGACCAGGAAAAATTGTGGGCCACACTTGGTATGTTAAACATGCGTTGAACTTTCGCGGCAATGGTCAGTTGGAAAGAGAACGTCCCTTAAATTCACCAGGTATCACCAGATACCTGCCGCGAACAATAAAACTTCGATATGGATCGATGCTTATTTTCATGAGGTAGCAAGCAGTGTTGCCAGACGTGGCAAAATTTCGCAATAAGTTGTGAATTCTCCTATGACTTGTAGTCATAGGAGAACGAAATAAATTTGAAAAGTCTCCATATTTCCTCCCCGTAGAGGTTCTTGAAACGAAAGCGAAAGCCTTAACCATTTTGTCATAAATTTGAAAAGTTATTAGTATTTTATGGGTATCAATAAAACTCATGGAAAGGGGGCGTGGTTGGAATGAATTCGAAATAGTGGTTCGCGAATGCTGAAAGGTTGAGTAAGACTGCTGTAAGGAATTGATATCTCCTTAGAGTTTTAACTGTTCTAGCGATAGTCCATGAAACTTTCAGATGCACATTCGTACTTTTCTCTTGATTTCTTTGGCAATATTTCTAATGAAGCAGTAATCACTGCCTCAACCAGCTGTGGAGGAGCCTTAGGAGTAGTTATTTCATCAGCACTTATCATTCTACTTTCGAGAACACCAGCAATCGAATTCATTCATTTCAATTTCAATTATTATTTCGAATTTTAAAAGACGAAAAAATAGTGTTAACTTCGTATGATAATCTACATTCCTGGAATCTGTGTTACTGAGTCTCGACTTGGCAATCTTCACAGTCGTCCAGGAATGGTAGGCTTTTTCTACCTGGTAAACAATATCTATTTTGCATAGGGTGCTCAATGAGTTTTCCATTTTATAACTTCCGAGAACTTTCAATTGATCCCGTATTTGAACTGAATTGGAATTTTTGATCATCATCTAGGTGTGTATGAGAAAATAAGTTTCTTCACACCAAATGCAACACTAACAGAAAATCGCGTTACCAATCCACCAAATCAGTTCGACGGGGAAATATCATTTCTGTAAAAGAGTATTTCCTGCCAACGAGCCATATCATTAACAACTTGATTTGAATTTCATCTAGGATGTCGAGAACTTCCTTGTCAACATTTAATTAACCATATAAAATCTCAGACTATTCGAGTCGAATAAGGAACTAGAGTGCGTGTTGATCTACTTTCATACGCAAAACCATCCACAATCGCATTTCTACCGAAAGAGAAACCTGTTCACTTGTCACTCTGATGCACAATCTTTGATCTACATTGTAGTCAGGGTGATGGTATCGAATTCTGAATCAATAATGTTATAAAAATTGCGCAGATATCGTAGGAATGAAAGGAAAATCTTCATTTAACACCCTCAATCCACTAATGTGAGATGAGCAATTGAAAGAACATGAAAGAATTGTGAATGAAATGGGTCCAGACAATATATTGTACCTGTGGAGTTATATTGCTCGAAAAGCTACTAAAGTTGCTATAACTATGGTTGTCAATGAGTACATTCCAATATTAATGGTCCAATCCAATTGCCTTCATTTTTCCAATATTATTCTATCTTCAATGGTATAATCTCACACATATATTTCAATTTTGCCCATATTCACCAGCATGCATACCAATAGTTGATAGAATAGCTACAACTTCATAAGAACGCACAGTTGAGAATAATATTGACAATACTGTCAAAGGCTACGAAAATTCGTAGAACTACTTCAGTCTCAAAGAAAAGAAAAAATTGACAGCAAAGAATGAAAAATGGATCACAACTATAAAAAAGAAAACAGATTGCCGCAAACAACAATTTATTTTTTCATTTTCAGAAAATACTCACAATTTGTCGGGAGACTATTGTATATATTTTTTTTTCCAAGCGCCCGAATATGACTTTCATATTCACTTGTTTCGTAAAAAATAGTTTTTTTCGGGATATTGCCTGGTTTCCATGGTTATTGTAACGAAATCTGGAAAATTCGAATTAGTACAAAAAATTAAATGAATATACAACAACTGAAGTTAAAATCATATTCTAATTTGAGATATCAACAAACGGTTCATCGACACCATCCTAAAATCATTACTATTAAAATGAACTCGATTTATTCATACGTTAATATCCCGTTAACGTAAGGTTGACCACTCCGGTTATCTGTCACAAGTACATAACATCATAAAAAATTGAATTCAAATTCATTCTTTCAGTAGATATTGATTACAAATTGTAGTCTTGTAGAAGAATATTCAAAATATTTACTAATTTATTGAGGAATGTATAGTGATAGTGATTTTTTTTTTCAATTAAATCAATTTCACACCTCCTGATATCAGAGAATTATGCTAGCATAGAACTGATACACATATTCGTACCTATCTGTTTTAATGGTCCAATTTTCAACAAAATTAGCGGTTGGAGAAAAGAAATTGTGTTTAACTTGTACAAAAAAGCGTTTTTCAGGCTCGTGTGAACATTTTTCCAAAGGTAACTGCCAGTTTTCGATCTCCTTTTGTTAAACCAGTGCTCATCTTCACCGTTCCAGCTGGTGGAGCAGAATACCTATTTTATATTTATTTTTTATTTCTGAATTCAAAATATAATTTGATGTAGGGTATTGTATATGTGGATCAACTGAATTGTTGTGAAACCCATTGAATATAAATAATTCCAGTCGTTTCACCAAGAAAAATGCTTGTTAGGATTATTTCAATGAAATCATTTGCACATAGTGTTCTGTTCGAATTTGGAAAACATCGGGCACTGAAAAAAGGTATATTTCAAAACATATTTTTTGCATTGAGTAACTGTGTAAATTAGGAAGATTGGTACCTTCATTGGTGAAGTGAGGACGTTTCGAAGAAATCAATTCCCTCAGCACCAATTTTATATCAATCGAACTTGTTAGCAAAACGTGCGTCGATGCCGAGTAAGCAGATCAGAGTAAGAGTAATTGATCTTCATAAAATTTTGAGTCCCTGTGCCTATCCGTCACCTCCTTATTCTGATCGTACATTTTTTTTGGATCAACTTGACTAGCCAAATAGTTACAAACTTTTCTTAGAGATCAATTAGCCTAACACCAAATTGATATTTTTTGCACTCGACGCGCGTTTCGCTAACAAGGTTAGCATCTTCAGGAGAAGAAAATTGATACTAAATCTAAAGCTAGGGTTAGTTGTTTATATACCTAGAGTTTTTGGTCCGATATGGACTTTGTTTGTTACTGTTAATTATTCTAATTAATTTCTCGATAATGAACTCACTACCTGCAAGTTCTGTCATCTGTTAGTATTGATTATTCTGATTGAATAAATTGAAAAGCGGGCTGAAAGGGATAGGTTCTTTGTCACCAGTCATGCTGTTTTTACATTTCGCCATTTCTAGACTCTCACATGCATCTAGTAGTATTGTGTCACGCACATGCTTGATCAGTTCAATATTGCTTTCACCAATTTCGTGGTCATTGTCTAGAGTCTAGAGCGTGTTGGGCGACACCGGATTTTTCTACTCTTCCGTATTTCATGTGTGCTGAATGCTCTATGAAATAGGTTTTAAGAGCTCGCCGGCTCTGGCCTCTGGCCAATGTATTTGTTGTTTCAATCTTGAGTTTGAGCTGTTTGGGTATCTAGGCAACCCACAATTCCTCCTTAACCTGGACACGAACCGGCAGAGAGGAAAGTGAATCGAATACAAGCGCGCGCCTTTTTTTCCCGATCACCAACTGGTATTCGATTGAACAATGTTGAAAAGTCAAAAAACCCTTCGAAGGAATGTTTCTATTCGTAAATTGAGAAATTTATATAGGCAATATATTCTGTGGAGAAATTTCGGATACCCAGCTGATACTTTTTGTTTTTGCTGTACGAACACTAGAATAACTACTAATGTCTCGAGTTTGATGAATTTACTAGTTGATAACATATAAAACCTCCCACATACGAATAATAATCTTGAACAACAATTATATCACGCTTCCCATACCAGACAAAGAAACTGCCTACGTTTTTTATATTTATCAAGTTTCAATGTCGTTCGATTTGACTTATAAACGAAAACGAAGCATTTCCAGTATAGGTCCACGTACTATTTAGAAATGGCCAGTGGAGATTCAATGATCTGGTTTTTAATCTTCATCGTTCTCTGATGCAAGGAATAGCAACTTCAGCATTATAGGTCCATAGAAAGAGAAGGTTTATTGTTTTTCCGTTGTATCTATAGATAGCTCAACAAAAAAAGATTGAATTATTCCTTGTAGATTGAATGCGGCGACATTAGAAAGTAGTCGATCGATTTTAGGTTTATTCAATTTCAGTTAATTTTTATGTGAGTGATCATGATTAGATTGAAAGTGCTGAATCAATTGAGAATCATCATCTCAAAGAAATTTGAATACATTTTTTGAATTGAGATTGTTCAATTGAAGGGAAAATTATCATCAACATCAATCAGTAGACGTATAATAAAATGCTAATATGACATGATTATTCTTCTCGGAATTCAAATAATCTTTCTTCGTCCATTAACGACGTTCTTTCTTTTTAATTCACAGATCTGTTCATCACTATAGTAAGAGCTAACATCGTCATAGGTTTGTAAGGTATGCTTATACGTTGGGTGGACTTCGTAACACAGAAAGGCAATCTCTCCAGCCAACTCTCAAGGATTTCGTTAAGGGTATCCATGCATCAAAAAAAAGATATATATATATATATATATATATATATATATATATATATATATATATATATATATTCCAGAGTGTTATTTTTAGCCTTTTCACGTGATGAACTGAATGAGTCTATAACACAAAAAAAATATGTCAAAAAAGTTCCACTCGCATTCAACTAGTAACCCGAATTTTACACATTAAAGAACGATTTCATATCACTTACTACTGAATTGAAACTTTTAGGAAATTTTAATAATTGGTAAAAAGGCAGGTAGGCAGATAAATGTGAAGTTATGTTATATACGCACGCAGATCATCATAAAACCCGAGATAAAACCAGTCTGAAAATTTTACTAGAAAATTATTTTTTTTCAATGCATGTATACCCTTGAATGCTCTGGTTGACTACTTGCTTATAAACGAGAGTGATTTTCTATAATAAAATGAATTCATATCGCGAAATCTAGACTTTCGTGAGCCCTTCTTGAAGTAATCCAAAAAAATTTAAACAGTTCAGTTTTATTTTTATGCTGTAATAGTATACAAAATACAAAAAAAAGCGTAAAGAGGTGTCTGATTGAAATGCATGAAGGCTACAGTATACACTAATTATATTTTCAATACGACGTTTCACTTGATTAGGCCCACAAACAGCAATTTTTCCAACTACGGACCTGTATTTTTCAAAAATTGATTCTTCAATTATGCATTCATCAATTCATAGCACTTCAACTTCCTCTTGAAGTTTTTGTAAAAAAAAATATTATAATTTGCAAAGGAGAGGAATCAAATTATCATTGTATCAGTATACTGGCTACATTTCTGGGGAATTTAAAAATTCTGTCAGGTCCAATTAATGCATTTATCAATTTACCATTGCATATCGATTAATGGGACCCAACATAACTCTTAAATTTCACAGAAATGGAGGCAATAAACTCTTACAATGGTACCAAAAGGCAGAATCGAAGGAAGCATGACTGTTTGCATTGAAAAAATACAGGTCCGTATTTGAAAAAATAGCCGAGGGCGGCATTAGGCAAACGAGACTTCGTATTGAAAATATAATAAAAGAATGTTGTAGCTTTCACGAAGTTTGATCGAACGCTCGGAACATTTTTTCTTAATTTTGTATAATAAAGATACCATAGCAAGAAAATCAAAAGCGATTATTTCAATTTTTTTCGAATAATTCGAAAACAGCCCAAGAAAGTCTGTACTCACCCGACATTAGTCTATTGTTTTATAGAATATATTTTGTTCAATTGTTTCTCCTACCGTAACCGATATAGCAATATAGTTCACTTTTATTTTATCTGATATCATTTTTCAACAACATTTAATGGAAAGTTGTGATTTTTCTCACCCCCTATTTCTCTCTGTACCCTCGTTATCGTACCTGGAACAAAAAAATATATATTTATTGTTTATTCAAAAATGATCCGTCATAAAAAGGAGATGAGTTTTATCGAATTGAAGTGAAATGGTAAAATAAAATTGAATATTTTGGTGTTTCTGAGAAACGCTGAAGACACTTCGAATGGTAGTTAGATCTTCGTGCATTCTAAAAATACAAAGCTGATTTCAGCAAATGTAAGTCACTCAGTACATAGCATGTATCTGACAAGTTGAAGCTAGGCCCCCAATTTCTGTCGACAGTCGACCTGTAAGATAGATTATATCGAATCAACCGAGGGCTAACATATAAAAAAATAATTTCCGAAATGAAATGAACTTATGGTTTATGAACAGCTTTTTGTAACGATATATATCCGTTCACTGTCCTTTGTTGATGGTTTACATGTTTTGAATATCATTTAAAGAACGAATATTATGAAATAATACATCTGGATCCTATCAGAGTTCGCAACAAACTTCAGGCAGATATACATCTATAGATTTCATACATAGTTTATATATTTTGAATATCATTTTAGAGAACGAATATACTGAAATAATACATCTGGATCCTATCAGAGTTCGCAAACAAACTTCAGGCAGACATAAATCTATAGATTTCATAACAATATGATCACGAAATCAATTGAATGATATTTCAATCATTTTTGGCATGTCAAGGTTTGGCCCCATATTCACATTTTCAGGATGGAGAAGATACATCAAATAACACGTTTTAGTATATGATTATAGCAAGTATGAAATTGGAAGATGCTGGTGATTAACACAACAAGACCGCCACAGGGTGCAATTGATCACTTTTTTCTATCTGATTCATCAGTAGAATAGTTTGGATAGTAATGGTCCGAAATTTTATTGTTATCTAATTTCCGAATCGTGCTTTTTGTTCATGTCGAGGTCGAACGTAAGGCTAAGCTCTTTCTTCTGGGCATTTTTAACATTTACGTCGAGATAGAAATTGAAAAGATTAATTCTATATGGTTTTTTGCGTTATCGAGCGGAAGACACGCCCACATAATTGCTTAATTTGATTGTCTGAATTGGTACGTGCCCAATTTTTTTGTTTCGGGTTGGTATTCGGTAGCATACAAACGGATATCTGATATGGAGAATGGGACTTAATTATGTATTTCTATTTTTTATTGCATTCTATTATGCAAAAGATTTTCGATTATCTTTTTCGGTTCAGTCCGTTTCACCAACTCAAACCACAAAATAATAATGAATAATCTCTGATGAAACCTATCGAAATTAGAAAGTCATGAGCAATTTTGGCATAGCATAGATAGTCCTCCAAAGATATGCTATTTGAACATTGATTTTTTATAAGAATTTTTTTGTCAAATTTCTTTCACGAGTGCACAGCCAATCTATTTATTGAAGATAATAACCTGAGTGAGCATATCAAAAACAATAAAATCGAAAGTGTGGTGTCAGATTGGGAGTATGTGAATTAACTTGTGAATCATGCCCTATAAATTTTATTGGACAAACGGGTAGAACTTTCAAAACAAAAGTAAAGGATCACAGGAAGTTTTCTGAGTGGGTAAACAAATTCGACTATCGACTAACCTGATCATTTATTCATTCGGAATATATCATTACCAAAAGAAGACACTGAAAATAATCAATATAGTCTCTTCTGGCAATTGTTTCTAGCCAAAATATCAAGAACTGATATAAATATCTTGTCAACCTGACATAACTGCTACCAACGAATTATAGTTTGGAGGGTTTGTATGATACTTTTTCAGGTCACAAGTTAGTATACTTATTTGATAGCTTGTAATAACATTTCACATTTTGTATTCTCCTGCCACCTTCGGATGCCAATTAAAGAAATCCCACTGATTGCAATCAGAAAATAATCGGTATTGAAACATCAACAAATTTGAGAGCTTCTTGAAAATCCGACCTTAAACGGCTTCAACGTTGGATACCTAATTAGCATCTAATACATAACGATTAATATTTGGTAATTGCCTAATGGCGTTCGCCCACACATTTTCATATCATGAATGGAGTATGGAAATGATCGATTATATGCAAATCGAGGAGATTCTGCATTCTACGCATTGAATGTAACGAGGCCTGATTGAAAATGAAACGGAATGAATGAATATATTTACTCGGGGGTTATATGCTGAGTGCACCAAGTTTAATCAGTTAAAATGTGTGCACTTCCATGATTGCCGAAATAACATTTTAGTACCTGGAAAGAGAGCCAAACCTAGGTTTCTTTTGATCGATATAATAAGTCTAATACAATTATTCGCTGCAAAACTCTGTGAAAGCAGTCTAGCCTTCAACTTCTTCATCGGTTATATGCATTGGAAGAAATAATCAAAGGTAATACCACGAGTCCTTCAAATTTAATCGATGAATTTTCATTTTTCACAAAACTTTTTTATTTGGCAAAAGTATGAAAACAAACCGATTGATAAAATCACGAGTCCCTAGGACGAGTGATTTTATCTAATTATGTTTGTTTGAATGCTTTTGCCTTAAAATAAAAAAGTTTGAGTGTTTCGAAAATGAAAATTTATCCTATTTAATTTGAAGAACGAGTTGTATTTGAGAGATTATTTTTTGAACAAATAGAAGGAAGAACAATTTAATTGATCAGTATTTCATTTACATAACAAGGAAAGGAGAAAAGGTGAAAATTTTACAAATTTGAAATGTCAAACAACGATGTATGCCTTCTATGATCCAGAAGAGATATGATGCTTACACAGTGCATATGATAATGCTTGCTTACTATACCAAGAGATGGCGTCACACCTCTCATTGTACAAGGTTGATAATTGAAAATTTCTTATGGAATGAAAATCGCCCCAGAAGTAACATAAAATCATTCGTTATGTCGTTGTAACAAAATCTTCATACAACGGTTTCTTCTCATACCACAAAAAATGAATTGTATTTAATAAAAACTAATTGTACGCCATCTTCAATTGAGTTCAGGAAACCTTAAATATTTGAATCGGTCGTTCGCTATATCTGTAATGAAGTTGGGGTTATGAGCTATTTACGTGTTTGAGTGTTCATTGAAAGGTGTTGTTTATGTAGTTATCATGCTGAAAAAGTGAATGACTATTAATAATAAGGTAACTCTTCATTGATGATAATTTATATAAATATGAGCCAGTTCAATAGAATCGATGCGGTAAACCGTGTAGTTTTGACAGTTCAAAGGTGTGTGTGATTGTTTTTTTTGGCTTTGGAGTAAACCAATTAGCCACAGTTCAAAGGTAAACAACGTTTTATCGAAAGGACCAGGCAGTTTTATCAGTATAATACCCAATGATTGGCTAGAATAATCGTAGAATAACTCGCTAGTATTGGTTGAAATGCCAAAAACGTCACATTTTGACAAGTGAAAAAAATAATCAACATAAAACCATCCAATTTCACCAAATCATGAAAATTTAAATGCTATTGGACTCTGATGATCCTCAGTTCGTTTTCAGATATTATTCCTGTTTTTATATTCATTCAGAAATAGAATACTTCTGAGAAAAGTCAAATTGATGGGGGTTTTGTAGAACCAGTAACCCCCCTCCCCCCGTAGCCTTCATGGTGACAGATACCTTTCATTGAAACAAAATCGTAGATGACTGTTTATTTCAATAATTATTTTTTGGCTTTCTCCTCCGAATATCTATCTATCTAGTTTTTGAAGTAGCAAGGAAAATTTGGACAATTTCATTAATTTTCTTTATGAGCCGGCTTTTTTCTAATACAACAGTTATTATGGAAAATAGTGATTGAAAAAAGTTTCAGGCCTCATGATTTAGTGTATAATTCCTACAAATTACCTATAAAAAATGGATTTCAGTAGTAAAAAAAGAATCCAGTACTAAATAATGACTTGAATAAGGAGTTGCTACAACTCAGTATAATATTTATGCAAATTTATGAATTCCTCAAAAAAATATGTTACCTTGAAAAAATAGGTGTAGATCTAGATGCTTAGATGCTACCGGTCCAGCCCCCTTCCCCCCCGAAAATGTTTGATTAGGTGCCCTTTCAATTTTTTTTCTTCGAGGAAGACTTGTCCTTGCCAGGTCTCCGGAAAGCACTTGGGCTTTGTTCATCCGATGAAAGGCACAAAATAATCGTCATACTACAAATAGAAACGTTGTCTAAGAGGCGAAAGATCATTCACCAAATGATGTGGTGTGAATAGATGGTGGGGAAATAGAACAAGTTCAGTCTGCTACGTTGATAAAAGTCCATATCGACAACTCTTTGGATTGAGGGTTACAAATTGATAAACTATATAACAAGCTTGCCCCTAGGTGCTTTGCCATGAATAGGCTGAGGTATATTACAAGTAGATGTGTTGTTGTGTCTTCCATACTGCTATTTCAGACTTAAATATACAATTATATTGTAGAGATTTTCCAGTCACATGCATATAGCCAGTATTTCGCAAATAAGTACTTTGAGAAAAATTGGTTTTCCATATTGCGGAATTCCGAAATCCTAACTTTACCTTGTATTTACTTTCCAGAACTGTGGATTAGGTTATATCAAGCTCACCTACTCTCAGATCAAATGATTTCACTAATAATTATTTTTCTCAATCACTTGATGATCCCAACACTCTCTTGTGCATATTACGGAAAAAGCCCCCCTGTATACGGAAATCATCATAGACTTCCAGAGGGTATAATAACAATTCCTTGTCTGAAACTGTTCGAATATGCTGTCAAATTTTTGTTATGACACAATTGCCTCCAATCTATATCTATAAAGGAATACTATATTCCATCAAAATAATCATGAGGGCAATAAACCTACTACTATTACAATTACTACCACTGAGGAGCTGATTTCATTTTGTGAAGCTTCAATTGATGTGAGAAAAATCACGGTCTCAGATTTGGAACACAATTTTTTTCAAAAAGTGTGTCGAATTTGGTTGTAATGGAGAAAGAGTGGGATTGGGAATTAATTTCTCCAATTATTATTCTACAAATTATGTGAAAGACATTTTCCAATGAATGAATCTCTTTGTGTCTCCACGCGAAAGTATATATTTTTTTCCGCATCGGCAATACTCTGCTTCAAAAAAATTGTCATTGCATAACTCTCGATTAACATATGAACAATGATTTCGGTTCAGCCCATGACAACGTCGACGCCTAACTCAAATGTTAATTTAAGCAGTCTAGGAAGACGTATTCCAAACGGCGTGTGGAACATTTACATATAATATGTTATTATTCTTATTTAATAACAATGCGAGGTGTGAGTCTGTCCCATCCTCATCCTGGCCCACAGCCGTGAATTATAATGCTTAGAAGAGGCAAATTTGCATTCGGAGATGACATTTTCATATCGACTACATTAGGCGACTTCTAGTTCGAGGCCAGGTAGAGGTTGTTGACATTTGTGAATAATAAAGTCATAGATATTGCGATGTCAAAAATAAGAACATCTCATCGCCATTTCCGAAACCCATTTGTATTTTGTGAAAGCTACTTTTTCATTGATTGAGACTTTTTCTTTTATGAAAGATAGTGGATAAAAAAAAATATCGTGAATGGATGAATTGAAACAGAATCGTCAGGAAAATAAGTAATTTTGATGGAAACAGTTACCTTGCCTCGAAAATGACAAATGAAGAAAATGTCGTTGAATCAATTTTCTGATCCAGTTCATTGCAGAAATGCTGAAGTTTTCAATATCAGCCCACGCTATGAATGAATGGTTTGGGATAGCTGTTTCATCTATAATATATTCAACTTTCCTTTAGATCGCCAAAAGGCTGAATTATCCTTTTTTCTTTTCAGCTCAGCATGGATACTGATTTTTACGGAGCATAAATAATTTATCTGCCCAATAAATCTTATGCTCTCAGTTTGATAAAAGTTGAATGATTTAAAATTTCTTCGTGGTGAGATCTCTGAAATCATCTATAATACTTGACATGTTACCGTTTGGAAATATTCGAGTAGATAAAGGCGATATGTGGTGTGTAGAATGGCGAATGTCATTCAGGTAAGCTATTGAACATTTTTCCAATCTTGAAGTGATTGTTGCCTAGGATTCTCAATGCAATCATCATTTTCGGAAATATTCAAAATTTACATCTACTAAACGTCAACGCCAAGGTTTTCTTTGTAACATCGTGTTTGAAAAGAGTCGAGTTTTTCATCTCAAATTTGTTATAAAACCAAAATGTGCTCTATATATAATTCTTTGATTACTTCTTGATCTATAGCTGAGGCTCATACAATTCAAAAACTTTTGCCCTCATCAGAGGTGTGACTGAATTTTCACCTGTACCGTAGTCAAATTGTCATAATATTATCAAATATTCGAAAAACTCATTATGGTTTGTGATTTCCATATTTCATTCAGAGTTATGTTATTTGAATATCGAATCATTTCAAGGACTCTAATGGTGAATAATGTGATCTCGGCTTTCTTTATGATTTGTTCGGTACTTTGAACAGGTTTCAAAATGGAGCATTAAAATTAATGCCAAGAAATTTCTCTTTTATCTATGTATCTATTTTGATACATGACACTTATGAGTTGTTGGTACAGAAATAAATTTTATATTTTCGATATACCCACATTTATTGCCGAGATGAAGTATTGTGTGCCTAAAAAGGGCATTTTTGGACTAAAGTGATGTACACTTATTGTATATGTATAGCAGGTAATTTTTGTTTCTCAGAGAGGGATTATAGAGGATTGAATTTGCATCTTTTACTTGATAATTTTCTACAGAATGGAATTCAATGAGGCAGTTCATTGCATTTTACAAGCCAATACCATTTACAGTGAAACATATACTGTTATAACTCTCGAAAGTGTTGTTCTTCATCAGAGATTATACGTGATGTATTCAACAAAACACATAGCTGTCACTTTCGAATCACATTTGTCCATAGATGTAATAATATCGAATGAATCTTGGCAACATCGAATTCATTGCCAACCTGATACCATCGATTAACAGGGGCGAAACAGAAAATTAAATGTGAATGTTTCGATGCACTGATTTCAGAAACTTGGTAACACTGCGTTGATTATAATTCATATAATGCTAGACCCAATTTGATTATCCGTTTATCTGAAAAAAAAACTTCAAAAACATGTGAGATTGGTTGTACTGTCTTTCTTCTCCAATCCTAAGAATAAATTTGACTGTGAGACCTAATCCCACACGAAATATCCAGAGTTATCGAAAGTATATTTCTAGTCTGCAGAACAACACAATTGTTGCCCAAGTATTGACGTTTTATTACCTAATGTACTATAAACTTACCTATCAAGATGCCAGAAAACGACCCGACAGAAGTTTTCAATTTAGTTTTATATACATATAATCCATTGTTGGCGCCTAATGACTCTTGTTAAATCAGTTTCATTGCAGACATCAAATGAACCAACATTTTCATGGCTCGTCTTTCGAAGTCAGTTGAATTGATTCGTCGGATTGATTTATATAAAAAAAGATCTTGGTTCAGTGAATCGAAGTGGACGAACTCCCATGTCCTGAACAGTAATTGGAAAAAGAAAAACTCAAGATTATTTATTAAATTCAACCTAAGATGGATTATTTTATCCATCACTCTCAAGAATCAAACATGGATGAATCATCTTTAGTCCATGTTTGTTATAAAATTCGGTAAGCTCTTCCATACAGTTCAATTTTCTTAAACGATATTCTTATAATCACCGGAACCAGTACCACTTTGTTTTCCTAACAACAATCATATCATTTTCTCATTTCACATCATGAAGAAAACTGAATTTTTTCAAGTTTCTATTATAAAAGGTATGCATTTATTCGAGAATACTAGAATCAACTTTACTTCTCATAAAGGAAAGATATTGATCTCAGTGATGAAATTTTTATGTTGAAGTGTTTAGTCATCGTTTACAAAATAAAAAAATAATAATAATTTCATCACGACTTTTCATACAATCAAGTTTCTCGTGATCATCAATAATTGTCATAAACAATATGTCACAATGTACTTCAATGACAGTAACTATCTATTTACATTTGCCGATGTTCATGATATAGAATTGGAGGCACATTATAAATATTTTGGTCGTTACAAATCTAGATTGGTCACAATCATTTTGAACAAATAGGCGATACTTCCAATAATATAATAATACTAAAATGAATGTTTTTCACGGACGCTGGGATATATAAACCAGTTTTCTACCTCTACACCTTCGGCTCGTTTCGTATCCCGGTTATTTTTCCTTCAAGCTAGGTAACTGTAAATACGTAGTCTGTTGTTGATCTTCCTGTTCTGAATACGGCTTGTTCTCCTGCCTTCATGTGGTTCAGCCACTGTCTGTTTTCAATATTATGATATATTCTACCGATCGTATCTGTTGATGTTCTTTCATTATTGGTGTTTGTCTCATTTTTCGTATATTTCTGATATGCAGGACATTTTTCAATCTTCTGGTTCTTTCTTACTTTTTATTTATTACCACAAATTTGAAACACGTCCTTCGATTTCAATTATATTTCAATTTCTGCATCGAATCTTGTCAAAGATTTAAAAATTAGTTAAATAATCGAGATAAAACAATTAAAATAATTTGGTGAGGAACTGAATTGAAAAAATTCACTGGAATCCAAACAGAAAAATATATTTGGAAATTGGTTGAAGAAAAATAATTGCATATGGAATATAAAAAGATGCCCAAGCGAAATCAAATGATATTATGGAGAAAATGTGAAAAAAATTAGTAAACTCGTCTTCTCGATAACTGGTATCTGTATTCGTCCTCGAGTGATGAATCTTTCATAGTTTACGTTGAGAACGTTTCGATGTTATGAGTTTTATAAAAGGTTTTAATGAAGTGAATAACAAAGACAAAGGAGTTTGATTCAGCATGATTGTTGCTTTCTGATTGAAACTCATAAAAGAAACGAATTTCCCTCAAGAGTCTAAAACAGAAGTTATTCCAATAAATTCTTCAAGCAGAACGACGGACGGTAGCAGTTCCACAACATGATTTCCAACTTGGTTAACATCTTCGACAGTTCCTCAACGAGGAGCATTCTATCAATTTCACCACATTTATCAACGACGCATGTTTTTCGAATGGTAATTATTGTAATTAATACCCGATGTATCACGAGTAGCAGATACTTTCTTGAAGCAGATAAATCATCAACTTTACGCCTCGTAGTTCTAATATGACATGTCTCAACCACTCTGTTACAAAATGAATTGGGAACTGGATTACGCCTAGGAATATGCAAATAATGCGTTGGAACTTTCTACAATTACCAGTTTCAGAAAAATCTTAATTATACAGGATCTTATTAAAATAAGAGGCATTTTCGCTTTATCTCTGTGTCATATTTTGGAGCTGACTAATGAGGATGAAATATTGATGGTGATTACATTTAACGAGGATGATGTATTATTATTTCTCGTACGTGACGATGAAAGTATGTAGGATCAAGTGGAATAATGCAATTGACTAGGCGATGAGAGTATCACCTCATTTGAAATCGTTGCAATTCGGAAAATTGCTATGACGATCCCCTTTGAAATTTTTATAAATTTCCTATTATTAAATGGATCATTTTTATTCTCAAAGATTTTTTCGTTGATGCCAATATATTCAAAAATGATGCAACTATATATTAATAATTACCATTCAATGATGAAGCGAATAAGCTGAAAATTCTTGGTCTCTGACACAAATTGTGCGTGTAAGGATTAGCATTGGAATGTGTTCCATTGCCGCATAATTTTGTCACACACATTGTTGTAGTGACCATTCAGGTTTTGTCTCGAAAATCTGAATAAGACTGGAATTAGAAAGTGATATATTGATAAATGAGCAGGAAATGATAGGTGGATTCATGTAGCAATCATAGTTCGGAAATCGGAACACGCAAATCGTAAATTTCAACTCGTAACAAAATATAAACTATCAGGCTGTAATTTTGAAAACTGTCAAATCGTAACAAGAGCTCTTCTAATTCTAATTCTAATTTTTTACTTACGTCAAATGTCAATCGCCCACGGATGCACGACATTTGAGAATCGAATTCAAACTAGATGACGCATGCGCAGTTCAAAAATTCGGAAGTCGTAACTCGTGAGAGCTGAAAGTTGGTCAACCTATCTTACGAATTGCGACTTACGATTCTGTCTTAAACGCTATCATTGGAAGTCATCGACTCAACTTCTTCCGACTTATTTCTTACGACTTGCGGAATCCGACTTCCGAATTAATATCGCTGCATGAATCCATCAATAGTCAGCATGAGCCATAGGCGAATGATTTAACAAATAAAATGAACTAGTAATTCAATGTCATTTGAAATTTCCATTTAGGTACAATTAAATAGGTCAATAGAGCTGTCATTGCTTGAAATTCGACATTCAACGAGAGACATGAAAAGTTATTTCAATACAGAAACTAAATTTTAAACTAAGTTGTGCAAAATCAAAAGTTTTTTCTCGGTTCGAGCTGTGAAAAATAAATCAGTCGATTACATCATAGTGCAATCATATCTAACTCAGGTGCAAAAAATGGCTATTGAACATGGCCAATTGTGCAATTTGTTTGGAAATACAATAACATGTTCTTTCAAATGGTCTGGAGTAATACTTTGGTCCAGTTCCAATCCAACCAGAAAAAATCCATGCAATTGTTTCACTATATTCAGTATAATACATTTCTAGCCCCACAAACAATTAGTTGGTCTCGTAAACAATAAAACCGTTATCACCTAGTTCATGATGAATTTTTACAGTAACAATAAGCTCAAATTTGATTTTTTGTAAATTTAAAATATTTTTGATTGTGGAATAGTTTGAAACATGCGAATGAGAGAAATCGGAATTCATGATGAAAGGCTGATATTGAGTATTGATAACAATCAAAAAAATATTCAACTCAGTTATATGCAATATTGGTCGACTAATTGATATTCTGAACTCTATTATTAATTATCAGTCTTCCTTTGAAAGATCAGTTTTGGACTCTTGGAAGAATGTTTCGGAGAAAGGAACGAAAAATCTACTAGCATGTTGTGAACCATAATTGACTTGTTACTATCGCAAAAAATTTTCAAAATATCAATTTCCTCATTTGATTGATGGGAGAAAATCGAATTGAAGAAAATCTTGGTGAGGAAGCAGAATCAGTGAGTCAAGATTCACCTGTTGCACTCAAATAACTGCCAAAATGGTATTGCAGAAGCAACTTCATTGTTCTGAATATATGAAGATGAGAAAGAAAACAACTAATTCCCTAGATAATACCACGGAGTGCGTTGAATAATATTCGATAGGTGTCAGTGCAGAATACTTCAAAGAAGAAATGCATGTGAATGATTCTGGCAATACAACTGCCAGAAATAATTATCATTCATTGGACGGGCATACATATAGACCGCTTCGGGCTATTTCGCCTACTTTTTCTATCAAAGAGTATCATATTCCGTAGAAGGCTGAAACCAACAACAAGCAAAATGAGTCGACATCACGCCATCTACTTGCCCGTAGATGAGGTAGCAACCTAAATCAAATCCAAATCGAATATATTTCAATGCCCTTCGTGGTATTTGGTATTTGCCAAGGTAGTAGTTGTTCTCTGGCAGGTGTTAGTCCATTGATCTTCTGTGTAGGAAAGCTGCGACTGACCTGAACGAATGTTTCTTCAGATGAATTCACTTACATGGTTGTTTAGTTGTTTCTCGATAAGTAAAGTAGTGTTGTGAAAATCACATTCAACGGATAGATATGGTTTAGAAAATAATTTCGTGAAGGTACAAGTAGTAAATGGAGGTTGATTCCCCTCGAAGAGTAGTTAAATAGCAGTTTCTATTAAATGTAATTGCTCAATGATTGCGAAAACAGTCATTGTAAGTTTTTTCTCAACTTCCAACTAACCTTCTAGGGTTCGAATCCGACAACCCAGGGGTTTCCGAAATGGAATAAATGAAGAAAATTGTTTTGAAATCAATGCAATATAATTTTTTTCATGCATACATTTTTCCATTTAATATCTCCCAGAACCTTGCGCGGGCAAAGATCGGCTAATTGTCTTGTGTGCCGAAGCGCTCTGGGGCATCTTACTGATTTTTACGTTAGCGTTATTGCATCATCTATCACATCATATCGAAAAGTTTTTGACATTACAACAATAATATTTTGTGTCATCTATAAGTGTCAACCAATTTGAAGTATATCCTCTAGTTCCATAGATGAAATATGTTGAGGTTTAGTTGAAATATCTTGAATGCCAGTTATTGCATCGGGCTGAAACGAAGCTGCAAACCTTCGATACGAACGGACAGATAAATATCGTTTAGAGCTTTTATATGCCTATATGAGCGTTTAAGCCTAATGAATAGATTAGAATGATACTGTTCGAGACCAGAGAATTGAATTAGATGTAGTTTTAATGTCCCATTCGTTTTATAGCTGAGTTCGGTTGATTGAATTTGTAATGGCTTCATTTTGTGTCTATGTAAATCTCTCGGATGGGATGTGTTTGGGAGTTTTTATAATGATAGGGATTAGTTGACATCCTCGGTGGCTCTCTCACTTACCAATTGCTATGAATAGAAAACATGAAAGGAACAGGACAATTCGACAAGGATGGAATGGAAATGATATATTCTTCCCCTTTAAGGTAGTACCTTCATTTGGTCGAAATTTATAGAAAAGGCTGAAATACATATAACTGTTAGATTTAGTGATAACACGCATTTTTGCGAATTTGAGCGAGATTGACCTTTTCGTTATCGAGTTAATGAATTCAACATTTGCATGGGCTCTTATGGAAAATCGGAAAATTTGACGCAAAATTGCGTTTTTAGTAAAGAACGAATTTATAGACATGCGCAAAAAACCGATTGTATTAAACTAGAGCAAGATTGAAAATTTCGTGCGAAGTTTGAATGCATTTCACCTTCTAGTTATTGAACTATGATACAGAGAAGTTTACATTATCGCACTCGCCGCAGTACCGAGCCGGACTATGTAGCAACGTCGCACGAGTTGCTCTGTCGAAATGGTTGTCAAGTACTCGGCGCAACAAACTAAAGTCCCGTCTCACGCACAGCTATGCCAAAACTTTTTTCTTTATAATTTGATATTTTATTGGAAATGGAAGAAAAATTATAAAATACTATTGGATACTATGAAAAATTATCTTGAATTATAAGAAATCACGATAATAAAAGAATAAATAAAAAGAAATTATAAAGAATCACGAAAAACTTATAAATGACGGGGCATAATAAATTTATGACATTGATGAATGATGAATGAATAAGAAGAATGGCGAACTTGGAAATTTGGGCGTAGTGATAAAAACAAATTATGTAAACATGTGCTTCTACAAATACAAATATTTTTGGTACTCATATTTAGGTGCACATGACTTCTTACAAATATAAATATTTTTGGTACTCAATATACATATTTTTAGTACTTATATTCAGGTACATATGGCTTCTTATCACAAGCAAGTTTTGAAAGTCTCTTGTCAAAGCGTTCTTATTGTCTATTCTTTGGAGTGTAAGAAACATTCGACATCACATATTTTTGATGTACTTGTATATATTAAGTCGTTAACCTTATTTGTATTACTGTAATTTTTGAAACGATTGCAATCTGGTGCCATAACAAATAAAATTATTAGCAAGGAAATCACGAAATTATTTGGGCAATTATTTCTTGAAATGAAAATTTTCAGCGAAAAAAACAAATCAGGAATAAAGAAAAGAATTTTTGAGTGCTCATTTCTTGAAATGATTAAGAACATTTTCAAGAATTTTTTCACTTTTATTATTCGCATTTGTCTATTTTCACCCCACAGCATTTCTCTAATGCCATTTTCTCCACTTTCTTGGTAAACATTTTCGAGTCCCACCCATTCCTCGCACAGTATGCAGCGTTGCCGGAACTACGGCTCCATGTAAAAGTATAAGGAGCGCGGTATACTCGGGCGGAAAAGTATACTCGCTGCCGCAGCGCAATAGCAGCGCTTCTTCACTCTCGAGAGGGCGAGAACTTTTGCGCCTGACGTTAGCGTGGTACTACCTTAAATTCTACCACCGGTTTTTCTGCAAATATGGTTCAGTGGGGGTGATGATATGATGAAAGAATGATTTTTATCAACTCAGCCCCCTTCAGTGTGGTTGATTATTTCAAGTGATTTGAATATATTTAACTCTTTCTGGAAACATGGATAAGTAGGGGAATGATAAAAAAAATATTCTATTTAATCCAGATGTTTCTAGTGTGGTTTACGTGTTCTGACAATATCTAACTCTTTGAACAGAATAAAAGTTTCAGGAATCAAAATTATAGACACAACTCAAGCCCAGCTCACTCTCACATCTTCATAACTCATGAACAAAGCAAATACTTGAAAAGATCCAAAACTGCCATTGTACAGAGTATGCCATGCTATACAAACACAGTGATGATCTAGTATTATTTCTTGGGATGAATAATTGCATACATTTGGCGAAGAGATATTCCATAATTTTTTGTAAGTAATGTTCCTGAAAAATACACGCTAGTATGGAAAATAAAAGTAAACTTTATGCTGAAGGGATAAGTACATTTTACTATCGGTTATATATTAGCAATATATTGTATAACATAAGATTCTCATAATCCATACTACTCAATCACTGACGTAAGACTAGTTCTCTCATTGTATAAGTTAGTATTATATTCAAGAGTGGATCAGATTTTTCAGACTTTGATATAATTCTGAGTGGGACAGGATATTATATAAGTACGAAAAATCATCATTATATAAGAACGGGAATTCATGAAGGAGCATCTATTTTTTTATGAAAAAAATTGTATAGTCACTGAGAATAATATTAGTTTTCGAATGAAAAAATGGGTTTTGGTATACACTTTCAAGAACATTTTCCAATTCTCTATTCACAACTGATTCATAGTTATCAGCAGTTTTATTTTGTATACAATAACTTCCTGATGATGAATATTATTTCAATAGAATCTCATCTCAGGATTCACTTCAAGTTATTTCAATCCATATTGAAAAAATGCTCATTCAGATCGCTGTAAAAATTTCATCTGAAAAATGTTTGTGGTTTGTTTCCCAGTGCATGTTTCAAATTCTCCGTAACTTTTTAACGGGACATTGTTATCAAAGTCAAACGGAATTCACATAAATGAGCATGATTCTTGGTAGTTTTTCATCCCTCTTGTTGTGGTCTTCTTGAAAGCGAAAATAGCATTGTAGATCAATAAACAAGTGAGTATGGACAAGAATGTTAGTTTCATTTCATGAAAGCGCGGTGCTATTTTCCTGTTAATGATCCAGCTTGATGGTGCTAGCGATTTTGCGAACATGCAGCTCTCTTGTTAGTGCTGATTTATTAAACGAAATGGATATTTCACCATCAGAAACATGATATCATGAATTATGACGGAGATTAATGGCGGCTCGTAACATTATTCTTTCTCGTGGAAAGTGGAGATCGCGGGATCACTCTCTCAGTGTGATATGGAGGATATACCTGGTGATATAAAAAATAAATCCAAATATTGTTACTGTGTGATGAGTGGGACCCGCTCTGGAACTTTTTTTATTGTATTGTTAACGATTTCAATGCCATTCTCGAGGAAAATGATTGTGAATGTTGTTCTAAAATTGTTCGTTCCGTTAACCAGCTGACGAACTCCATCCCATAGAAACTTGTGCGAGTGATGGATTAACGAGGCATGAAATTCCGAAGAGCGATTACCCAGCAAGTTAATTCGAGTTTGAGAAACACTGGTTTCAATTGTCATCGATAAATGAAAATTTTGGGCGATTAATGGATTTCATTCCTGGGACTTTCACTTGATATGAAATATAAATTGTCCTCCAAAAAAGTTCGTCAAAATGGAATATTATATGAAGATTGCAATCGTCTAATGTACCGCGGATGATTTAACGATGGTAAACATTCACAGAAGACTTGAAAATTCGTTGATTTTTATGTTGTAGAACATTGATTACATTTTTCAGTAAATTGACACCAACACAAAGTTTATGGAAATAATATTTTTCAATATTTTCAAAAGTCAAACTCCTTCTTCTATCGAAATCATACTGGATCTTAACCTCACAATCAGATACCAAATCAGCTTTTTTGGGGTGTTTTTCATAATGAAGTCAAAAAATCAGGGTCTACCTTCGATACCCAACTTGAGCCTCATTTTGAACAATGTTCCTATTGAGCACAATTTTTTATTGCATCCAAAAACACCTGAAATTCTTCTTGCTCGTATCATTCACCATATTAGTTCATTTTATGTGATTTGGATAATATTTTTCCAAATAGCTTCAAAAAGAAATAAAAGTGGGCCTTATTCGTTATGCTTACTTCGACTAGTTCAATAAGAAGGCACTAGCTTAAATTTCCAGATACTGTAGTATCCGAATTTCTTGGTATCATAATAGTAATTAATTTTTTGAGTTCACTTCTTTCATAGAAGTAAGTGCAGAAAGAGTCATTTTTCCGCACTAGCGCGAGAAGTTAAATTGTTAAGCTGTTGGAGACGTACATTTAAATATATGAAGTATTAATTTATATGGTTGTAGTTACCAAAATGACTGAAAATGAAGAAATTCATCAGAATTCTGCTATAATTTTCAATTGAAAGAAACATATGTTACATAATAATTTTTTAATTGCTCTGGTATAAGCCTCATCAAATGAATGTCAAATGATAATAAACATATGACATATTTCATTCATCACTTTGGAATACCGTAGCAACAAAGAAAAATTATATCTGTCAGTCAAAATACAACATTGTCAAAACCAATTTTATGACCTCTTCCATCCAAGTTTCTAACAGTGGAAAACGGAAATCTGACTTCATTTTAAAACATATCAGCCTCTACAATCAATTAGCAGAATGCAACAAGTAACACGTTCAATATTGATATCAATAATAATAGATTTGTGTAGAAAAAAATAGTGTCCCTATTATGTTAGTGACGCGATTGTTGGCCGAACTCCGATAAAGCGTAGCTCTACTACTATTTCAACAGAATATCTTGAAAAAAAAAGGTGATGTAAGAGATGGATTCAAGGACCAGATTTGAAAACTCCAGTGAACTGTGGCTCAAGTTAACCTAGATCAGTTGTCAGGCAATGTAAGATTCAATTGGCAAATGACGAGGATAACGATAAACAACTGAACCGAGTTCCCTTGAACTGGGCATGAACCTAGTGTGTACAACTGCCCCTAAATGAATATGGTCAACTATATGATTCTAGTTTCGAATATTTTTGGCAAGAAATTTTCTTATTGATTCTTCCGCGAGATTGCTTTAAAATTCTTGGAATTCTCAGTTGCGGATTTTTCAAGAATATTCCCAAGTCGACAACATTTACCTGAATGATTCAAAAACTCCAATTTTAAAATTTCTTGATTTGTACGTCGATTGAAATTTATCGTGGTTCAAACACATTGAAATATGTAAAACCCAAATATCTTCTATATTCTATAGTATTATCCAGACTCCAGTATTTGGTTTCTGTTTGGAGATCGTTAAAAAAGGTGCTCAAACCGTTGAAAACTCCACAAAACAAAAATGTGTATATTCAATTTAGACATCCAGGAACCTACAGTCATCCTATACAAACCAAAACAACTTCTAGATATTTCTTCTTCATAAAATCAAAATTTGAACTCTCATTCATCAGATCAAACATAACTCTAACCACTCTTATTTGGGTTTCAAGCGTGTTAGTAACCACCATAACCACTTTACAATGCATTCGAACAATTTGTCAGTTATGAAAATGAAAACAAATTGTCAGCAATCGATTTATCTTCAAAGCACAAGATATCACAACGAATCACCAAATTATTTAAAATCTTGTGGCAAACTGAAATTCAAAAACAATTTGAATGAATATGTATTATCGTGAGTGAGAGTTTTTGTTCAACAGTTACATTTTTACTATTTGCACACTTGTGAATTCACATTAGTGATATTTGGATGTATTCCGATTCTATCAATTTCATTTGCTTTTCATTTTCATATATATTATTGTATTCCTTTCCCTACTATGTTTGCAGATACATGTAAATGTGAACCATAGTTAGATTATAAGTGAATATATCGACCTAGCCTAGTCCACCTATCATCGAACTGAACCCAATGAGTTTCTTACTATTCATATAAAACAAATTCTCCTCACTCGATTGTGGCAAACGGATAAATAATCGATATGAATCCAAGAAACAGACAGTACCGACCCACAAAACAAAATATTTATGGCGCTACAAGCCCATCAATATGTATAACAAATTCGTTACATTAGTAGTAGATCTCTCGGCCTGGATAATACATTTTCAGTAACATTAACTAATCCAGCCTGCGAATCTTGTTGCTTTCGAGAACGTGCACTTATGCAATAAATAGGTACAGGTGTACGAGAGGTCGGAGGCCACTAGATCTTCGAGATCTCGGTCCGGCTACTTATAAGTAGTGCACGAAAAATATCCATTTGTGAATGCCGATCACGAGATGAACTTTCAGGTTATCGTTTAATTTCGGATTCAGGGGAAGCTGAGCGTATAGAACTTTCGGGTGAACAGTCTCAACACGAGAATCAGACCAAGAAATTTCAGAGATCGTGTCTCGTGATAAATATCAGCATCAAAATCATAATCACAGTGTTTATCAAAGCATCGAGATATAAATTATATATGCTGGGTACAATGCCAAATTGATGGAACGAACGTCGAGTTTATTCAACCAATCAAAAATCAATTTCGATACATTTTCTTAGCACTGGTTTCAAAATACCAAACAGATTCATGTAATAGCGATCAATAGGTGGGTAATCAATTCTTTTTTTCATATCTTTGTTTTTCTCATTCGAAAAAGAAATGCAATACTTGAAGCTAAAACAAATCGTATCAGCAAAATATTTTTGCGGTTGTTGATGAGGATGAAGATTTTGCTACAGGACTTTTTATAGGCAGCCTTATTGCCTCTTTTACACAAATTCATCATACGAATCACAAAAATCATGCGGTCATAATTCAAGTGATAAAAGCTGGATTACATCTTGTAGGAATATGTTATGAAAAAATGTGATCACAAACAAATTTAACAATATGCCCATGACAAATCGAATTTTCTTTGATCGTGAGATCAAAGAAAATATATAAGGCATACTGTTTGGAAATTTACACTACCCACCGTACTTTTGAATTCGTACTTGCGAAGCCCACACAAGAATTATGTCATGCGTCCAACCAGAATATGGTTCATTTAGTGGCTTGCTGCCTCGACTCAAGATAACTGACCACAAAAGTAATATAATTCTAAATTCGAGTCTGATGTTCATAGGAATTAGGTACCTATTGGTATTAGTCCAATCCCACCAACTGGTCTTTTCACCACATCGAAAAATCAATCCTCTTCGTGTTTAGCCCTTACCATTTGTCATTTTGGTATGCGATTTTTTCTTCGAATCGAAATTTGCGCCAGTATTTAGGTTTATACGCTAAAAAAGTGTTAACAATAATATTGGTAAAACCGAAAACCACACCTACAATCAGACAACAAATAATGACATCCCCAATTTATTTCAATTTTATTCACTGAAAATCTTGTCTATTGAAAATCATCATTTTGATTGAGATTGCAGCTCCACTTCGGCTGAAACCTCAACTGATTGTTCTACAACTTTGATATTTATGACATTGTTTGAAATATCATAAACATAAGAAGGGATGTGATACAAGGTTGCGAGTGGTGCTCTATCTCTTTCTCCTCTCCCTCTCTCTCTCCTGAAGTCAAAATCCTGCGTAGCCCTAAGAACATCGCATCAATCAAGGAAAGGAAAAAATCAATTAGGATCTACTTTTTGTTTGCTGCCTCTAGTCACTTTCTGATCCCGATAACTGGTGAGGGGGTATGGTTAATCAGATAAATCTTTTCTTTCAAACCAATTCGATTCATCTACCGAATGGAGAGTATATCGAATCAGAGTACTTTTTGCTATTCAAATATTTGTTGTATTTGGCGAAAGAAAGAAGATCATAAACCTTTTTGAGAGTAATTTCTTTGTGGTGGATGAATTCTTTTTTATAAGTTTCTTTGGATTCTTAACGTACCACAATCTGAAAAAATAAAAATTAATATTTGAGTCTACGAGTGCAGAAGGGCAATTTTTCAAAAGAAAAATATTTGTGAAGAAGTGTTTGAAACAGAAGCAGATTTCTTTCCGAAACGTTTACAAATGTAAGTATTGATGTATATCAATTCTTGTATCGTTTTCATAGTAAAATTTAAGTAATATGAGAAGTTGATGACTAATAGAACGTGAACGTACTACACTCAGAAAATCTGCCCTCTTACACTTGTATTGATTCCAATATCAAATTCTTATTTTTTCAGATTGTGGGAGGTTGAGAACCCAAATAAACTGCGAAGAAAGACCATGTAGTCACCTACAGTTGAGAATAGTTTGGATACTGGATACGTCAATAATAGTTCTCAATGAGTTGCTTCAATTTTTTCACATTGGTTTTCGAGAATGTATGATCTGTTAGAGAAGTGCAAACGTATACTCGATTTAATAGATCAGTTGGTACTAAAGACGATACTAGATCAGGGATCACATCTTGTGAATGAAAAAACACTTTCCATTTCATTGTGATATGACCTCAAATGGTATGCCAACCTATTGAAGAAACCATAATACGTACAGAGATGTCATGCACGAACTGGAGACTCTTACCTTTTGTTCTGAATTAAATTATTATTAAAATGCTTACACGTAAAAACAAAATGATGTCATTGCTCACAATACCTCTCCTCCGTGAAAATTCTAGATCACACCTATCCGTGCTCCTATGTAATCTTGAATTTTATTAACCCAATAAAACTGAGGTCGGTTTTCTTACTCGAGCACTGTCTTATAAATTCAGTATAGAGAGGAAATGATTATAACATCTCCAACCACGTGCTTCGCCTTCATAATGCGAAATAGTAAATTCAAGACAGACACTATTAAAACTGTATCACCTCGATTGCGTTTTGAATGTGAAAATGAAAATACGCACATCGAGACATGTTTCATTCGGAATAAACGAGTTTTATGATGTCATTGATGTAATGCTCTACCTAGTCTTATTTATTGTATTAGCATGGGACACTTGATTGATGTTTGTTATTCTACGAGAAAAGTCATTCGGAGGTGTATGCTCTGCATGCTAACGTGGCCATTCATAAAATTGGGAAATACTATCGAGTAGTTTTGTGTTGATTATTTGCCAGCAGCAGAATCCACACAGTTGGGGTATATACACCATTCGTAAAAAGAAAGTGAAAACATGTTCGTCAAAAAAATAAATGAAATATTTAAATTGATGTGATGAGACCACATGTGTTGAAAGACTGTGTGTGTGTGGAACTTGCTTTCTCATAATTCAGGAGATTTGTCACTTTTGTGTAGGGTTCAATGTTTTGGACAAAGACAATGTGTTACGTAAACAAAATAATCAAACTTTTTGTTGATACGTGTATATCATTTGCCGATGGTTGATACGGTGTATATCTACTACTATCGTTCTTAGAAAGTAGTGATATTTTCAATACCTTCTGTAGAAATGTTATTCACGTTTCTTATTGAAAAAGTTTTACAGACTTCATTCTCGCCATGACGAATATCACTTAAAAAAACAGCAGTGTGTTTATCAGAAATTTGAATTTTAGTAAAAAAAATTTGGCATCTGCCTAAGCATAAAAAATCATTCCTGGATGAAATGTAGGGGATATTCATTTGCTTTCCTTTCAAGGTCTTTTTTCCATACTCATTCAAACGATTCAATGAGCCATGTTGTTTTCATTGATCATGATATGTTGCTAGTAGCTACTATCATTAGTTCACATTCATTTAAATTTACTCTATGAATTAGATCTTATCTTATGAGAATTCGAAAGAATTCACTTTGTTTTGTGCACTCATCTGCAGGAACCTGTAGTTTTTTCCTTTCCAAACCATTTCCATCATAAGTGCGCTAGCGCTGGGAAATGTTGATTGTGGTTTGTTACTGATTTCCTTCACATCTGGTACATTCAGGAGATGAAGCCTCTTCTAGCATGTGTGAAAATCCTCTCGGATTTCCCTTCTGCTGTAGCCTTCTGAGATTGTTCAGGTTACCACCTACTGAGGGTTAGCAGTTAGTTATCCGATCTAAGACCCTTTTCACCCTACCTACAGGTATTTTTCTTTGCCGCTTGCTGCTTGCCATGCTGTAGTCGTCTGCTAATAGGATGGGATGGCAGTGAAAAAAAAAATGTTATAGTAAGCTCATTACAACTTGGAATAGATGCATGGTTTGGATGTCTACAGTGCAATCCACAAATCCTTGGTTTTATATAAAGTATCTCGCAGCACATAGTATTTTGTGTAGATAACGATTTGTTTCAGTCTCAGTATTTTTCTTTCAAAGGCCAAACCTGAAAGGTTCGTCCGGAAAAGCTGTTTCTTCTGCCCAGTCTGTAATGCATTCATCCCATTTTGTTCTTCCTGGTATGGTATTCAAAGTTTTCTGTCGCTTCCCAATTGTTTCTCGGAGCATGCTTCGATTGCCAGCAATTCTGCAGGGAAAAGAAATTTCACAGAAAATCATTCTAGTAATTTTGCGGCTATGCTATTTTTTCAACTGATATCTTCGGCACTTTTGGTACTGAAAGCCTGAATGATGAAGTCTCATAATCCTCCCAATGATTTGCAGAAGAAACGAACAATTTCATGTGATTCAGAACTAATAAACATGCTCATCTCAAAACCCATCAATATCAGTCAACATTCTATTTTAATAATCGAAACGTATTGCGTAAATCCCGATGAATTATATTACCTGCCGTAGCACGAAACAATGTTAGTTATATTATTTTGCAGTTATTCTCAATGGAGTCAATTAATCAGGTTATCTTAATCGCCCGGTATACGACTGCAAATCCCACCGGCCTTGATGAATAAGAATGCTATTATGAAGATAAACAACGCCCAAGATTGCTATGGATCTATTCGATGTTACGCTGAATAATAATAAACGTTTCATATATTCATCCGATATAAATGAGAGTATACAGGGCGGCTTCTGACAGTTCGTACGGACGAATTACATGAATGGAATAAAAACTGTGTTGAGATAAATATTATTTGATTAATATGACAAAAATCTATTTGAAATTTTGTGTTTTGGATCCAGTTGTTTGACCTAACTATTTGGTTCTTATTGTTGTTTTCCACTCAATTTCTGCTCATTCATTTCAAACAATTGGCAGTTATGTATTCGATTGTTCAAATCCACCATTCGATTAAACTATTTTGATCTCACAAGGTTGTGCAACAGGTTTCAATAAAGGTAATCATATATATAATGGAATTCCAAACCAATACCACTTTTATAATAAAGCTTATATCGTCATGAAAAAAAGTTTGCAAACTTGAAAAATCAGTTTCTTGAAGTTACAATTCGAAATAAACACTCTGACCAATCAATTGTACTTGTTGTACAGGTGCCATTGAATAGGATGTCAAAGAAACTGGTCAGATCTATAAAAATGGATTGGAAAAAATCTAGTGTCTGTGAAACAACGTTCTCCATATTCCGTAGAGGAAAATCATTAAAGAGTGCTCACATATAATTAATCTGTACTACCATTTAACCTATCAGTACTCATTCCATCTCGTAGCAACTAGCAACAACGTTCGTAAGTTTGTAACTGTGAGTCACAAAGAACACATAATAAATCTGGAAGAAAAACATTTGTCTGAGGGAGACGGTTAGCCTATATAAGTGGTAATTCTATACCTCATATGTTAAATTTTAAAGCATGTTAAAATTTTACTCCATAACATTTCACGCATATTCAAAATTTTTAAATTTTTAAATTTAACATGGCCATACAGAATTATCCCTAAAAGCGGCTGAATCAGTCAAGTTGAGGTTTTATGTGATGAATTGAAGTGGGGTGATGTTTTGTGTAAGGGAATTGGAGCTAATGGAGACTAATGAAATTCACAATGAACTAATCCATTTTCTTGTCCTGAAAATGCTAACATCACCCATCTATCACAAAATCATCATATTCTCTCGTATCACCTTGTAAGGCTTATTGATCAATTCAAATGGGAGTGAAAATTTGATCAGCTGATACTATAATCTAACAAAAAATTAATATTAAGGACAACTTGTTTATAATTCAGCGCTTGGAATGTGATGAAATATTCCACGATCAACCTATACATCAAAAGATATAACAAACGTAGGCGTGTATCAGCATTTCAGATCGTAACCATAAAAATGTCAAAACAGAGTACATTAACTTCTTTGATTCTAAGATTATCTTGACGGATCCCGGTCGGTTACAAGGTGGAAGTTCTCAAAATTTCAATACGATTGGATGAACTTTGAAATTTTCTTGATCTAAAAATTTCATAGAATTATTTTTTCGTCATTCCTTTAGAGTCCATCCTAAGTTCATTCTTAAGACAAGTGCACATTGTCCAATCATGTCATTATGCCATAAGCCTTTGATTCTAGGAGAAATGGATACTGACCCTCTTGTACTATCAACTAGTATCAACAATGTCAATAATCACATTTATTGAAGTAATTATAGGGGAAGCTATTATTCAGTGGGGCACTTCTGAAACACTCATCGAGGAAACTATATATATATATATATATATATATATATATATATATATATATATATATATATATATATATATATATATATATATATATATATATATATGTAGAAAGTGACGTTTTCACGGATCTTCGATATACAAGATGAATTTTTCTGGGTTTTTATCCGGAATTCGAAACGTCGAACAAGTCAGAAAATACCTAACGGATAAAAACCCAGAAAAATTCATCTTGTATATATATATATATATATATATATATATATATATATATATATATATATGTTGTTAAGTTCGGGTTGAACCGCGTCTGGAGTTTTGTTCTCGACGTTTCGGCTCCGTTGGAGCCATTTTCATGAGTAAATGTGACTTCACGCTGAGGTCTCAATCTGCCTACTCCTTAGATCGAACAGAGGTATCGAGGGATGTTGGGTGGTATTTACAGCAGCGGGTGCTGCTAAAGCACCGTCGGATGTCTTGGTGGGGACTGGGCATTTGGAAATTAGCGGTTATTTAAGCAGAAAGGTCGTTTCTCGATTTCGATGGCCTCACGAATTATACGGGCTTGTAGTGTTTTTGCTGTGGCGATGGTCTTAGTGTTCTCAAAGTCTATGTTATGTCCTGTCTTTTGATGATGTTTGGACAGAGCTGGGTCTGATTTTCGGACAGCAAATTGATGTTCGTATACTCTACTAGTCACACGTCTGTTGGTCAGGCCTACATAAGTTCTATGGCAATCAGAACATGATATTTCATATATTATTTCATATATACCCTGTGATTCGTTGACGATTTTGTCCTTGGGGGAGCGGAGGAATGTGGAGATTTTATTGTTGGCTGTAAATATCGTTTCTATGTCCTGTTTTTTGAGAATTCGGCTGATTTTGTTAGTAACTCCTTTAATGTAGGGAAGGAAAGCTTTGTGGAGAACGTTGTTGTCTGTCGGGTCTCTGGGAATGGAAGGAGAAGTTTGATAGCGGCGGATGGATCTGTCAATTTTATGGTCTGTGAATCCATTTTGAAGAAGAGCTGATTTGAGTTGGGCTAGTTCCTGTGGTTTGTTATGGAGGTCAGTGAGGTTGATAGATCTGTGGATGAGGGAATTCACATCGGAATTGGTTTGTGCTGGATGATGGTGGGAGTTTGCGTTAAGGTATCGGTTTGTGTGTGTTGGTTTCCTATAGACCGTGTGGGTGAAGGAGTCATTGGTTTTTGTGATGAGGACATCTGAGTATGGAAGGGATTGCTTTCGATTTTCATTGTGAACTTTATATTTGGGTGGAGGTCGTTGAGGTGATCAAGGAAATTATGGAAAGTTTCTGAGCCGTGAGGCCATCTGACGAAAACGTCATCTACGTATCTGACCAGCAAGAGGGTTTGTGGTCGAACGTGTCAATGGCTTTAGTTTCGAAGTCTTCCATGAAAAGGTTCGCAAGGACTGGTGAGAGGGGAGAACCAATGGGAGCGCCTTTTACCTGTTTGTAAAAGGTACCTTGAAATAGGAAGTATATAAATATATATATATATATATATATATATATATTACTTTCCAACGAAAAAACTATAACACCCGTTAACCAAAATTTTCCGCCTTGATTGAGTAAACTTGTCATTGTCATTGTCATTTCATTTCATTCATGTATTTTCTGTTTGTTCTGATCCAGTTTCATCTTAATCTCACGTTAGTAAGTACTCCATTTATACAATAACTTATATATATTGTAATCAACCATTTTATAGTTGTCCCGAAGAAGGTAATAAACATTACCGAAAGCTCGACGTATAACAAAGAGTTTTCTTTGTAAATTTAGCCCCTTTTTTGATTGCAACCCCACTACAGCAAGACCTATACTCGAACCAGTCACGAAATCGTTATTCTATATATATATATAGACATAAAACAATAAAATGATAGCGGCATTCAAATATACATATTATTTTGTTTTGGGTTAGTCAAGAGACCTGAATTAATCAAATTATATGCATAAAATTACACGAATGGTAAATAAGATATCAGACCAGGGCAACTTTTACGAAGAACCATGTAATTCAGTTGTAAAAACTGTGTTATAACGCTAATGATATAATAAATATACAGCACATAATGACATTGCAATCTATTGACGATTACGAATGAATTAGGACAGATGTTCTTCTGATACGTTACTGGGTGGAGCATAGGAATATATTATCTCTAATATCAGATATATTTCTCTCGTAATAATTTGATGAGGTACATATTCTAAAAATAAATCTAGAACCATGATAAACTTTTTCAAGATATCGGTAAACTTTCATAGTTGAGTTTTTTCGTTGTGTATCTTCAGCGTATAATCTCTGAATTTAAAATAAAAATGGAGTGGAATTATTATTATCTTCTCAATTTTGTACTGGAGCATATAGGAAAATATTCAAAAGGTGGTGAAGCGATATCATCTGTCACGTAATGTAATATTTCTTCTAGTACTTACTGGAATGAGAGCAACAGAAGAATTACCTGAAACAATGAAGAAAATCAAAATATTGCAACTATCTACGTTGGGATCAAATGCATTATATTCATAAATCAAATCGAATGGTTATAGGCTCGTCATACCTATAGAGTTTAGGCAGTTATCCTTCACAAGACAACTACCATTTCAGGGCATGGCCCAGCTCTTCAAGTTGACTGACAGTCATTCTATATATGAAGTTAAGCAACGCCGAGCGCAGTTAGTACTTGGATGGGTGACCATGCAGGGAAATACCGTGTCGAAAGCCCGTACAGCTGCAGCGAAATAGCATATCATAGTTCGCAGACAATATATCAATGAGCACAAGATATATTGAGGATATGCCGTCCTTCGGAAGGGACGTAAAGCCGTCGGTCCCGAGTCCATGGATGTTGGGCTCGTTAAAGATCCCTACCTCTGGTTGGAATACCAGAGGGTTCGGCAAAATTTCAGGTTGAGGGAAGTGTTCTCACCGGCGTCGGTGATTGGCCTTGGTAGCGAAAATAGGCCGACGTTAAATAAAGAAATAGAAGAAGAAGAACTACCATTTCATGGTTAATTACTAAGAGGACAACAGTAATAGTTTGTACAACAAGAGTGGATATGGTGGCCATGTCGTACGAGGACGAAGTTTGAGCAAGATGCCGTAGACCGAGGGCGATGTGGCCAATATTCATTCGAGTTGTACAATTACTTTTTTCTACGACCTGTTAAATTTTCCAGAACTCTCTCTCTCTCAAGTATCATAGTATCATGTTGATAACCAATTTAAGATATAGAGTATTCTTTCGATACTCATGAAGAACTCAAAGAAAAGAAACTCAATTGATGTCAATATTAAACGATACAAATTAAATTAGTAATGTCAAATTGAAAAAAAAACGAAAAATTAGGTTTTGGTGAGACTATCGTCTCCGAGGATTAACGCGCTAACCACATAAGCCACTGAATCCGTATAATTTCAGTTAAAATTTTTGGTGTGAAGACTAGATATAAGTCCTTCCATTCCACAAAATGAACATCAATTGTGATATTCCAAACTGAACTAGAAATCATTTCAGATATAAGAAAATTTATTTATGCTTAAATGAAACAACTTGGATTTCGTGATTGTAGGACATTGTAGGTAGACAGATAAGAATTATGACGTTCTACAAGTTGTCCCTGGTAACCAAAAATTTTGTTTTCTGTGATTGGTGGAATTCATTTCCTGTCTTGTATGGATATGAAATCATATCCATTTAGTTGACTGGAATAGCCTACTTTTCCGTTTAGTGAACTATGAAGAAATCACCGTATTTACGGGTGGAAGTAAAAAAAAGATAAAGTCCACACCTAGGTACCCCCTTAGTAGTTTTCATCGGGAAAGAACTTGTTTTCAATGAATATTTGCCTATTTCCATTAAATGGATATTCGGAGATGGAGTCAACTACATTGTAGATGGTATATGACCAGCCATCGGAAATAGAGGTATCTATCGATTCATTCGCAAAAGAATGTGGATATTATAAAGCAACTGAAACGTCGTTTCAGTATATATAAGTATTTTTTTATCTTGCTTGAAGAAGCTATTGTAATAGCGAAACACGTGTCGCGGTTTTGTAAACCCATTGTAAGTGAAAATCATACAGGAAACTGTAATATAGTTTTGTTTCAGTATCTCCCGTTATTTTTTCTTTATTCCGATTTTTATTAAATTCAATTTCCATTTAAATTTTTCTATTCATTTTCAGTCCTATTCCATTTCAATTTTTAATACTCTCCTTGATTTTTTCTGTATACATAGAAATGCAATTTCCCACCAGACGAACTTCGGTTGGAGTTCAGTTCACTTCAAACTTCAACATTTTTTCACCTATAAGTATATTATTTCATTTTATTTCCATTCAAAGTTCACATTCATATTCATTGTCTTTAACCAAATTTTCTAAAGTATAACGTATATCAATAAGAAATAATACGAAACAGTGATCTTTGATGATACGAAACAGACGACCGTAATTGCTACGTATTCAATTTTTAATATATTTATGTTTCAATTTGATCTCCAAATTTCAAAAGAAATCGATACCCAACTGGCAGAAAAATCAGTCAATTCTGCTCCAAATATATAAATCTGACCTGAAAACAGATATTATAAGAATTTGAAGCTTTTTTCGAGAGAAGATAAAACCCCGAAAATGGATTTCAGGGAATTTCTACCTCCTCAAAAAAAATTCAAATGAAATTGGTGTAGTTTTGAGAATCTAATTCGTTCAGTACCAGGGTAGTAAGTATGTTTATCATTTCATGACTCTCCTTACACAAACATAACTTCTAATCACCAGGGAAAGGCTTATTCGATCCTCAAAAGGGAACAAGTGTTTGATATGGAATTGAAAAATCCCCATTCTGATGGAAAAAGTTGAAAACCCCCTCTTGGAAACGAGTAATTCCACACAAATTCTGTCCACTGAGAAATGCTGAAAATATTGCCTTTATACAAACATTCTCACCGACATTGATATCTTTCCCCGTTCAATAGTTGAACAGGAAGTAGTTTCAACTGCCACACTGAATAATCATATAATTGACTAGAACATATTATTCATGTTTGTGGAATAATCGAACACAGACAGAATAAACACCAAAAACTAATCCAGAAAAATTCTCAAGAGATTGAACAAAATGAACTGAATACTCGAAATGATTCACGATGATCATATGATACGTTTAATTTCCTTTGTAGATAGTCGACCTCAACAAGTAATGATATATATTTAGTTGGCTGAAATAGAACATAGGAGAATGTCATCATTAATATGTTATTTCATACCTTGGAGGTGACTACACAAGGTGACAATATTATATTTCATCTCATAGAAAAATCTGCAAATCCCAAGTGAAACGAAGTAGATTCGTTTCACCTACTGTGAATGGAATGATATTTCAGTGGCGTACAACACTAAGTATTCCTAGGGAACTCAATGACTAGGAATGTTCTTGATAAGTCGAGGTCAGTCAAAGCAGAAGTTCGGTTTTTTGGGTTTTCAAGGAACAGAAATTCCTCAAATTATTTCGAAACTCTTGTGCAAACAAAAAGAAGAATATTCAAGAATCACACAGACAAGTGAAATTTCAGAAAGAGTCGACATACTATGATGAAGGTGAAGGACAAAAAGAAGATAGGGAAGCTTCCCAGTTCATGTTAACGATGACTTTTTTTTAAAAGTGTTAGTTCTTCCATTTCATTCATAGACTACCGTTCTCGATTTCATTGAAGCAATCAGAACAAAAATGTGAATAGAACAAAAAATCAGAGCTTGTTTTCTCTGTCGCCGCTCGACATTCAAATATCAGTTTTCCCAATTACGACAAATGAAATGCACACAGTTTTTCATGATTGTTTTCATTTCCTTGTACCAAACCTTTCAATCAGGCTTCTTTTAATTTACCGATTCATATTCTAATCACATATATGTCTCTCGCATTTTTCGACATTTTTTCACTAGTCCTGAAAAGTTGTCCTACAGTACAAGTGGTATCACAATGATGACTATGAATATAGGTAAAACTGGAAAGCTTTTGTAAGATTCGCAATGCATATTTACCCATGAATCAGTCAGCCTTTTCAATATGATTCGTTTGTATATAATATTTCTAATTCTAGACAAATCATTGTTTTTCAAACAAGTATTTGAGGCATCTTCCGTCAAATGTAAGAAGTGGTATAGTATTTTTCACAGTAAATGGTATTGGCTTATTAACTGCAATAAACTACCCGATTTGATCCCATTGTGTAGAAAATCATCTGGTAAAAGATGCAAATGTGCTACAGGGTCGAACTTAAGAAATTTGAATTTTGCATAATGTAGGAGATATACAAGTAATTTATTTTAATGTTACAATTCTATTCTATATTCAGTGCAGTGTCGCTATCGTCTAGACTTTTTGTGACACCGGAATCTTTACGCTTTTTTCTTGATTCCATGGAATTTTCAACAATTCGTCTAACTGAAGTAAGAGGCACCTTCGTCAAATTACTGGTTACTTTTGCTGCAGCACCCGCGTTATATCCTTGCTGAAGTAAGGAACTATACACATTTTTTATAATGATTTTCGCGTCACAAGATAAGTGATTCTTCTTTAACGAACCACTGGAAGAAGCATCATTACTTTTTATCCACGGACTCCACATACTGCCTATTCTGTACGTTGGGGTATAAAATTTTTGCTATTAATGTCTGTAATGACAAATGAATGTTATAAAATTATTGCACGCCGTAACACAAGTGAACACTTCCAATGAAATACATAGACTAAAATGAACAAGAAGTGTAAGCTGTAATCCTCTGAAATCCCCCTCTGAGGACCTGAATCCGGTCCTTTTACATTTATGATGTGCATCTCGGATTTTACAACTTAAGGGTCTAATTGGTTTTATTACAATCCTTCAGTCAATACCATTTATTGTGAAAACTACTATACAATGATAGATCGATATTTCCTCCACTTTGTGATACAGTGAATAAAATGTAAGTCAACCATAATCCAGTATAATGGTTCATCATCTCTTTCAATTTATCCTCATCTATTCGGAACCCAATTGCGTATTGTAATCATCCGTTAATTGTTCTTTCACTAGTGTGGTGTCGATTCAGTTAATTTTTACAAGGTACCGCATTAGTTACCATCAAATTTACATATGCCACCCAGCCAGAGCTACCAGCCTATTAGGATTAATTAGAAAAGTACCTGAAGTCGTTACCATTAGTTAGTCAGGTAATGAGTCGATTATATCCAGATACCAAACCTAATTAAGTGGATGCCTGACATTAGATCGTCAAATAGGTCTCGAGGAGGATTTCCAAAGTTTATTGCTCGCTTGACACTGATTTATCCTTGTTTCTGATGTGGCACGGAGGGATCTATTGATAAAGCTCATACATGACAACCGCTCGCGATGGACTTCGATGAGAGTTGAATATTCGTAACAACTCCCTTAGGAGCTTTCGGTCCATCAACAGCCTCCATTCGGACTCAACGAATGGTTGGATGATTAACGAAGAATGCGGGATGGGATTCTCTTTCGTTCTTGGGTTTGAACGTTTGCTGAATTCGGGGAATTCATTCCTGCTGTGCAGCCGAGATGAGTCTGCATTTATAATCTGCCAAGGTTTATACTCGGAATGTCAACACAAAACTCTTCTGGTTTCAAGTTATTAAATATGGTGAATAAGGTGACTGAAACAAAATTCAACACGTTTGAACGAATAATCAAATATCACCCCATGAAAAATTGTTTTGGCTGTATAGTCTATTCCAAGTCATATCGAATAGCATAAAAACTAAATATTCACCTAACGTCGGCAGTTTCTTTGCATGGCATGGGCGAAAATGTGTATAATTTTTTAAATTATTACTTCTATGTGTTAGGTTTTATATGGTATCAACAAGTAGTGAATTTATATATTTTTTTCATTTAGCTGTTCGTATTGACTTTGTATAGACTATACTTCTTTCACTCATCATAACGTCGTTTGGATTGTAATATTTTGATTGTATTCCTTTTTGTTGTACAGACTGTTTATAACTCGCAAGAAAGCTTTTCTCTTTTCATTCCCAGGTGAGAGAAATCCCAAAATATGGATTCCAGAGTAATTTTCGGTTATAATTGCACGAGTGCATAAAAATTACCGATAATTTCGCAAGAAAGCGTAATATCTAAAAATTTATTTTTATATTTTGGCGAAAGTGCCCGAGTCCGAAGGACGGGGGCTCTTTTAAAAAGTATGAAAATAACCGAATGTAATTCGTATAAGTTATCACGCTTGAATGCAAAATTATCTGGTCATTTTTATGCACGAATGTAATTCATTGGAATATTTCACGAATTAATAAATTCTCAAGGAAATGTTATTTTTCGTTCATTCATACTTTCCTCTATAGATTGTATGGAGTACTCAAATGTGTTGTTATGGTGACTTGATACAATGCAATTACCGCTGTAATTTTTCGATAATTGCATTGCTCATTTTATATATGAGGGAAATATTCTCCAGTCGCAGTTTTTGAAACCGCACAAAATGATTTCAACCTCAGCTTCGGTCTTTTTTTCAGGTAATTTCAGTACATAGGAGTGAAATCTAGGTTCTAAGAATTAGATATGGAGGACATCTGATCAGTTCTCAATATCAGAACTGAAACTTATTGGAGAAAATGGATTGAATGGTTCCTATGGTCACTTCCATGACCAGAAACCATAGATTGGGTTAGGTTCTAAGTTACCTGTAATTTCTGTGGCTGAATATGATCATAACATCAAATCCTACCTCAATGAGATTTCGCTTCGAAAACGATATTAAAAGAATTTGGATCATTGTTGAAATCCATACATGTGTAGAAGGGCAAATTCAATAGTTTTAAAACAATTCTTTCTGAATAATCAGCAACCAACTCTCAAAAAATGAAAGAACTGATGTTTATCAAAACTACATATCTTCGTTAACGCTTCCTTTGTTTTTGAAAATCAGCTTCCAAAATGGAACCGATATTACTGAATATATATATATATATATATATATATATATATATATATATATATATATATATATATATATATATATATAAATATGTATATACACGTGCGACTTGAGATTTTTCTTTATCTGTGGGTGTGTAGGGGCGAACCCGTATTGTCTACAAAAAAATCTTATCAAACTGGCTTGAAGGATTAGCCAAATCACTCGACAAATCTCAAATGTGGGTCATTATCCTCAAAATTCAATATCGAAGAAACATTTGATTTATCGTTTCCAATTCTAAATAAAATAAATCACCGCTAGTGTAACTGATACATGCTCACGCCTTTGAACAAATCTCAGTGACTCAAAGATCATACGATGGTTATAATTCGTGTTTGATCGTCTCACGTCTGCTGCTACACTGAAGTCGTTACTATTGATTGAAATTTTATTCAAACTCGCAAAATCCAACAGTCGCTCATTCTCGGAAACGGCGAAATAAATTCCACGAAATTGCCGTGCTCGTACGAATTTAATCGTATTGCAAATCGACCGGAATGGATGTAATCCGAGATCTGGTCGTAAAAACAGTTGAAAAGTAAATTTAGCCACCTACGATATGCACGACATCCATTTGAATTTCAAAACTTGAAGTGTTGCACTAGAGCAATCGTCTTTTCACCATACGGACGATTCCTGTAGACTATCCTCAGACATAAAAATTTTACAAGAATTCGAACATGTTATCTTATACGGTACGTTCGTAAAAAGGCCGTCACTGTCCATCTATCAACTTTCGGATGAGATAATGAGATCGGAAAATGTTGAAATGAAGATATTTTTCCCTAGGACCACATAGGAAAATGACACATATTGCACTATCTACTCCCATGGAAAGTGACCTTTTTCTCACTCGTTCGTCGAACCCGTGAATCCGGTAAGCTTCACAGATGTAATTATTAATTGCTCCCCCCTATTGTTATCATTCATATAAAAACTGGACTGATAGGTGACTAATTATTCATAAAAAGTAAAGAAATGAAAAAAATTGTTACATTATAACAATTTACTTATTGTCACATTTTCAAATAAACGTTATTTTCGTTATTTTTTCATTTCACTATAATAGTTATTTCAAATTCATGTGCAATTTTTATAGAAACAATATTCAAACATAGACCGACACCAAAAAAACTTGATATTAGTCAGACAACTCAATATACTGATTGTATATTCACATTTCACACAACAGTAATGTCCATTTAACAGTTATATAATAAATTATAAGTATTCATTACAAAAATCCTTACATTGAAGCAACGATTCTGGCCGACGCGACGCCATTAAATCTATATTTATCAATAGTCAATTGTTACTTCGTCTATAGGGACTGTAAGCTGTCAGGTTGCTGTTAAGGTTAATTCATAGTGTAGCATATAATACATAGACACGATCTGAGATTTATATGTTTCTCGAAAAAATAGGTGGTCGTAGGCAAAATAGTGTACATTACTTGTCCGAAAAATATCACTTTCCGCACTAGTAAAGTATTACACTATATTTCATTATGATTACCAATATGGAAATATCTGTATGACGTCACTTGTCGCCAAGTGAGGGGTATCAATTTTTTTTTTTGGAAGGGATTACAGTTTGAAAGGAATTTTTTGTTTTGGACGAATGTTCTTTTCGTAGTTTTTTTTTAGGTTACTATCATAACTTTTTTATATTCTGGTGGGTTAATGAACAAAATACTAAGAAGGGAATAGAGTTTTGTGATAATTTCGAAAGAGTTTTCCAATACTTCATCCAACACAAATTCAGATTGGAAAATCTAATAAGGTGTCCTCAAATCATCACTTTATTTATTTTGTGTCCAAGACTATTGGAGTTCCATGAAATATAACAGAATTAGATAAAAAATGAAGAGACAATCCCAGCAAAAAATCACGTACTGAAAATGATGACTACCAATGTCGATTTTCGTGACAAATTGTTTCATTTCAAAGTTTGGAGGAGAAGGCTGACTGGTATCAGCCCCGTTTCCTGATTGTTATTGATTTCTTGTTCTGCCCTATCAGTTCTCCTGGTGTTCATATGCTGTTACAAGTCATGAAGCGATTTACAAGTGTCTATTTGCACAGCTGCAGATGTCGCTTTGCGATTTGGTATACGATGTGCTAGGATGTTGAAAACATTTCTATCATGGAATAAGCTGGGAGCGGATGGATTTTCAGCAATTGAGAAATTCTGTGGACTAAATTCACAACATTATATCCACTCCCATAGTAGACGGATGTTGCTATTCTGTATAAATGATCATTTTTTATTCCTATATCTCTAATACAAATTGACGTTTTTTATGTTTTTTTTTTCCGCAGACCAGTCATTTTACCAGTAGTCCCCCTTTTTGTTTCTACTGCTTTCTATAGTGTAGCTGCTGAAAAGATAGAATGATCACGTGAACGGCACGCACTCTTTGAATTTTACTCTCCCCAATGTTACAAGTCCGATTTACACCACTCAACAAAAACGTCGCATTTCCCTGTTCTCCCATGAACTCTTGGAATGCTTTTTTATAAGTGTTTATTATTACACCTTTTTCCTCTACAGTTAAATGTCTTTTTTTTATCTTTTTCTTGGAGGTGCAAGAGTGTTTCCATCCATATTATTTAATTAACGTAACACACGTACATACAAAGCACACAAATGAGTACAGTACAGTGTAAACAGTTCTTCATTTATTTCAGTTTAGAAGGCGTGGATACGCCGCGCAGGCTATATATAGATGCAGGCATTCACTGTTCACGCGTCCTTGAATTCTATCTTTTGAACGGCCCGACTATAGATAAATTGGTTTTCCCACTATAATGTGTTTCAATGTAATGTTCTGTTCATTTCAATATTTCATTGATTGCTTTGAAAATGTAATAGTCTTATCGCTAGAATTTGTTAACAGTCTCATTCGGCATCCTTGATCCATATTAATATCCGGGGTATTCATTGACTTGCCGACCATATGTCGATTCAAAAATTGTTTTGAATGTCGTGTCAGCTCTGATCAAGTCAACAGTGAAATTTAGATTATGTTTTCGATTATTGGAAATTATATCTGACATCGATACTTTTGGCTAGATTTCAATTACCTGTATGGTGTTTTCAGATTTGTTCCACCACAAAACTTGCTACCAAAATTTGTAAGATTATTATTCATTTCTTATGAGGTTCATATTACTCCTGTCGAATAGGGACAGCAAGAATGTAAGCACTCTGTATAGTCCAAGCAGTGAAAACATTTGTTTTTCTTTCGATTTTCCTTGACAAAATACTTCTATGATTTATCATTTTCATCTATTTTGGCGTCTCATTTCCATTATGTGCTTTGTGCCTTCCATCTCTATGTATTTCTCATCTGCTCATTTATTTGTCAAAATCTGCTCTGAAGAATATTCTCTGGATAATCATTTTCAGTTGCTCAAATGCAATCTGAAAGTCTTCGTTTTTCAAATAATTATCGAAATAAAAACTGAGGATGCGTAAAACTGATAAGTAGTTTTCCCAATCAGTTTTAGGTGAGTTCCATATGATTTTGAATGAAACATTGCTTGTAACCCAACAGCAAAGGAGAAACTAGTCAATATAGTCACAAATCTGTAGAATTGAATAACCTCCGTGAACTCCCATTATATTGAAAAATCCAGATATTTCTTAGTGATGGATCAAAATGTGATACGTTGGATGTCAGTAAAATTTTGAATATTTTCAGAGGGATGGAACAATTCATTCATCTACTCTATGCGAAAAGAATCGAAGTGCCCACACCTGAACATTTGTGAAATAACCTTTCCAAAACTGAAACTAAACAAAACCTTTGAAAATGCCAAGAGAATTTTCATCATTCTGTGAGCGTAGAGAGAATCCAGTTCAATAACGACTGCATTGATGTTATTCTGTAGGAACATTTACCATATTATTTTTATCTCATCATCAAGAATTGCAGAAGTACTTTGCGGTATTTAGCATAAACGTTATAATGTTATCATTCATTCTATTTAAAGTATGGGAGTCTGAAAAGTGAATTACTTAACTGCATGAGAACTAGACTGGCATCTGCCATTGTGGTTTTTGTTCATTAATTCTGTACTTGCTGTTTCATTAACCCATTGTGAAAAAGGGGTCAATTCCAAAGCGTTTTCAAGTACCCGAACATTATCTATGGATAAACAATTCTCGTAGGATGACGGTGAAGCCAATCTTTCTTTGTTACAAAATTCGTAACCAAATAGTTTTCGGTGAAATTAACAATTAGGTTTGGCGGTTGCTTTCCCTTTTTCGGAGAGAAAGACGGGTAATTTGTTCATTAAAGAAACGCGTCATGTCAACATTAAATCATGTAGAAAGTGTAACAGGTTGAGGTTATTTACATGTCTTTCCTTAGGTTTACGTGTGAATAATTTCCTACGGGTATGTATCATCATTTCCATAAAACAAAACTGTTAATGTCTCGCTAACGAGATAATGATAGTACACGATAGAAAGACGAATGCTTTGGAATTTCACTAATTGCTTTCGACTCTTCGCCTTCACATGCGGATTCACTGAAAGTTACAAAGTTACACATTGGATTGAATAATTTGAATGCCGGAAATGTTGACTTTTCATGATTTAGTCACTTACTTACTCTCAGTCGTTTTTCTGAAACGATCTCTTTTCAGCATTCTTCAGGATTTTTTTTGTGGTAAATTGAGTTGAAAATATCCAAATCTCTTTCAACAGTATCTCTAATCGACTATCATCAAGCCCATAATTCATTAAGTTCCTATACTAGCTAATATCATGTCAGGAATATATTCTCAAAATTTGTCCGTGATGAAGTTATTATTTATTTTACACATAAATGATACTAAAAAATTGTCAGATACAATAATTGTTCGCTGATGACACCTTGATATATGTTACTGGGAAATTAAGATGATATAATAAATTCTTCAGAGAAAGATGTCAAATATATGGAAGATTGAAATGCAATAAACTCAAACTGAACCCAGTTAAATCAAAATCATGCTACTTTCAAATAAACCAGCACAAAATTCAAGTTTTATAGACAATGAAGAAATCTGAATTTTTTCGGAATTCAAATATCTAGGTGTGTTGTTAGATAATTCACTAAATTTTAATGAGAATCTCACATTTATTTCAGGAAAAATTTCTAGAAAAACTGGATTACTACCAAGAATTGGAAAACACCTAACAAATGAAACAAAATTTAGAATCATTAAATTTATCATAGCACCCCATTTTCAATATTGTTCAACAATATTATATACAATGAATGATACAGAAGAGGGCTTTGAGAGTAGTTTAAAAGATATATATATATATATATTTCAGCGTTAAGCAGAGACTAAATCTGAGTACTCATACATTTTTATATTAATTGGAAGATGACATGCTTCCCAAATATCTGAGAGACAACTTAGATTTTCCAAGCTACTATACAAATTATAATAGTAGGAATTCGAATGATAATAAATTGATTAGGTATAATACAAGTTTTGGACGAAATCAATTTTTTTATAAAGGCTTGAAAACATGTAATGAATTGCCATTAGAAATAAAAAATTGTGAAAGGACAACAAATTTCCGAAAAACATGTACAAATTTTGGTCAAATGTGCATTGAATTCTGAAAAATTTTGATTTTTGTCTCTAGAATAAATCTTTTGAATAATTTGATTGAATTTTCTACAAAGTGTACTTGTGAAAATAATATATTTCAATTTGTTTTTTTTTATATCATTGATCAATAGTTAAATATTATACATTTGATGTTATAGGATAATTGTAATAAGTAGATTTATAGCTAAATAAACTAATTATTATTATAATGAGTACATCTAGAAAATGAAGGATAGAGATTGAACGATTCATAAAAATAAATATTGTTTTCCAGACGCCTCAATAATTTTTATGGGTCTTAGGAATTTTTAGCAGTGAAGCATGAAAATATTTACCTCTGCGCAATTTCGGTGAAGAGTCGAGTGGATTACAGATGTTTATGGTATTTCCTGGTTGAAATTTGAAATGGAAAAACGTTCTGGATGATATTGCAAAATATTCGAAATTTTTCTTGTGATTCTTGTTATGACCTCATGGTGAAAATCGTATTGTTATTTAAACGCGTGTCCTATTCATGGAATGATATGTGGAAATCATAAAAATAATAATCATCAAAAAGTGAAATCGAATACCTCATCGATAAAGTTTTTCGTAGCTTTATATTTGATAACTTTTTGAAGCATTCGGACAAAGTTTTAATTTTGAAATGAGGGGATGAAAGCAAGTGAGTATCAGAGAAAATTAAAATGATTATGCCTGACTATGAGTAGTGCCCTCAGGGTTCACCCACTAGAATGGTTGAAGGGGAAATATATCAATATAGAAAATATGAAATAATACAGAAAACAGTTCTGATGTAAAAAAAAAACAAGAAGTAATAAAATGTAATCAGAATCGGTGAATCAAATCATCTTTTCAACAATTCTTTCATGCCAGTTTCGAACTACCTACACAGTAGGTTTTGACTGGCACCTGTCGAAAAACAACTAGTCCCCTGGCTAATACTACGAATCCTGCCTTTGCTTTTAGTGATACAGATGAAGGAAGTGATTTTCATTTATTGGGATGGACATAGCTGCAGACCGGTTTAGGTCTATTTGGACGTGATATTAGCCACGAGTAGTTGTTTTCAGGTGCCAGCCAAAACCTACTGTGTAGCTTGTTTGAGACTGGCCTGAAAAAATTGTTCGAAAGATGATTTAAATCAGAATATATTTGAGGGAGGGAGAAAAATTCCAAAACAATTGAGCAGAGAAAAGAGAATCAATAAAAAAATGAAAAAGAAAAAGGAAGGAATTGTGAGAAATGTGAAAACTGAGTGTTTAGTTGACTTTCTTATTTCTGTTTCATTTTATATTTCTTGATTATTCTATTTCAATGCACTTTGATAACTGAATTCATTTTGAAAATATTCTGCTTCTTCTCAGTGATTCACAGTAATAACGTTTTATTCATCTTCACTTGTCATATTTAGCTTATTGTCTCAACTTTTTCTCGATATTACACTTCATTTCATTGCTCGTTTCGAATTCTCAGAGTTTTATCATTCTATTCTTCTGTGTCATCAAGTTCATTGCCAGATATCAACATAGTTGAGTAGTAACAGGGAGTTTGAACCGCTATTATTCAACAGGAAATATAACAAACCAAATGCTAATCACTAGAGAATATGTGAATAGATCCTCACAGTTTTTTTTATCTCAATTTTTTCATTATTCGTAACTGAATACTGAATATCCATCAAATTCGAATTCCACAGGGAGAAATCATCTTCAATGAAGATTAATATCCTGTCACGAAGATATATTTCAATGTGGAGTTCAGCGCTCGAAGAAATCAAACTAGGACGAAGTCAAAATAACAATGAATCAACCGTGCTGTGAGTTCGTCCTCCGTGATTTCATGAATAAATAAATTTGGCGTAGTTAATCTAAATCAGATTTCTATTGCCAACCAAGCCTACACTCATCCCATATTGATGGGTTTCGTCATTGCTCTCAGGACATTTGAATAACGACTGACACTGATGATATATTCCTCTCATCAAAAAGATGCAATCAAATTCAGACACAATTGCCTATTGACTGAAAAAACCTTAGAAGAGGCATATATTACTCCTGTGTATTATACCAGGCCGTATCTTGATCGGAATGACATGAAGGTGAAACGGCATTGTATAACCGGGACTGTAATTTTAAACGACTACATTTGGATGTTAAGCTGTGGGAGAAAATGTTGGTACATTCATTGTGAACCCTATTCATTTCAAGAGTGGATATATGAACTATCAGAGCTTTCCTGGCTCTTTGCTCGATAAACTTCAGATAGCAAGAATGGTAGAAACTTCGCATGAAATGTCTTAGTATTTTGTAGCTAAGTATATTGCTAGAATCGAAAAAAAGAATTCGACAGAAGATAGAATGTCATATATTGTCAAATGACTGGAAATTAAATAATTGTTTATGGATTATAAATTAAGGAGGTTCGATAGTCGTGACTTGGTGGGGGGTGAAAAAAAAGGACAGAGTAACAGAGCGCAAGCTGGCGAGAAAATATCTGGCAACGCTATCCTGCGTCTGGTCTGAGAGCTGATTGCGGCTTTTTTTGTAGCGTCGGTGTTATGAAACAAAAACGATTATTCCCGTATCGCGTAGTAAATGAATATGTCTGAAAATACTAGAAATAGTTTTTGCTCGAAAGGCAAATTTGTTAAAGAAAAAGTGCACCGCGCAATGCAACAACGTGTCATGAATGGTAAAAGTAGATGTAGAAAAATGACAGATATTCCCATTCAAATGTAAGAGCTAACAGGATTGTCTCGCTGAAATACATGGCCCAGCAAATGCAATGCCTACATTGCAAAGAATTTTTATTATTCCAAATATCGAATCATCATGGTCTAGCATCTATTTTCTGCATACGCTGTCAAAAATGCCTGAAAATGACAACAGTGAAAAGTGAAGAAGAATACAAAAATCCGTTACGGAGTATCAATCAATAAAAAGTTTGAACCTATCACTTGTTTTTATTACATTTTCTTCTTTCTAAAAAATATTCACATCTCATAAATGTTGATTAATGTCAACAATTTTTATTTACAAAGCTGCGTCTCAAGTCAGAAGAGAACTCACAGAAATGTTATGTTACTCGCAGAAAAAAAATTTGCATTGCATTACAAAAAAAAAATATTGACAAAAAATAAATGGTTTTGGACCTTGAAAACACAAAATAAACAGAGAATTCCGAAAGAACAACAATAAAACATGATTATGACAAATTAGCGAATACTCAACAGGAAACAACTACTTTCCGAGATGATACCCCGACGGCTATTAAACTACAACTGATGAGTATGCATCTGGTTATGAGATGGCACTGTGTAATGGGCTTCGCTCATTGCGTTTCCATTTTCAATAACTGGTTTTATTATTATTTTCGATTATCATCGTCTGTGAAAATCTACCTTGTACTGACGATGGTCAAAGACTCCAAAACCAATATACAGGCAATTTCTCTGTCTCAAATGTCAAGGTCAGAGCATTTGCAAAGTGAGGTCCGTAGAAACTTTGCACAGATATTCTGAATATTCTTCAGTTGTAATTAAATGACCATCGGGGTATTATCTCTGGAAGTAGTAGTTCTCCATTGAATATTTGCCATAATCCCATTGTTTGTGATTGCACATTTGGATTAATCGAAACTCTTTGTGCTCTATGTGTGGTTTCTGAATTTTGAAAGACTACAGCGCATCTTGAACTGGAACGTAATGTTTGATGATAACAAAAATCGGCAGTGATGCAATGAAACAGGTGCAGGGTGTGGCTGCAATAGATCCAGCGCCTGACCGATAATGAAAGAAATAATGTTCTTATAGAGGCGGCCCGCTTCGTAATTCAATAAAAACTAAAAAATATTTCGGATGTCCCGATTCATCATTATTATTCCCACCGTCATATGAATTATAATATTATATTTTACATATTGGTGTGACTCCATTTTTCTCTTGTCTTTTGCTTTGGGCTTAAAATGCCGCCCCTGAAAAACTGCCGCCTGAGGCGACCGACTCACCTACCTCACCCCTAGCGCCAGCCCTGGTTATTCGCGCATCCGAGCAGCTGTTCGGTTTGAGCGTAGCGCTGTTGCCAACACTTTCGAATCACCTACACTTTTTTCATAATTTCATTTATTCTTCAAAATGATCGGTGAGGTAAAATCGAATTGGGTGGAAAATGATCGTTGATTGTTGGGCTATCCATTCATGCTAAGTATATTTTGTTCCCTGCAATTTTCAATCTGCAGTCCGAAAAATGTATGAGAAATTGGACTTCTCCCATAAGAGCCCATGTTAAAATTCCGGATTCCAACAACCATTTACTCAAAAAATCATTCGGTAAGAAATGTAAAAAAAACGTACATTAATCTATATTCATTGGTTAACTTGTATACCAAGTTTCATTCGGTTCTGTGCATATGTCTGTAAGTATCGAACCTCCTT